>SJYQ01000768.1:519611-555842 GCA_006410935.1 Redunca redunca | reverse complement strand
GATTAATTAATCATATTTATTCACTTACTTAAAAATCAAAAAATAAGTAATATATTAAATACCAAGAAGTTCTAGTTTTTGGAAATCCAAATATATATGACAGAATCCCTGCTTTTTTAATATTTATATTCTATATGGAGACATACATGGTATGTACGTAGCATGCTGCTGCTGCTGCTGCTAAGTCGCTTCAGTAGTGTCCGACTCTGTGCGACCCCATAGACGGCAGCCCACCAGGCTCCCCCGTCCCTGGGATTCTCCAGGCAAGAACACTGGAGTGGGGTGCCATTGCCTTCTCCAATGCATGAAAGTGAAAAGCGAAAGTGAAGTTGCTCAGTTGTGTCCGGCTCTTCGCCTCCCCATGGACTGCAGCCCACCAGGCTCCTCCGTCCATGGGTAAATGGTGATTCATTTAAGATGTGTGTGCCAAGGGCTACAAGTGCCAAATGGAGAAAGTAATCCTTTCTACCTGGGGCACAGTTATCAAAGAATGCAGTGTTACATACAGGTAGGGATAAAGTAGGGACATCTGATGTAGAAAAGCATTTTGAGAAATGTGTGGAACTTTGCTACAGAGGAGGTTGAAAAGGCATTATCTTGGTGCCCAAAATAGTTCTATACATGCTAAACATGCTTATGGAATTAATAATCCTGTTATATTTCTGTATCTGACTTGGCAATTATAAATATTCAAATCTCTTTGTAAGTACAGTCACATTGCTAACAAAACAAATGCTGTGGAATTTCATAAGCAGAAATCCTTTTTGAAGTAGTTTTTTTAAAGGGCCGTTTCAAATCTTTGGGTGGCAAAGAATATTTGGAGGGGGAGGAATTGTTCTTAGCACTGGCTAAAAGAAATGCAAGTAAATAGCCATTTACATGGTTTCTTTTTGATATTCCTGCCAGAATTGCTTATAATGTGTGATGTCTTCATTTGGATGTTTCTTATTCTGACTAAAACATTTCCAAGTCAATTCACTGTACTTCACAATACACTGAAATGAGTAAAAGTATTAAAAGCATGCCTGAGGCAACAGAAACTTTGAGGTTCATTTCCATTTTGTCAAGTATATTTGATGAATGATGTGACAAAGGAATCCTAATTAAGGTTGAAATCCTGAATACTAAATAAATGAGAAGTGCCACTACATTCATCTTCCACAGTGATAATACTGCCACTTCGGCTTCTCTTTAGCCTAGCCCTTGACTTTTGGGGAAACCTTTTTCTGTATATTTTCTTCCTCTGTCATTTTTTGAGAGTAGATCATGAGTATCCTACCTAGTTTTAGTAAAGCCAAAAATCTGAAAATCTGTCTTTGTTCTTTCTTCTCACTTACTCATCTGTAGCAAAAGCAAATATTTTATTTTACATTTATTCTCAAAAATGCCTTCACTTCTAATATGGCAATCACTGTTTCTTCATACAATATCTGAAGGGAAAATTATAAAATGAGCATTTTAACGTCTAAGAAATAAAATATAAAACAGCTGGAGTAGCAGCACAAGTTAGCTATTTCATGATATCATACTCACTGTTACTAGTATTATTATTATTACTACAGTTATTATGAGTCAACAAATAATGGTTAAAATTTATTTACTTGTCACTCACTGGAGAATCATAGGCAATTACTTGATATTTATGTAACTCTAGTAGGTTGATTTTAAACCACCCCTGCCAATAATGACAGAAAACCCATTATCCTTGATGTTTTGATTGAATTCTATCCATTTTATTTTGAATATTCTCATCAGAAATGAGATTGTCTCCCAAGATAATTTAGTCTAGAAAAATGAAAACCTACAAAAGCAACAAATGGAAATACTTATAGTTCCTATGTTCATAATTATAATCATTAAGTGTTGGATTGAACACCAATGTCCTTCAAAAAGTGAATGGATACACAAACGGTGACCTATCTATACGATGAGACACTTTCCAACATTACACAGGATGAGATTTTGTAAAAATTTGATTCATTTCAAACTAGTACAAATTCAACTATAAACCCTGATATTTGATTCAGTTATTATAATATTTATGTTTTGACAACGTGGCTATATTATTCTCTTACAAATGTAAATTTTTAGACATCTCCTATATACATGATCTAATTGCACTTGTTGCATTGAAATGACCTGTAACGGTGAAATACACTGTATTTCACAGATAATCCCCTCCAAAAAGAAGAAAAGATATAATGTATCTATTTATCATTCTAATGTGGATTACATTTTGAAATGATAATATTTGAAATTCAACAAAAATGTTACACAACTCTCCAAAAAGATATTGTCTCTATTTTTCTGTTCTGTTTATTTTAGTGAGGCTCTGATTTTGAACTTATATTACTTTTATAAAGTAAATCTGAAGGCTCTCCAGCTTTGTCACTGTTGTTTAGTCGCTATGCCATGTCCGACTCTGTAACGCCCACGGAGTAGAGCCCACCACGCTCCTCTGCCCTGAAGTAATTAATTGTCCTTCAAAATTAAAACAGATTGTGAAATTCATCTGACCCTAGTGCCCTGCACCAATTTGTATTGTGGCAATAGATTCATTCAGATTTTTAGAATGAATGAAGAAGAATCATTGTTCTAACAGAATTGTGGTAATAGAATCATTTCAGATTCTTGTTAGGTCAATATTGAACATTTGCATTTAAATGGAAAACCAGATATTTCTCATGATTTTCAAATTGCCAAGGGTTTGCAGGTAATATTCAAACATACTTCTTTAAAGTTCTTCTGTATTAGAAGTATTTGCTCTTACATTTCAAATTTCTTGTTTTTCATCTCTCTCTCCTTGTTTAAAACCATTCTCAAGAAGCGTTTATTTTGTTCATCTTTTCAGATACCAGTCTTTGAATTTAGTCATTATTTCTGTTCTATTTATTGACTTAGCAAACACATGGCATTTATTCTGCACTAAGAACTGCTTTAAGCACCTTACCAGTATTGTTCAGTCACAGTCCCGTCCAGCTCTTTGCCACCCCATGGACTACAACATGACAGACTTCCCAATCTTTTAATATTTCCCAGAGTTTGCTCAGACTCATATCCATTGAGTCAGTGGTGCCATCCAACCATCTCATCCCCTGTCACCCCCTTCTCCTCCCACCCTCAATCTTTCCCAGCATCAGGATCTTTTCCATTGAGTTGGCTCTTTGCATCAAATGGCCAAATTATTGGAGCTTCAGCTTCAGCATCAGTCCTTCCAATGAATGTTCAGGGTTGGTTTCTTTTAGGATTGACTGGTTTGATCTCCTTGCAGTCCAAGGGACTCTCAAGAGTCTCCTGCAGCACACAGTTTGAAAGCATCAATTCTTTGAGGTTCATCCTTCTTTAAGGTCCAACTCTGATCATCTGTACATGACTGCTGGTAAAGCCATAGCTTTGACTATGTGGATCTTAGTTGGCAAAATGAGGTCTCTACTTTTTAATATGCTGTCTAGGTTTCTCATAGCTTTTTTCCCAAGGAACAAGTGTATTTTAATTTCTGCAGTGATTACAAATATTAACTCCTTTAAATCTTTATAATAATTCCATGAGATACTATTATTATCCTCATTTTATTTGTAAGGAAACAGAGGCACTGGGTCCTTTTGTATTCCTCTATTAGTGTCATGCTTTTCTATTACTGATTTCCACCAAAAGCAATGTCTAAATGCTCTAAGGCTCTGAGAGATTTTTTTCTACCCACACCTCTCTGTACCACTATTTTCACTCCACTGTCTTCAGTTGCTGTCTTTCACTTTAATTTGTTTCAGTTCCATTCAGTTCAGTCACTCAGTCATGTCCGACTCTTTGCGACCCCATGAATCGCAGCACACCAGGCCTCCCTGTCCATCACCAACTCCTGGAGTTCACTCAAACTCACGTCCATCGAGTCAGTGATGCCATCCAGCCATCTCATCCTCTGTCGCCCCCTTTTCCTCCTGCCCCCTCCCAGCATCAGAGTCTTTTCCAATGAGTCAACTCTTCGCATGAGGTGGCCAAAGTACTGGAGTTAATTTGTTTACTAACTTTTAAAAATTCTACAAATACAGTATTAAGGTCCAAAATGATGATTTCATGTTTTCTTTTGCCCTTAAGTTCATTTATTGTCTATCCAAGTTTTCCTATGTCTCTTCCAGTTGGCTCTCTGTGAAAGCTGAATTTCCTCTCAAGCTACCAATTCCTTATTTGTGTTGTTATTTTTTGTTGCTTTTGATGTTGTCACTGCTCTTGGCTTCTGAGAAACTGAGTAATACTAAGTGGGAACAGCCTGTATGGGATATCTCTCAAAAGATGAAAGGATATGGGTTCCATGTCCCTTTAGCTGTTGCCTGCGGTCCTTGATCCCTAGTCTACCCTAGCTGGAGACCTATCTGCCCAGTCCCTGTGTTCCTTCCACTATCCAGTCTTGACAAAGGGAAACCTAGACTTTTTCATGCAGGGCCGATATACATCCAAGCTGTGTGTTGTGTGTGTGAGACAGAGGGTTTTTTGGATTTGGTATCCTCAAACCTTTCAGCATCTACTTCCTCTATTAATATATTTAGATCCTAATACTTGAGCTTCTCAGACTTTCCGGGTCATGCTAGGGCTAAAGAACCTGCCTAGCAATGCAGGATACATAAGAGACATGAGTTCAGTCCCTGGATTGGGAAGATCTCCTGGAGGAGGGCATGGCAACCCATCTAGTATTCTTGCCTCAGAGAATCCCATGGACAGAGGAGCCTGGCAGGATATAGTTCATAGTGTCGCACAGAGTTGGACATGACTGAAGTGACTTAGCACACACACACACTAGGATTTCTCATAGACCATGGTCTCTAGACTTTTCTCTATAAAGTAAAAAAAAACCAAATCCTCCATATCCAACACCATTAATTTCTAGGATGATCATGCATTTCAGGTTGACTAGGTCCACCTAGTTCAGTAGTGGTAGACAATCAGATAAGGGGGAACAGAAAACACATTCAAAACAGGCTGCCGTATTTCCAGGATCCTTCTTCTCTTTTTAATACATCTTAGAAGACATATGAATCCAGAAGACCACAATACCAACAAAAACTAGAAAGTGGTAAGAGAAGGGGGAGTAAAAGAGCACTAATTTCCTTCTTTTGAGTGAAAGAGAATCAATAAATATAAAATTACTCACGATATTAATAATTAAAGAAATATAACAGAGAATACATTTTTTAAGTATAAAGGAAAACACTACCAGAATTAAAAACAAAATGTGGATATTCAAATGTCTGAATAAAAATTTAAAAACAAAATTTTCAGGGAATATTTGTCAATCATTAGTCCCTGGTAATGATTGACAAATATTTCCTGAAAATTTTGTTTTTTAATTTTTATTCAGACATTTGAAGAGTCGGACACAGTGGAGTGACTTCACTTTTACTTTTCACTTTCTTGCTTTGGAGAAGGAAATGGCAACCCACTCCAGTACTTGCCTGGAGAATCCCAGGGACAGAGGAGCCTGGTGGGCTGCCATCTATGGGGTTGCACAGAGTCAGACACAACTGACATGACTTAGCAGCAGCAGCAGCAGTCCCTGGTATGGTACGAGTACTCAAGGGAAGTAGGAATTATAATGGCCGAGTGGTTAAGGCATTGGACTTAAGATCCAATGGATTTATATCCTCGTGTGTTCGAACCCCACTTCTGGTACAATGGGTCCTGCTTTATGATTTCCCTGGTGGCTCAGATGGTAAAGGATCTGCCTACAATGCGGGAGACCAGGGTTCAATCCCTGGGTCGGGAAGATCTCCTGGAGAAGGAAATGGCAACCCGCTCCAGTATTCTTGCCTGGTAAATTCCATGGATGGTGGAAGCTGGCAGGCTACAGTCCATGGGGTCACAAAGAGTCAAACACTACTGAGCAACTTCACCAGTCATAAGCAATTATTATGGATTTGAATTTTTCTTCTTTTTTTTTATCATGCCCCTGACAACACTGTCATTCCTAGACTTAACTGAATATCATATTCCCAACAGAGTATTTTCATTTTTTTGGCTATGATGAAGGAACAGACTTTACAATAAAAGAAAGAGAAAATGGAGTGGTAAGATAAAGGAAGAGACACAGTAGGAAATTAGGCTTAAATAAGGATATAAGCTCTCATGTTTTAAAGCCACTAATAGTTGGAATTGCAGCTGCTGAAACTATAACCTAAGCAAATCAGAGTAGTTATATATCCTTTGTGATATTTCATTTAATTGGATTATTTCATATGGCAGTTGTACACATGAATACAAGAATATGAGGATGTATAAGAATACAAGGAGCACTATACTAGATATGTCAGTCATAAGAAAGTTCACTTCAAGAGAAACAAGACAAACAGCCCTTTCTACAGTCTTCTGTCTGACATCAACTTACTCATTTGACCCTGACCTTCCCATGCAGTTTGGATGAGGAGTGAGTACTTGGCACAAAAGAAGTCAACCCACAGGCAAGCTCACTAACCATGCTGAGGTCTGAAGTGAACAAACAACAACTACAAAACTGAGAATAGTGACTGCCTAAGTCAATCAGAATGCTAAATTCAGGAAAGTGTTAGCCCTATAACTAGTAGAAACAGAAGTAGGAAAACTTGTATCTAAAGAGATTATTATGAAGGTATGATAGGTTAAGGCTGAAAATCCCTTTTTATTTGATTATATAGGTTTTGGAACCCTAAAGTGAAGAGTCACACTTCTGAAATCTGAGAATTGCCTTAAATGCTGCATGACCATCTGTAAGTTCCTTCCATATTATAGTTCTTGTGTTTCAGTAACTAGATTTCTTTATCTAGTGTTAATAAAGTTTCTCCATTATTTGAAGAAAATAAATCTCTGTTTCATTCACTCTAAATTAAAATAAAATGTAAAAACTGTAACAAGGAATTGGAAAAATGAACTTCCCTGGAGCTCCAGTGGTTAGGAATCTGCCTGCCAATGCAGGGGACATGGGTTTGATCCCCGGTGCAGGAAGATGCCACACGCCATGGAGCAACTAAGCTCGTATACCACAACCACTGAGCCCGTGCTCTGCAACAAGAGAAGCTGCTGCAGGCAGAAGCCCGTGCACTGCCGCAAAGAGTATCTCCCCGCTGCTGCAACTAGAGAAAGCCTGCACACAGCAATGAAGCCCAGTGCAATCCAAAATACATAAATACATAAACATTAAAAACAGAAAAGGAATTACAAAAATGGAAATAAATATATCTGAGTAAAGAGAAGACCGACACATTATATTAATAAATGTAAGTGGGTTAACCACTTGAATCAGAGGTAATAGTTCCCCAAAACTAAACTAAGTCCTTATGCACTGCTAGTAATGAATTAACTGTGTTAGGTGAACTGTGGACACACACGATGTTTTAAAATTCAGCTTCCAATAATGTATAGAGCCAAAATCAGCACTGAGAGACAGGCAGTAAGAGGAAGAGAGTATGGCACAAAGATATAAGGAATTGGCAATAACAGTTTTGAGCAAAATCAGTGGACTCTTAAATGCTTAAGAAGCAGAATCACACATGAGAAGGTGCAAAATAGTAGCTGCTGCCCTAAATCAAAGGCCAAATTTCTCTTTCCTGTTGTTTTCATGCAGGCTCAGGCGTGTCTGACTTTTTGTGACTGCATGGACTGTAGCCTGCCAGGCTCCTCTGTCCATGGGATTTCCCAGGCAAGAATATTGGAGTGGGTTGCCATTTCCTTTTCTAGGGGTTCTTCCTGGCCCAGGGATTGAACCCCCTTCTCTTGCAACTCCTGCATTAGTAAGGGGGTTCTTTACCAGTTGAGCCATGAAGGAAGTCCCAAAAGAAGCTAGTCCTAGCAGAGAATGGTTGTTGGGTACATGTGAGACCAAGAAGGATCCTGCAGGGCCCTCCAGGGTACAAAAACTCCTCTTTGTTTCCTGTGGTTTGTTTGTAAGGGGAAAAAAGGAGGGTTTAGGCTCCTAGGTCTCCTCAAAGTCTTCCAAAGAATAGACTCACACAGTTAGTGATTAGGGAAACAGAGTACAGGACCCTTAGTTCCTCCTGTATGAATATAGATAATAATCTGATGAATATCTTTGAGTTGCTCTACAGAAACCAGGACCCCCATTCAGGTGGAGGATGGTGACTGCATGCTGACCACAAGCATGCCGACCCCAGACTCGTTGGAATCAGAAGGTTGAGATTCCAGAAATATCACCCTGTTACCTCACCACCAACCAACCAGAAGGGCCATGAGCTGATCATATATCCTGAGACTTTCTCCCCTAACATTGTCCTTAAAAACCCTTGCCTGAAAGCCATCCAAGGAGTTCAGACCATTTGAGCATGAGCTGCCTGCTTTCCTTGCTTAGTCCTTGCAACAAATCTTTCTCGGCTCCAAACACCAGTGTTTCAGTTTGACCTCACCATGCATCATGGACAGGTGAACTTGGGTTCAATAACACACTAAGCAGTCATTGTTTTTTTTTAGAATACAAGTTGTCTCTTGTGATGCTTTTTTTTTTAATTTTTATTTTTACTTTAGTTTACTTTACATTACTGTATTGGTTTTGCCAAACATTGACATTAATTCACCATGAGTGTATGCGAGACAACAAAAGAGACTCATATCTATAGAGTGAACTGTTGGACTCTGGGGGAGAGAGGGAGGGAGAGGGTTGGATGAGATGGGAGAATGGCATTGAAACATGTATACTATCATGTAAGAAATGAGTCGCCAGTCGATGTCCGATGCAGGATGCAGGATGCTTGGGACTGGTGCAAGGAGAGGACGCATGTACACTCTTGTGATGCTTTTGAATTGTGGTACTGGAGAAGACTCTTGAGAATCCCTTGGAGAGCACAGAGATCAAATCAGTCAATCCTAAAAGAAATCAACTCTGACTATCCACTGGAAGGACTGATGCTGAAGCTGAAGCTCCAATAATTTGGCTACCTGATGCAAAGAGTCAACTCATTATAAAAGACCCTGATGCTGGGAAAGATTGAGGGCAGAAGGAGATGGGGGTGACAGAGGATGAGATGTTTGGATGGCATCATTGACTCAATGGACATGAGTTTGAGTAAACTTCAGGAGAAAGTGAAAGAAAAGGACACCTGGTGTTCTGCAGTTCATGGGTTCTCAGAAAGTCAGACAAGGCTTAGTAACTGAACAACAACAAAAACACACATACACACAAAATATTATCAATATGAGCAAAATATTTCTAAACATATCAAAAAGAAATAATGAGAAATTTTAATTCAAAGAGAAATGAAACAGTTTACAATTACTTCTAACTCCGGATTCAATCCCTTGGTTGGGAACATCCCCTGGAGAAGGAAATGGCAACCCACTCCAGTATTCTTGCCTGGAGAATTCCATGGACAGAGGAGCCTGGTGGGCTGTAGGTCATGTGATTGCAAGGAGTCAGACACAAATGAGCAACTGATACTTTTACTTCATGTTTCAAAATGCATTTCACATTTGTTTCTCCTCTCTTTTCCCTCTCTTTGAATGTGTGTATAGATGAAGGTAATGATGGTTTAAAAAAAAAGAAAACAGACTAGCATAAGAAAACATTTCCCAATTAATCCATTATCTAGTTTTGACTATTGCTGGGGAGACAGGAAAAGAAAGAGAGGGAGAGGAGGAGATAGAAAGAGGGGGGCAAGGAGAACATCTCAACACTTTTCTAGGTGGATAAAATATTCACAGGATCAGGGAGCTTTTTAGCTTTGACTATACGGATGTTTGTCAGCAAAGTAGTGTCTCTGCTTTTTAACATGCTGTCTAGGTTTGTCATAGCTTTTCTTCCAAAAAGCAAGCGTCTTTTAATTTCATGCCTGCACTCATAATCTGCAGTGATTTTGGAGTCCAAGAAAATAAAGTCTGTCACTATTTCCATTGTTTCAGTGAAATCATACAACAAAGGTCTGAATAGCTAAAGCTGTGTTTTTTTCCATAGTCAAGTATGGATGTGAGAGTTTGACTGTAAAGAAGGGTGAGCATCAAAGAATTAATGCTTTTGAACTGTGGTGTTGGAGAAGACTCTTGAGAGTCCCTTGGACTGCAAGGAGATCAAACCAATCAATCTTAAAGGAAATCAATCCTGAATATTCATTGGAAGGACTGATACTAAATCTGAAGCTCCAAAACTTTGGCCCTCTGATGTGAACAGCCAACTCACTGGAAAACACCCTGATGATGGAAAAGATTGAAAGCAGGAGGAGAAGGGGATGACAGAGGATGAGATGGTTGGATGGCATTATGGGTTCAATGGACATGAGTGTGAACAAACTCTGGGAGATGGTGAAGGACAGGGAAGCCCAGGGTCACAGAGTCAGACACGACTGAGCAATTGAACAACAGAAGGCTTTTGCCTCCTGAAAGAACTGTAGTTGTAGGTTTGAAGACCATCTTACCTTTGCTCAGTTTCAATACTAGTATTTGTGTGAAATGCTGCTTTCACATTTAATTTGGAAAAAAATATTGAACTATGTGTAAATGTGAAACCTTTGAGACTGCACCATCTGGAGCTAATATTTGAAGTGACTTATACATGAAATAGAAAAAGAAAGACTCCACATGAAATTATGCTCTAATTTTTTTTAAACTGGATTAACAACATATCTAATGCCTCCATGTTATACATAGATTGTGAATAAAACTTATTCCCTTACACTCCTGGCTGTTGGAATGATCACTAAACAAAAGTGTCTCACATTTTTAGGTATGGGGCTATTACTTGACTCCTGCCTTTTGGCATTATTTGACATCTGACTATCTCCTAACTCTATTATAAGCTTTCCCCACCCCAGTTCATCCAGCACATATGTGTATTGAGCCTACTAAATGCCATGCATTGTGCTAGGATTTAGAAAGTTAATAGTGTTTCTAGACAATCATGTGTGCCTTTTGGGAATAAGAAAATAGTTAATAAAATAGGCATTAACCAATTATTCTCACAATTATACAAAACATAGGCTAGGAAATAGTTGTACAGGATTCTATAATAACAAATGTTAGAAGAAAATGACTTATTGAGAAGTCACTGGAGGCTTTCCAAAATTGGTCATTATTATGCTAAAATTGCTGTCTAAATCTTATTATCCTTATCTTTATACAGACAGAGGGTGTCAAAGCCAGGTCAAGCCTCAAACCAGATGTTGCCACTGTTATTAAAAATCAGTAAAACCTTATGAATGAAGACATGTCAGCTGTGTTAGGAACCACAGGTCAATTGAAAGTGTGGCCACAAAGCACTCGTTTATTTTTATAAGAATTTCAATGAAGACTATAAATACTGATGTCATATAGTAATATGTTCATCAAAATTACACGATCATAGAATAAATAGCATCCCTTTAGTGAACTGAAAAATTATAGTTTTCCAATGGTCATTTTTCCTCTTCAAGTGGAAAATTCCAGGAGAAGCATAATACGTGATTCAGTTCAGTTCAGTCGCTCAGTCGTGTCCGACTCTTTGCAACCCCATGAACTGCAGCACGCCAGGCCTCCCTGTCCATCACCATCTCCCAGAGTTCACTCAGACCCACATCCATTGAGTCCGTGACACCATCCAGCCATCTCATCCTGGGTCGTCCCCTTCTCCTCCTGCCCCCAATCCCTCCCAGCATCAGAGTCTTTTCCAATGAGTCAACTCTTCTCATGAGGTGGCCAAAGTACTGAAGCTTCAGCTTTAGCATCATTCCTTCCAAAGAAATCCCAGGATTGATCTCCTTCAGAACAGACTGGTTGGATCTCCTTGCAGTCCAAGGGACTCTCAAGAGTCTTCAACACCACCACAGTTCAAAAGCATCAATTCTTCGGCGCTCAGCCTTCTTCACAGTCCAACTCTCACNCCTATTTGGAACCAGTCTGTTGTTCCATGTCCAGTTCTAACTATTGCTTCCTGACCTGCATACAGATTTCTCAAGAGGCAGGTCAGGTGGTCTGGTATTCCCATTTCTTTCAGAATTTTCCACAGTTTATTGTGATCCACATAGTCAAAGGCTTTGACATAGTCAATAAAGCAGAAATAGATGTTTTTCTGCAATTCTCTTGCCTTTTCCATGATCCAGCGGATGTCGGCAATTTGATCTCTGGTTCCTCTGCCTTTTCTAAAATCAGCTTGAACTACTGGAAATTCATGGTTCACGTAATTGCTGAACCTGGCTTGGAGAATTTTGAGCATTACTTTACTAGCATGTGAGATGAGTGCAATTGTGCGGTAGTTTGAGCAATCTTTTGCATTGCCTTTCTTTGGAATTGGAATGAAAACTGACCTTTTCCAGTCCTGTGGCCACTGCTGAGTTTTCCAAACTTGCTGGCATATTGAGTGCAGCACTTTCACAGCATCATCTTTCATGATTTGAAATAGCTCAACTGGAATTCCATCACCTCCACTAGCTTTGTTCATAGTGATGCTTTCTAAGGCCCACTTGACTTCACATTCCAAGATGTCTGGCTTTAGATTAGGGATCACATCATCATCAATCCAGTAAATACTTAAGTTTTCAATGAATCACTATCATTGTCCCATACTGATTTCCCCTAAATTGTGGATAGGTACCTAGACATATCAGGCAACTTATATTTTGAAATTTAAACTTCTAGCTGGAATTCCAGAACTCTAGTGTACTTCAAAGTGGGCTTTCCCAGAGGCTCAGGAAAGCTTAGGGGACTCAGTTTCAGTTCTAATATCTTGTCCACACGCTCCCATATTTGTTTATTACTAAGGTTTGCTATCTGCGTTACGTTATGCTCTCTTTCAGGAGTGACAGGAGCTTTACATTCTTTCTTTTGGCTGCTGATAGAAAGGCAGTTTTCTGGCTCATGATAATAGGCAAGAGTCCTTAGAATCATCTTATTGGGATCAGGTCCCATGCCAATGACTGTCCTGGAGAATGAGATGGGTTGATTGGTTGAAGGAATCAAGCCCACCTCCAGAAATGTAAAGGTTGCCTCAGGAAGATGAAAGCCTGGAGGGAAACCTAGATGCTGTTAGAAAAGGGGGAGGGGTAGAAGGCATCCTGTATAGGAATTCAGCAACATCCAATGAAATGATCTGTTCTCAAAAGCAAAGAAAGGGAGGAACTCAAGTAGTCGTGAAGGTGAAGGTGAAGTCGCTCAGTCGTGTCTGACTCTTTGCGACCCGTGGACTGTAGCCCACCAAGCTCCTCTGTCCATGGGGTTCTCCAGGCAAGAATACTGAAGTGGGTTGCCATTTCCTTCTCCAGGGGATCTTCCTGACCCAGGGATCGAACCCAGGTCTCCCACATTGCAGGCGGATGCTGTAATCTCTGCACCACCAGGGAAGCCCCCAAATGGTCATAGTTACAATAATTTCTTCCATCATCTCCCATAAAAGGGGGAGCCCAAATTAACAGTTATATCTACCTTTAACCCACTGGATACATTTTTTTAAAATCCTGTCTGGCCAATCCTGGTGGTAATCAATGCCATATCAAAATAGCCAGTTATTGAGGGTCACTGGCAATTTTGAATGAGGAAATGTCCAGCCAGATTTTCAGTAGCTATAAAATGGGATTTATAAGATACATAAAGTCATTATTTGGCAGGGAGGGGATTTGAAGAATTCATTCTTTACCTGATAGAGACTGGGCATCTATCCACTACAGTATTACATTCTCAAGAAATACACCAGTGAGTGGCCTTGGATTCCAAGGATGTCCAGGATAGCTGGATAAGTAATGCCTTGACTACAACTAAGAGAAAGTATTCTAAATTTGGTATAATTTTGGTTAAGACTAATAAATCTTATTTTTGTAGTAATAAATGTGTTAAATTTATCTTTTACAATTGACACAAGAGAAAGTGGGGAAATTAACAAATATGATCCCAGATGGAGAACAAGTTTGTGTGTGTGTTTTTTTTTCCCCCAGACTTCAAACTTTTTATTTTGTATTGGGGTATAGCTGATTAACAATGTTGTGGTAGTTTTAGGTGAACAGCAAAAGGACTTAGCCGTACATACACATGCATCCATTCTCCTGTAAACACCCCTCCCACTTAGGCTGGCACATAACACTGAATAGAGGTCTATGTGCTGTGCAATAGGTCCTTGTTGGTATCCATTTTGAATACAGCAGTATGTATATGACCTTCCCAAACTCCTTAACTATTCCTGCCCTCCTCCTCCCCTGGCAACCACAAGTTCATTTTCTAAGTCTGTGAATCTCTGTTTTCTAAGTAAGTTCATTTGTATCATTTCTTTTTACATTCCACATACAAGGGATGTCACATGATATTTCTCCTTCTCTATCTGACTTCACACAGTATGACACCCTGTAGGCCCATCCATGTTGCTGCAAGGGCATTATTTCATTCTTTTTAATGGCTGAATAATATTCCATTATATATATTTACCACATCGACAGAAAACTTCTTATCTGGTCTTCTGTTGTTGGACATTTAGTTTGTTTCCAAATTTTGGTTACTGCAAACAGTGCTGCGATGAACACTGGGGTGCATGTATCCTTTGGGATCACATTTTTCTCAGGATAAATGCCCAGGAGTGGGATTGCAGGGTCATATGGTAACTCTATTTTTAGTTTTTAAAGGAACCTCCATACTGTTCTCCATAGTGACTATACCAATTTACATTCCTTCCAGAATGTAGGCGGATTCCCTTCTCACCACACTTTCTTCAGCATTTGTTGTTTGTGGATTTTTTGATGATAGCTATTCTGACCAAAGTGAGGTGATATCTCTTGTAGTTTTGATGTGCTTTTCTCTAATAACTAAGGATGTTGAATGTTTTCATGTGCCTGTTCGTTATCTATATGTCCTCTTTGGAGAAATATCTATTCAGGTCTTCTGCCCATCTTTTTAATGTTATAAATGACAATCTCTCCTGGGAGAAATGGACAGGTGGATATTATGAAACTGGGCAACTAATTTGACCATGGCTCAAAGAGATAAAGTAACTTGCTGGACGTCTCATGGATTATAAATGATAGTTCATAACAACCCAGAGACCAGACCTCAGAATGATGCTGATATTGGGGAGGAAGTAGAAAGAATGGAGAAAAACAAATTGAACTGTCTCTACCAGGCTCAAAACTCCATGCTCATGTTAATATACACACATGTAAATGTTTGCTCATTTACTAGTTAGCTCAACAAAATAGGCCTTTTAAATAATGTGTCTGCAATTGTATCCTCTAGAGGTAATCAGCAGCTTATTAACCTTAACCATAATAACACATTATCACTATTTTGTTTCAGTTGGTTAATTTGCAAAACAATAGTCAAGATCCTACCCAACATGTAAGAATTTATTCCTCAGTGATCAGCACTGAATAAATACAGTGACCCTCACTGGAAATGTCAGGGACTTGGGAGGGAGCTTCAGGATGCTGAGAAGGAGGGAGTCAGGGGGTTCAAGAGCTCATGAGGAAGTCAGAGTTAAAACAAACATAGGTCAACCCTTAGGCATAAACTGATGACAATCAGAGCCAGACTCAGTCTGGGGTGAAGGTCAGTTTGATTTCCTCCACTGTGATATTCTGCTTTGCTAAATACAGGATGGAATGAGTTATGTATTAATACTTAAAATTTTGGTCCATGAGCATATTGCTAGAAGGTCTCCTTCTGGTAGCTACAGAGAAATTGATACTGTATTAAGTAGGATATATACCCTCCAGTGATTACTTTCAAAAATAATCACTTGAAAAATTTCTTTCAAGTCCAACCCAAAAAATAAGTTACTAAGGTTTCCAGACCATATCTTTTAAATTTTGTTTTTTTTTATTGCTGGCTCAAACTGAAAGCAAGGTGCTAAAGCCATTGGCTCCATAAAGCAAATATTTATCTTGTCTTGTAACTAATTGAAAGCCACTGGTCTTTATGGCAAGCATTTCTCCAGAACATGGTACTTTTACAAAAGTGCAACAAAAATAGCAGGTTCAGCCTGAGGCCCAGCACCTATTTTGCCCTTAGCGGGCTAATAAAAATGAATCAGGTGGATTTAATCTCCTTCCTACTAATTATCTCTGATTTAGCCAGAAGATATGCATTATTAAAAGGGTGACTTTATGTACTCATATTCCATGATACACCAAAGTTTGGAAATTCATTAAAGCAAGTTATTTTTAAAGAAAGGAGTTGTATACAGTATGCTGAAGATAAAGGAAAAAATGGAAGACACTCACAGCATAAGACATAGAATCTTTGCAGACCACATCCAGAAAACACAGATATCAAGACATCTTGGAAAATTCTAGAGGGGAAGCAGACACACATCTGTCTGTAACATTTTACCTTGCTGGCAGGCTCTTTTCTACTGTTCTCTTGTTTGTTCTCCTCTAGGCAAACTGATTACTTTGCTGAGCTCTAACATGCCACGTATTTATGCATTACGGCCTCTGCACTGGCTATTTCCTCTGCCCAGAATGTTCTTCCCTTAGAAAACTACTTCCCCTCTCTCTTAAGTCTTTTAAGTATTTGCTCAAATATCTCCCTAGTGAGGCTGATCCCAGTCACCTCTCTTCCTGCCCAACTCCCAAGTATGCTCAGGTCTTCAAAAACATATTCTACGTTTTCTTTATTTCACAGCACTGTTCAGTTCAGCCGCTCAGTCGTGTCCAACTCTTTGCGATCCCATGAATCGCAGCAAGCCAGGCCTCCCTGTCCATCACCAACTCCCATAGTTCACTCAGACTCACGTCCATCGAGTCCGTGATGCCATCCAGCCATCTCATCCTGGGTCATCCCCTTCTCCTCCTGCCCCCAATCCCTCCCAGCATCAGAGTCTTTTCCAATGAGTCAACTCTTCACATGAGGTGGCCAAAGTACTGGAGTTTCACAGCGCTTATCACCATCTAATTTATTATAATTTATATATGTATTATGTTCAGTGTTTATTTACCACCTTCTCCTGCTAGACTGTAAGCTCCGTAAGAGAAAATATCTTGAGATGTCCTTTACTGATGTAGTCAACATGCCTACAATATCTTCATACATAGAAGGCACTCAATAAATATTTGTTGAAACAATGAAAGANCAACTTTGTACCTAATGGCAAACTGAATGTTGAACAATAGGAAAGTTAATAATACATACTTTAAAAACTTTCAGTATATTAAAAAAGTTAATTTATTTTAATTGGAGGTTAATTACTTTAAAGTATTCATATAAGGTAAAGTCTAGTAAATAAATAACTAAAACAAAACACCAAATTTCTTATGTAAGAAAAAAAAATCCTAAGAAAGCATCATATCCAGCTTATGTTTCACTTGCAGTATATCCAGAGTCACAACAGGTATGAAACCTACTCAGTTACTATTCAAGAATAGGTCATGAATCTTCAGTTCCATAAATTTTGAAAATATATTGGAAAACACAATATTGAAGTAAAAGAAAAGAAAAACTGAAACATCACATCTGGAAGAAACCTTCAAAATATGAAACATAATGGAAGTTCTCTCTGAAAAAATCTTCCAAAACACAAAATTAAGTAGTTTCAAGACTGCACTTGAAAACATATACTCCTGAAATATTAAGAACACTACCTTAAAAATTTCTTGTATAGCAAAGCAATAATATTTTACTTTTTCTCAGAGGCAATATTTCCAATGATCACAATTTTTCCCCCTAAAACTTATAAAGTATCCACCAAGGCTTTGAGTTTATTATATTAAATCAAAATATGAAACTGAAATATCACATAAAAATCTTAAGCTAGTGTACACCTTTCACAGTCTAGATTGCTTCTATACAGAATCCTTGGCCTTTGATTTTGGTGTGCAAACTTCCATTAACAATGAAATTAAAAGAAAAAAAAAGATAAGATCAATGGAAGTTTCTAGAAACTAAGTCCATACAGTAACAACACTTGGTCACCTCCAATCCCCAAAAAACCCTAATAATAGTATCTGCACCCTCTTTTTCAAATGAAGTATTTGAGATATACACAAGTTATATTATAGCAGTCATTAAATCTTTCTTATTTTCTGCCCACCCTGCCTGCTCTCCTCGTTGCAGGCCACTGCTCTCTATGCCTAGAGAGCTGCCTGGACTCATATATTCACTATAAGTTAGAGGTTGTAATTCAGCCAATTCCCTTTCAACAAGCTGACAGCCAAATCTTTCTAAGCACACACCAAATCACCTTCACAATCAACAGTTTGCCAAAGACTTCCAGAGAAATTCACAGGCGTCACTATGGCATGGTTCAGTTCAGTTAATTCGCTCAGTTATGTCTGACTCTTCACAACCCCATGGACGCAGCATGCCAGGCCTGCCTGTCCATCACCAACTCCCGGACTTTACTCAAACTCATGTTCATTGTGTCGGTGATGCCATCCAACCATCTCATCCTCTGTCGTCCCCTTCTCCTCCTGCCTTCATCTTTCCCAGCATCAGGGTCTTTTCAAATGAGTCAGCTTTTCACATCAGGTGGCCAAAGTATTGGAGTTTCAGCTTCAACATCAGTCCTTGCAATGAACACTCAGGACTGATCGCCTTTAGGATGGACTGGTTGGATCTCCTTGCAGTCCAAGGGACTCTCAAGAGTCTTCTCCAACACCACAGTTCAAAAGCATCAATTCTTTGGTGCTCAGCTTTCTTTATAGTCCAACTCGCACATCCATACATGACTCCTATAAAAACCATAGCCTTGACTAGACGGGCCTTTGTTGACAAAGTAATGGCATGGTAGGTGACCCTAAAATGTCTAGCACTGTCTTTAAACCCTTTATAAAGGGTTTTATTTGATATAACCACATCACTTGCTCTGTTATTATTTTCTGTTTTCTTGTTTGCCTCACTATGTAACCTTGTTGAAGAGAATATGGGTGTCTTACTCTAGAGTATGATTAAATACTTAGTGCCTAGGGCTTCCCTGGTGGCTCAGATGTTAAAGAATCTGCCTGCAATGCAGGAGACCTGGGTTCGATGCCTGGGTCCTGAAGATCCCCTGGAAAAGGAAATGACAACCCACTTCAGTATTCTTGCCTGGAGAATTCCATGGACAGAGGAGTCTGGAGGGTTACAGTCCACAGGGTTGCAAAGAGTTGGACACGACTGAGTGATTAACATACACTCTATAAAGAGAGGAAGGAATGAGCTGATTTGAAAGAAAAAAATGGTATTTTGTTCTCCTCAGTGATTTTACATAATGAAGGGGAGCAGAATATGTCATTCCCACCTCCTGCAAAATGTGCCACTTTGGCACATACATTATTTTCAGTTGAAGGCAATCAAGATCCGGTAAACTCAGAAAAGCATTTTTGCCTTCCTCTTAGCTGCCTGAAAGAACTTCAGAAGGGGACCTGTACAAAGAAGAGAGTTATAAACAGAGGTAACTTCATCTGAGAGATTTTCCTGCAGAGCACGGCAAATATTTGTTTACCAAATGCATCTTCATCTTTACCAAATACATCTGTTCTCTTCATCTTCCTGCCAACTGCCTTCTCTCTTTTGAAGTCTAAAACCTATACCCCTTTCCTTACCTCTGATTGGTACATAAGCGTTACTAGGCTAACTGCCTTTGAATCTCCTATTTTTATGGGCCTCTTGTACGTAAGAAGTTAAATTCATTCATTTTATTCTGTTAACCTGTCTTGTGTCCATTTAATTATTAGACTTGCTAAAGGACCTAGACAGAGCAGGCAATGGCACCCCTCTCTGGTACTCTTGCCTGGAAAATCCTATGGACAGAGGAGCCTGGTAGGCTGTAGTCCATGGGGTCGCAAAGAGTCAGATACGACTGAGTGATTTCCCTTTCACTTTTCACGTTTATGCATTGGAGAAGGAAATGGCAACCCACTCCAGTGTTCTTGCCTGGAGAATCCCAGGGAAGGGGGAGCCTGGTGGGCTGCCGTCTCTGGGGTCGCACAGAGTTGGACACAACTGAAGTGACTTAGCAACAGCAAAGTACCTAGAAGTATAGAAGGCTAATTCTTTCCTTCCTTATAATAATCTCTACAGAACAAGAAGACACACACACAAAAATGAAAGTAGGTGAAAGGTAAAAATTTTCTTATGTCCATAGGAATTATAACAATCATTCAATTCTAATTAGATTGAAATTACTCTCTCAGGTGTCAAGAATGCTATTTGCCATTATACTGGAACATCTATAAATGAGATACAGAAATCATTTTGAAGATGTACATTGGCTATTGTAAAATCTAATCAACACACAGTGAAAACAGTTATCCGAAGTTGTACCCTGGGTCTACCTTTTTTCATATAGCATTCTTTCATTATTTTTCTTTCCTTTTTTTGTGTATTGTGGCTAATTTACACACAATAAAATATGGATATTTTAAGCACAAAAAATTATACTCTTATAATGAAAATATAGACATCTCCATCATCCCAAGAAATTCCCTTGTTCCCTTTTCTAGTCTGTGGCACAACTCTCATTCCCAGCCCCAGGCAACCATGGTATTGGTTTCCATCACACAGTTTTATTAGTCTGCTTACAAAGTTCATAAAAGTTAAATCATACTGTGTGGATTCTTGTCTACTACTCTTTGCACGCACTACTCTCTAATGCAAACAGTCAACTTGAGATTCCTCTATGCTGTCGTATATGTCCATTTCTTTGTATTGCTGATAAGGATACCATTGTTTATCCTTTTACTCACTATGGGCATATAGGTTGCTTTCAGTTGTAACTGTTATGAATAAAACTGTTGTGAACATCTGTGTATAAGTAAGTCTGTATATATGTGTATGTGTGTTTACTCTTCTCTTTTGAATGAAATTGCTGAGTCTGGCACCCCACTCCAGTACTCTTGCCTGGAAAATCCCATGGATGGAGGAGCCTGGTAGGCTGCAGTCCACGGGGTCACTAAGAGTCAGACATGACTGAGTGACTTCACTTTCACTTGTCACTTTCATGCATTGGAGAAGGAAATGGCACCCCACTCCAGTGTTCTTGCCTGGAGAATCCCAGGGATGGGGGAGCCTGGTGGGCTGCCATTTGTGGGGTCGCACAGAGTCGGACATGACTGAAGTGACTTAGCAGCAGCAGCAGCTGAGTCTCTTGGTAGGTGTATGTTTCAGTGTATAAAAAGTATCAGCCCTTTCTTTTGAAGTGGTTGTGCTATGTTACTTTCTCAGCAGATACATATGAATTTCAGTTTCTCTGCATTCTCACCAACACTTCATAATGTTGTTCTTTTTGTTTGCTCCTTAGCTCTTCCAGTGAATAAACTGTTATCACATAGCAGTTTTAACTGACACCTTCCTGGTTATTGTTGATTGATACTGTTGAGCATTTGTATATATTTTTGGCCATTCTTACACCTTTCTTTCAAGTCCTCTGCTCAGCTTTTATTGAGTTATTTATTATTATTTCTGTTGCTGTTATTACTAACATAGTAGTTCTTTTTATATTCTAGATGTCTTTTTGTTAGATATGTGCAAGACAAATATTCTGCCAGTTCCTGGCTTACCTTTTAATTTTTGTGAACATGAATATTAATGAGTAGATTTAAAATATTTTTCTGATAAAGTGCCTGGCTTTATCTTACATGTAGAATTCTTAGAACCTTGATGGGAATAGTGGAAATGTTCATAAAATGCAATTTTGCATTTTGTGTCTTGAACCAAAATTTAATACATATCAATCTTACTTTGCTGGGTATTATTAACATTATACTCTAAATTTTATTTAAATTTATTAAATAACATATCTGCTTGTACTTTATGAGGAAAAAATAACTGAACAGCACCATAAATTAGAATCAACTTCAAGAAATCCATAAAGATTGGGGATTTTCAATGTTAGATGATCTTTAAAAATCAAGGGACATTATAAAAATTAAAGTATATCTAATTGCTTGTCTTTATATATTTTCTTGATACATATTATAAACATATATCATTCTCAACCTAGTTCTCATATTTTTATAATATCACTAATGACTACTAAAAAACAATTTCACATGAAAATGGCAAATAACCTGAATACTTTAATGTACTAAGGAAATTATCAAGTGGGTAGTTTTAGATGGAATTCTTCCTTTTTCAGAAGTTGGTAACTATAGAAAGAATACAGTTAAGCCATGGTTTATTCCTGCTACTTGATTAATCAACTATGTAGTCATGGGAATTCTATAGCCTTCCTCTATCCTTAGTTCTTACTGTTGTCAGCTATAAAATGAAGGCAGAAAAAAATATATATAATTGAAAAAAATGAAGGCAGATATCCTCCAAAGTACACATCTTGGGATAACCTTGATAGTTACATTGTAGAAAAATAGCTATTTTATATGTCCTACTATATTTAAATGCATTGTTAAATTCTGATATACAATTGGCATGTTTAGATAAGTCTTAACACTTAATATGTTTTACAGAGAATTATTAAAAATTCAAATGTATTTTCCAAATGTACCATTCCTTGAATAATAAGCATTGGAAAATGAATGTTTAAATGAAACTAACTCCTGTAATATGATTACAAGCTCAAAGATGAATATGCTTATGAAATTAAAATATAGTTTTTGATGAAAATAAAGTTTAAAATGTACCCATAAATCAATGCCTTAGAAAAACAGACATATGCATAACTCATTTTAATCATGCACGTGCACCCTTGCCAAAAACATCTGTCTAAGATACACTTCAATATACAATACACCACATATTCATGCAAGAATATGGTAACTGGGGAAAGAGCATCTTTACGCCAGTCCTCAAGTTTGCAGTCATTTATTAATAATTACAGGAAATATATTAGAGTTACTGTATTATCTTTTTCATACTTAAGTAGATATCCTCTATGATTATGCTGAAGGACTCTTTTCTTTGAAATTTGTTCACTTAGGCAGCTCAAGAAAAGGAAGAACTCCAAAGTAGAGTGCGCATACTTGAAATCAAAGGTAAGAGGAGTCAGGAGAAATGTCTGTGGGGAGGACTCATTAGGTAAAATCGATTTTATTTAACAAGAAGACAATAAAAATTCTATAACATAGTGAAATATTAATTTTGCTTCATATTTCTTGTAATTTTCATGTCTTACCACTCTCTAACATGCTTTTTATAGGGTATTTTCTTAATATTACCCCCTTTTTCCTTTGACAATCAAAACAGAACTTAACGAATTACTTCTATATAAAACAACTCAAAATTAGGGTGAGGGAAGTCTTCCTTTGGTAAAGTTTAGAGTAAGCTGGAAGATATTTTAGTATTAGAAGCTAGAAGTTTCTGAAAATGTGAATGCTTCACATGAAAATGACAATTATAAAAGATACAAAAATTATTATTATTTATGGGAGAAGGACATGAACTTTGAAAATTATTAAATATACCATCTTTTCTATGAGATCTTCAAACATTGTTGACCAGCAACAGTAACTAATTCTCAGTTAAAATTAATAGCAATTAATGTTATGGTTATTTATGCAATGCATTTGAAAATAGACCAGTTCATTTTAGTATAGCTTCTGAAACACTTTTAAAATTTAATCACTTTCAGTTTCCAAGTTGAAAATCCAAAAGACAACCAGTATATAGTAACAAATGCAGACTCTCCATAAAACAAGGATGTCAAGTGAGTGTTAATACTTATCTCCAGTTTTGTTTGGAAGAGATGGTGATGATTCAAAACCTCTCCTTTCCGGATTCTCAGTTCTAGCCCTTCCTTGACTCAATTGTTGTCTTCATGGAGCAAAGTCTTTACATATATTTTCAAGGGTTTTTCAGGGTTCTTCTAAGACTCAATGACATGTCTCAAAATGTTAGTTTTAGTTCTCCAACTTACCAGTTGTCTTTGTTTATAAATCTGACTGCCCTCTACCTACATTCTTCCTGCCAATATAAGCACTGATCTATATAATGGCAGTAGAAGAATAATTAAATGTCTTTTGGTAAAAGGATGCCAATTACCACTGTCTTATAGCTCTTTTATTCACATCGCATACCATATTACTTAATTTCAAAGTATTATAATCTATTGGTTGGTGGTTTAGTTGCTAAGTCGTGTCCAGTTCTTACAACCCCATGGACTTTAGCCTACTAGTCTACTCTGTCCATAGGATTTTCCAGGCATGAATGATGGGGTGAGTTGCCATTTCCTTCTCCAGGGGATCTTCCCAACCCAGAAATCGAACCCGGATCTCCTGCACTACAGGCAGATTCCTTACCAACTGAGCTACCAAGGAAGCTCAGTCTATTGGTTATGATCATATTATCCTTTTTCAACAGAATGTGGAAATCTCAGGACAAAGACTGTGTTCTGTTAATATTAGTATAATCGGGGTCTATTATATTGCTTTGAATTCGGGAGCAACTGAATAATTATATATTATGCTGAGTGAATATATGAATAAATACACAGTTCTCTAGCGAAAGCAAAACAGAATGAATACATAGAGCTTCCTAATCTTACTGGCTTATAAAATGAGCAGACAATTCTCTTGATCCCATTGTTTCTATCTATAACGAGCAATAGAAGAGGGTAAAATGTTTATTTTATGTTCCTCAATCCCTTCTATTTTATACTTACATACTCTATGGAAAATCATAATGCCCTGGTGAGTCATAATGATTAGTTGTTGAAAACACAAAGGTTAGAAATAAAATACATCTAGAGATGTATAGTCTCTATAGAGATGTTTAGTCTCTTAGACATTTGTTATTAGAAGAAGGTAGACCAGTGTCACTACTAGAAGAAGACAAGGTCAAAAAAGAATAAGATTAAGGTGGGCAAAGATGCTCATTGAACAAGCATCTGTGTCTGTGTTAGGAAGGGGTGGGCACAGGTGTGGCCATCTGCCATGCTAACTTGTTTTTCTTTTCTCCATGAGTCACAATTTGATTGGGTACTTGGGGAAGAAAAGGTGTAGTTTCATCTTCCAAATGTTTCAAATATTTTTCACTCTCCAAATAGTGGAGAAAGGTCAAGAAGAAGAAGAAAGAATATACAATTCTAAATGAATTTCATGTTCATTTAGAATCTTTTTCTTTCTCTCCTTCTCTCCCTTCCTTCCTTCCTTGGTTCCTCCCTTCCTTTCTGTCCACTTGTCACTATATTTTTCTCTTCTGTCGGGAAGAATATGACAAACTTACATCAATTATAAAGAAGGGTGGGGTTTGAAATCAGCTGATAAGTCTGTCCATTTAATTTAAACTTTAGACCATCAACTCTTATGATTAGGTTAGGTATTACTTTATGAAACAAAAAGAAGGTGTTCCCCAGGTTAACTGATTATGTGAGACATTTTCCTAAATGATGAATAGTGGGAACCTGGCATGGAACCAGATTTCTAAGGATAGTTTCCAGCTAATAATTTGAAAAACCTAAGTTGACGGTCAACTCAGAACAATTGACCCCTTGACACTGGCTTGTCCTCCCTTTATTCAGTAAACACTGGGGCTAGGTTAGAATAATTGACCTATATTGATTTACAATAAAACAGTAACACGTTACAACATCATAAAAGATTTATGTTTTTATTCAGTGTTGATGTTGATATCTTAAGTAGCAAGCATATCGCACGTCGCAATGTAGTGACAAGACCAAATGCGCTTTGGCAGAGCTTCAGTATAAAAATTAGAAGGTGTTGATTTCATTACCACTCTGGCAATACATTTGAAAGCGTGTTAATGACTATTAATGGCCTAGTCCTCAGCCAGAAGAATGCCTGAAGTCAGTGAAAGTGGCGTTTTATCTGCTCTTAAACATTAAAAACAGAGAGGCTCCTACAGTTGCATTTTTAAGTGCCTTTCCTGCTCTACAAGTAATCACATCCCCCACTTAACTGAGCTTTTAAAAATCTTTAAATTCAAGGCAAGCCCCATTTCTTTACTCTGGAGATTTTACCCCTTCTTCTTATGTCTAACAACTAATGCATTTGACTTTTGTCATAAAGTAGTCGGAGGTGAATAAGCAGAAAAGTATTTTTTAGACTTTTGTTTCTTTTCAGCTTTGCAATATAGAAGCTTCATTGTTGTAGGTTTACCAAAAGAGTTACTTATTTCCTGTTCTTATTTATTTTTGGAGACAGATGAGTCCAAACACCCTTATGATGGAATGCCCTATGAATCAATCTATGTTTCTGAAGCCCACATGTTTCCACAATTCTTTTTTTTCCCCTCAAATAAGTTTTTTTAGTCCCCAGAGGATCCTAAATCAACACGTTATTAGATGAAGGATGGAAGCTTCTGTTTCAGAAAACACAACTGCAGCTAGACAACAGAAAACAGATGCCAATTATTTGCCAATGGCTGCTGGAAAACAAAACATTTTATGACATTTACTTTGCCTTAGCAGAGCTGCTGCTGATGCCAAAGAAATATAAACTAGTCAAATTACCAGCAGCTGGTTTTCAAACGTGGGCTTTAATGATTTGGAGTCTTGCTCTACCTTTGGTCACTTAGTGTTCTATAAATTTCTTTGCGCACTGATTCTGCATTCTTGATGTTTTCACAGATGAATAGGAACAATACATATAATCAATATGTCTAATGAAATATTTGATGTATTTTAAGGTTGTACCCTATTGTCTTATAATTCCACTGGTTTTATTAGGGGAAAGATAATTTTTGATGCTTGCTGTTTAAGAGTGACTTCCTTGACATATATTTTTATTTCATGTGACAAAAGCTTCAAATTAAACATCTTTTTTTTTACATTGGATCCACTGAATTATTCATTGTTAATATGATGTCACAAGCAATGTTTAAGTATTTTTCCTCCAGTAGTTAACAGAGACTTAATTTAGTCACAATCGATATCCATCTAGCCCCACAAGAATATAAATTTCCCATAAATATTTTTAGATCAAATGGCTCACCTTTGAAACACATTTCTGAAAAATATCTTGGGCTGACTTCACTGAAACCAGCAGTTATGTCAAATAAATTTCTACTTTTATCAGCCATAAAACTATGCTGTGTTAAAAAAAAAAAAAACTAGATTTGCAAATAAAGTTTCTGAAAGTCTTGTGAAATATGTGCTTATTTCTCTTCTCTTCTCAGTGATTTGAAGAGAGGATGAAGAAAAGCAATCAATTTACTTGATTGCGTAAAGTGAACACAAGTAATGGGGTTGTAGCAGTTGTCCTAAGTGTCTACATTACCTCTAAGTATCCTGGCAACTGAGAAGTGAACTAAATTAGTATTTCTATCAATGAGTATTGTTGAAAGTTTAAGCTGAAAACAGTGATGACCAGAGTGACAAGAAAAGCCATGCTTCTCACTTTGTAATATGCACGTGAATCACCAGGGGCCTTGCCAAATGCAGGTTATGCTTCGGTATTTCAGTGATGGGGTCTGAAATTCTACATCTGATGTGATGATTTCAAAGTACTTTTGAAGGCAAGAGTGTAGATGACTTGAGGTGTGCCATTCTTAATTGAGCAACAGCAATTTTCAGAAGCTGTCATAGCCAATCAAAGCATTCAATGTTATTGACTAACTCTTAATCAAACATAGGGAATCCTGGTCTTAATGATCACTATCAATAATCTGGTTCCAGTGTGATGGGTGGATGCTGAATTGATGGACTACATAGAACATGAACCTTATTTTTCTGGATTCAACTGTACTAAGACTTGTATGGGGTATGTCTGTGTCTGTGTGTGTCTGAGTGTGTGTGTGTATGTGTAGAGAGATTTCAGTTCAGTTCAGTCAATCTGTTGTGTCCAACTCTTTGTGACCCCATGGAAAGCAGCACACCAGGCCTCCCTGTCCATCAACAACTTCTAGACTAAACTCAAATTCATGTCCATTGAGTCAGTGATGCCATCCAACCATCCTATCCTCTGTTGTCCCTTTTTTCTCCTGCCTTCATCTTTCCCAGCATCAGGGTCTTTTCAAATGAGTCAGCTCTCCGCATCAGGTGGCCAAAGTATTGGAGTTTCAGCTTCAACATCAGTCCTTCCAATGAACACTCAGGACTGATCTCCTTTAGGATGGACTGGTTGGACTCCTTGCAGTCCAAGGGACTCTCAAGACTCTTCTCTAACACCACAGTTCAAAAGCATAAGTTCTTCAGCACTCAGCTTTCTTTATAGGCCACAACCCACAACCATACATGATTAGTGGAAAAACCATAGCCTTGATTAGATGGACCTTTGTCAGCAAAGTAATGTCTCTGCTTTTTAATATGCTGTCTAGGTTGTTCATAACTTTAAGGAGTAAGCATCTTTTAATTTCATGGCTGCAGTCACCATCTGCAGTGATTTTGGAGCCCCCAAAAATAAAGTCTGACACTGTTTCCACTGTTTCCCCATCTATTAGCCATGAAGTGGTGGGACCAGATGTCATGATGTTAGTTTTCTGAATGTTGAGCTTTAAGTCAACTTTTTCACTCTCCTCGTTTACTTTCATCAAGAGACTTTTTAGTTCTTCTTCACTTTCTGCCATAAGGATGGTGTCATCTGCATATCAGAGGTTATTGATATTTCTTCTGGCAATCTTGATCCCAGCTTGTGCTTCATCTAGCCCAGGATTTCTCACGATGTACTCTGCATATAAGTTAAATAAGCAGGGTGACAACGTACAGCCTTTTCCTGTATATACACTCCTTTCCTATTTGGAACCAGTCTGTTGTTCCATGTCCAGTTCTAACTGTTGCTTCCTGACCTGCATATAGGTTTCTCAAGAGGCAGGTCAGGTGGTCTGGTATTCCCATCTCTTTCAGAATTTTCCAGAGTCTGTTGTGATCCACACAATCAAAGGCTTTGGCACAGTCAATAAAGCAGAAATAGATGTTTTTCTGGAACTCTCTTGCTTTTTTGATGATTCAGCAGATGTTGGCAATTTGATCTCTGGTTCCTCTGCCTTTTCTAAAACCAGCTTGAACATCTGGAAGTTCACGGTGCACTTACTGTTGAAGCCTGGCTTGGAGAATTTTGAGTATTACTTTGCTAGGGTGTGAGATGAATGCAATTGTGAGGTAGTTTGAGCATTCTTTAGCATTGCCTTTCTTAGGGATTGGAATGAAAACTGACCTTTTCCAGTCCTGTGGCCACTGCTGAGTTTTCCAAATTTGCTGGCATATTGAGTGCAGCACGTTCACAGCATCATCTTTCATGATGTGAAATAGCTCAACTGGAATTCCATCACTTCCACCAGCTTTGTTCGTAGTGATGCTTCCTAAGGCCTACTTTACTTCACATTCCAGGATGTCTGGCTCTAGGAGTGATCACACTATCATGATTATCTGGTTCATGAAATCTTTTTTGTACAGTTCTTCTATGTATTCTTGCCACCTCTTCTTAATATCTTCTGCTTCTGTTAGGTCCATACAATTTCTCTCCTTTATTGAGCCCATCCTTGCATGAAATGTTCCCTTGGTATCTCTAATTTTCTTGAAGAGATGTCTAGTCTTTCGCATTCTATTGTTTTCCTCTTATTTCTTTGCACAGATCACTGAGGGAGGCTTTCTTATCTCTCCTTGCTAGTCCTTGGAATTCTGCATTCAAATGGGTATATCTTTCCTTTTCTCCTTTGCTTTTTCCTTCTATTCTTTCACAGCTATTTGTAAGGCCTCCTCAGACAGCCATTTTGCTTTTTTGCATTTTTTTTCCATGGGGATGGTGTTGATCCCTGTCTCCTGTACAGTGTCATGAACCTCTGCCCATAGTTCATCAGGCACTCTATCAGATCTAGTCCCCTAAATCTATTTGTCACTTCCACTGTATAATCCTTAGGGATTTGATTTAGGTCATACCTGAAGGAAATAGTGGTCTAGTGGTTTTCCCCTACTTTCTTCAATATAAGTCTATATTTGGCAATGAGGAGTTCGTGATCTGAGCCACAGTCAGCTCCTGGTCTTGTTTTTGCTGACTGTATAGAGCTTCTCCATCTTTGGCTGCAAAGGATATAATCAATCTGATTTGGTGTTGACGGTCTGGTAATGTCCATGCATAGTCTTCTCTTGTGTTGTTGGAAGAGGGTGTTTGCTACGACCAGTGCGTTCTCTTTGCAGAATTCTATTAGCCTTTGCTCTGCTTCATTCTGTACTCCAAGGCCAATTCACCTGTTACTCCAGGTGTTTCTGACCTCCTACTTTTGCCTTCCAGTCCCTTATAGTGAAAAAGACATCTTTTAGGGGTGTTAATCCTAGAAGGCCTTGTAGGTCTTCATAGAACCATTCAACTTCAGCTTCTTTAGCATTACTGGTTGGGGCATATACTTGGATTACCGTGATATTGAATGGTTTGTCTTGGAAACAAACAGAGATCATTCTGTCATTTTTGCAACTACATCCAAATACTGCATTTCAGACTCTTTTGTTGACTCTGATGGCTACTCCATTTCTTCTAAGGGATTCTTGCCCACAATAGTAGATGTAATGGTCAATCTGAGTTAAATTCACCCATTCTAGTCCATTTTAGTTCACTGATTCCTAAAATGTTGATATTCACTCTTGCCATCTCCTGTTTGATCACTTCCAATTTGCCTTGATTCATGGACCTAACGTTTCAGGTTCCTTTGCAATATTGCTCTTTACAGAATCAGACCTTGCTTCTGTCACCAGTCATATCCACCACTAAGTGTTGTTTTCGCTTTGGCTTTGTCTCTTCATTCTTTCTGGAGTTATTTCTCCACTCTTCTCCAGTAGCATATTCAGCATCTATCGACCTGGGGAGTTCCTCTTTCAGTGTCCTATCTTTTTGCCTTTTCATACTGTTCATGGGGTTCTCAAGGCATGAATACTGAAGTGGTTTGCCATTCCCTTCTCCAGTGGACCACATTTTGTCAGAACTCTCCATCATGATCCATCCAACTTGGTTCATAGTTTCATTGAGTTAGACAAGGCTGTGGTCCGTGTGATTAGACTGGTTAGTTTTCTTTGAGGATGATTTTCAATCTGTCTGCCCTCTGATGAAGAAGGATGAGAGGCTTATGAAAGCTTGCTGATGGGATAGACTGACTGCGGGGGGATACTGGGTCTTGTTCTGATGGTTGGGGCCATGCTCAGTAAATATTTAATCCAATTTCTGTTGATGGGTGGAGCTGTGTTCCCTCCCTGCTCTTTACCTGAGGCCAAACTATGGTGTACCTCAAGGCTGTATATTGTCACCCTGCTTATTTAACTTATACGCAGAGTGCATCATAAGAAACTGGGCTGGAAGAAGCACAAGCTGGAATCAAGATTGCTGGGAGAAATATCAATAACCTCAGATATGCAGATGACACCACCCTTATGGCAGAAAATGAAAAGGAACTAAAAAGCCTCTTGATGAAAGTGAAAGAGGAGAGTGAAAAAGTTGGTTTAAAGCTCAACACTCAGAAAATGAAGATCATGGCATCTGGTCCCATCACTTCATGGGAAATAGATGGGGAAACAGTGTCAGAGTTTACTTTTGGGGGCTCCAAAATCACTGCAGTGGTGACTGCAGCCCTGAAATTAAAAGACACTTACTCCTTGGAAGAAAAGTTATGACCAACCTAGATAGCATATTCAAAAGCAGAGACATTACTTTACCAACAAAGGTCCGTCTAGTCAAGGCTATGGTTTTTCCAGTGGTCATGTATAGATGTGAGAGTTGGACTGTGAAGAAGGCTGAGTGCTGAAGAATTGATGCTTTTGAACTGTGGTGTTGGAGAAGACTCTTGAGACTCCCTTGGACTGCAAGGAGATCCAACCAGTCCATTCTGAAGGAGATCAGCCCTGGGATTTCTTTGGAGGGAATGATGTTAAAGCTGAAACTCCAGTACTTTGGCCACCTCATGAGAAGAGTTGACTCACTGGAAAAGACTCTGATGGTGGGAGGAATTGGGGGCAGGAGGAGAAGGGGACGACAGAGGATGAGATGGCTGGATGGCATCACTGACTCAATGGACGTGAGCCTGAGTGAACTCCGGGAGTTGGTGATGGACAGGGAGGCCTGGCGTGCTGCGATTCATGCGGTCGCAGAGAGTCAGACACGACTAAGTGACTGAACTGAACTGAACTGAAACTGTGGTGGAGGTAATGAAGATAATGGTGACCTACCTCCCTCAAAAGATCCCAGGCATGTACTGCTACAGTTCATGCCCCCGAAAAAACCCTGCAGAAAGCCACCACCAACCCATGCCTTCACCAGAGACTCCTGGACACCCAAGGCAAGTCTCCTGTGGGATCACTGTTCCTTTCTCCTGGGTCCTGTTGCACAAAGTTCTGTCATGCCCTCCAAAAGTCTATTTCCCAGTCCTTGGTAGCTCTACAGTGGGGTTAATGGCCACCACCTTCAAGAGGACTTATGCCATACCTACACCCAGAGCCCCTGTCCCTGCGGCAGACCACCACCAACCTGTATCTCCACAGCAGACGCTCAAACAGTTCTGTCTCAGTCTCTGTGGGGCGCCTGGGTCCTAGTGCACACAAGATTTGTTTGAGCCCTCTAATGGTCTCTGGCCAGAACGGGGTTTGATTATAAACACGAATTTGCCCCTCCTACCATCTTGCTGGGGCTTCTCCTCTGCCCTTGCACATGGGATATCTGCTAGCAGCTGCTCCAGTGCCTACCATCTTACTGGGGTTTTTCTGATCTTGGACGTGGAGTATCTCCTCTCTGCTGCTTACCGCTCCAGCACCGTGCAGCCGAGCTTGCTGCTCCAGCGCCATGCAGACACTCCATAGTTTGGTCCCAGGTAAACAGCAGGGACTTCCCCGGTGGCTCAGATGGTAAAGCGTCTGCCTACAGTGCAGGAGACCCGGGTTCAATCCCTGGGTCGGGATGATCTCCTGGAGAAGGAAATGGCAACCTACTCCAGTATTCTTGCCTGGAAAATCCCATGGATGGTGGAGCCTGGTAGGCTACAGTGTGTGGGGTCACAAAGAGTCAAACATGGCTGAGCGACTGAACTGAACTAAACTGAAATCTCTCTCTCTACACACACACACAGACACACACGCACACACCATACAAGTCTTAGTACAGTTGCATCCAGAAAGATAAGGTTCATGTTCTATGTAGTCCCTCAACTCAGCATACACCCATCACACTGGAACCAGGATATTGATAGCAATCATTAAGACCAGGGTTCCCTATGTTTGATTAAGAGTTAGTCAGTTACCTTGAATGCTTTGATTGGCTATGACAGCTTCTGAAAATTACTGTTGCTCAATGAAGAATGGCACTGAGCGACTGAACTAAACTGAACTGAAACTATGGTGGAGGTAATGAAGGTAATGGTGACCTCCCTCAACAGATCTCATGCATGAACTGCTGCAGTCCATGCCCCCAACCCTGCAGGAGGCCACCGCGGACCCACGCCTTTGCCGGAGACTCCCAGACACCCACAGGCAAATCCAGACAGTTTCCTGTGGGGTCACTGTTCCTTTCTCCTGGGTCCTGGTGCACAAGGTTCTGTTGTGTCCTCTGAGAGCCTATTTCCCAGTCCTGTGTAAGTTCTGGCAGTTCCATGGTGGGGTTAATGGTGACCTCCTCTGAGAGGGCTTATGCCATACCCACACCCAGAGAAAAATGCAGTTCAAAACTAGAGGAAAAAATCTAAGATTATTATTATCATGATTGGAGAAAAGGGAAATTATAATTGCATCCTGAGTTCTGACTCAAACAAGCAGTGTGTATAGTTCCCAATAGCAAATATTCCCAACGTAGCCATCAATCACACTGCATATCTGGACAATGTCATACAAAAGAAAATGCAATTTAGTCACAGTTGGTTTTATTCCTATTCATCTGAGCAATAGAATCTATAAGTAGATGTGATTCTAGATATTAATACTATTTTAACAATCTTGACATACATTCATTTGGCCTATATTCATCTAATGTCACAACAAGCCCATCTCCCCTTATTTAACTCCACCTCAGTCAAAGCAAACCATCCTCTCAGAGCAAAACCACAGGAGACCTTTGCACTAAGTCTGAGTATCCTAGACTACATTCTCTGAAGCCCTACTCCCACTCTATCACACTCCCCAAACACCTGGGACAAATTCATAGCTGCTTCTTCAGAAGAATTTTGGCAGATTTCCTGTCTAGCAAGGGAGCAGCTGGCAGAATGTCATAGCCAATTAGGGGGGAAAGCTTAGAATATCCTTTTGAAATTTTCAGGACTCACAGACACAATGAATGAATGGATTCTGAACTAACCACACTCCTCCCATCTCACCTCCAGTCCCCAGGTAACACTGATCCTTCTATAGACCTATTCTTCCCCTTTAATCAATTTGCACTCAGCCTGACCACACAACTGCATGCCTAAACTGTTGTGATTGTCTTCTAACTGGTCTGTCTGACTTGTATTTTCTCAGCTTGAATAACAGTGTCCAATTAATACTCCAAAACTATATAAGTTGTCTGTTTAACAATCTTCTCTGGTTCCATTTAGCTATTAGAATAAATCCATTATGTAAAACTGTTCAAAAATATATAAATATCTTTTGAACTTAAAAAATTTGTTCTAGACTGTATTCCAAACAATCCATGCTTATTTGATTTTACTGACTTTCTATCCACTTATATATAATTTATTAACATTTCTCCATATATTTTCTTGAAGACTCATCTGATCATTCCAGTCCTTACAGATTTTTCCAACTGCAATTATTACTCCTCATTTTATTACTTGTTCTTTGTTACATTATAGGATTTTTTTTTCTGTTGTTGCTATTCTTTTCTTCTTAAATATCATATTTGTAATATATAGAACGCTTTTGACCACTGTATGAGGTTTGGGTGGATAAGCGTTGAAGTCAATCTGGATCTGAGTTTTAACGAGTGAATGCTATTTCTCCATCAGCAAATGAAGGATGAAAACATCTAGCTTTTTAGGATTATCATGTGGTTTCAGAGATAATAAATGTATAGACCCTAGAACAGTTCCTGAAATACAGCTTCATTTGCAGAAAATGGTAGATTTTATTAAATGCTGACATTAACAGATACTAAGGACTTGGCAAGATACAACATGTATCTATCATAGTTCATAGAAAAATGCTCTGTACGGAGTGGATATACAACTTTTTAAATTTCAATTGACTGAATTTTTCTATATTAAATGTTAACCTGTAGCTAAGAAGATTATTTGATTGAAACCCTAGCCAATTTATTATTCATATTTTGTTCCTAAAAAGCACTTCCTCAGTGGCCATATGTAACCTACACATGGCTTCTGTGCCTTTGAGATACTGTCATTTATTTGACATGATTATTTGTTTCAAAGTTACTCATCATTAGTACACAATATCGGATGACTTGCTAAATTATTAACTGGGACCAGAAGAAAATTTAAAATTTAATCTTACAAATCACATTGTCCTCAGGAAATAGATAATTTAGGCTTGATCTAAACTATGATCATGAATAGGCTAACCAAACAACTCTAGGAGAGAAATGTAATTTATTTTCACACATATGAAAAAATATTCGGCACTTGGTAGATACTACATTTTTATTGAATGAATGAATGATGTAATTCTAGCTGAATTCCTGTAAATCTCCAGTAACAGCCTTGTGCTGTTATTTTTTGAAGAATTTAACTTATGATTGGCTGAAAGAATAAAATTGAATATATACCATTAAAAATCATTGAGTACCAGTAGTAAAGTGCTCTCATCACTGAGTCTAGTATATTTTTTAAAAGAAAGCTCTGTAAAACTATTTGATTTAATTAATATTCAAGCTCATGACTTATGTATTGTTTATAATAAATAATTTTACTTCATCAAAATCTTATTCATGTTGGCCATTAATTATGTAGCAGAATTTTGATAATGAGATGATCAATTTTATTAAATATATGATTTCTACTATATGCAGTTTTCAATACCACTGGCTGTGGAACACTTCCAAAGTATTGGAATTTTTATGGCAAACTAAAGATCTGGAAATATCTTCTCAATACCTTCTCTAAACTTCTCTTTAAGATGTATTGTGAAAGACTGGGTTGTTATCGACATCCATAAATCTCTAAACAACCTACCCAGTGGAACTGATGGATCAGCCTATTCAGAGGACCTACTTGCCTCAGAACCAAGTATTATCATGTTGATTTTCAATAAAAAATTGAACAGTGTTTCTCTATAACATTTGGAGCAAACTTTCATTTCTGTTTAGTCAAATAGAATGTCATTTAAGTCAAATCATTCACCCGAAACTGCCTCCTTTTCTGTGTTTATTTTGTTAAGATTTAACTTGTTTATTATCAGCACTATTGTCTTGAAATTGAAAATAACCACAATATGTTTGTTGGATTTATTCATCAAAGTGAGTCCAATCACTCTGAACTATACAGTGGACTATATAACAATCATCAACTTCAATAAGAATTTTCATTTATTTTTTTAAATCAACATGTCTATATATTACAAAAAATGTCATATAG
>SJYQ01000768.1:489716-519601 GCA_006410935.1 Redunca redunca | reverse complement strand
GAGTTATTTTATTTTTTAAAATAAGGGAAGATTTTAAATGGAGATAATTATTTTATAAAACTTGAAGTTTATGTTTGATAATAACACCATTTAATTTGTAGTTTTTAGGCAATACCTTCCTTTTGAAAGATTTTATATTCTTGGGAAAAAATTATACAGGTCAGTGTGGCAAGTAAATTGGGAGAGAATGGAAAGGCTTACTACTTCTGCTCTATGTCAGGGGGAAAAAACTAATTTCTCAAATGACCAATTGTCAAATCATATTTCAAGCTAACTGAAAAATGAGAAGAATGTTCTGATAAACTAAATTTAAATTAAGAATCTGGTTATAATAAATAATTATCCAAAAACACTGTTAATATATGCAAAAATATTTTCTTCCATTTTTTACATAGGCCCTAGGAATATTTGAACCCTCCTCTTAGTAAGGATCTAAGAAATCTGTATACTAGGAAACATGGCAGCTCTTTTTATATAAAATTTTTAAATATAATTTTATACAAAAATTAAAAAATGAGTATGTAACTGAATATTTTAGTTCAGTTCAGTTCAGTCGCCCAGTCATGTCTGACTCTTTGCCACCCCATGAATCACAGAACGCCACGCCTCCCTGTCCAACACTCCCGGAGTTTACCCAAACTCATGTCAAGTCGGTGATGCCATCCAGCCATCTCATACTCTGTCATTCCCTTCTCCTCCTGCCCCAACCCCTCCCAGCATCAGGGTCTTTTCCAACCAGTCAACTCTTTGCATGAGGTGCCCAAAGTATTGGTGTTTCAGTTTTAGCATCAGTCCTCCCAATGAACACCCAGGACTGATCTCCCTTAGACTGGACTGGTTGGATCTCCTTGCAGTCCAAGGAACTCACAAGAGTCTTCTCCAAAACCACAGTTCAAAAGCATCAATTCTTCAGCACTCAGCTTTCTTCACAGTTCAACTCTCACATCAATACCTGACCACTGGAAAAACCATAGCCTTGACTAGATGGACCTTTGCTAGCAAAGTAATATCTCTGCTTTTCAATATGCTATATAGGTTGGTCATAACTTTTCTTCCAAGGAATAAGAGTCTTTTAATTTCATGGCTGCAGCCACTATCTGTGGTGATTTTGGAGCCCCAAAAGATAAAGTCTGACACTGTTTCCACTGTTTCCCCATTTATTTCCCATGAAGTGATGCGACCAGATGCCATGATCTTAGTTTTCTGAATGTTGAGCTTTAGGCCAACTTTTTCACTCTCCACTTTCACTTTCATCAAGAGGCTTTTTAGTTCCTCTTCACTTTCTGCCACAAGGATGGTGTCATCTGCAAATCTAAGGTTATTGATATTTCTCCCGGCAATCTTGATTCCAGCTTGTGCTTCTTCTAGCCCAGTGTTTCTCATGATGTACTCTGCATATAAGTTAAATAAGCAGGCTGACAATATACAGCCTTGACGTACTCCTTTTCCTATTTGGAACCAGTCTGTTGTTCCATGTCCAGCTCTAACTGTTGCTTCCTGACCTGCATATAGGTTTCTCAAGAGGCAGGTCAGGTGGTCTGGTATTCCCATCTCTTTCAGAACTTCCCATAGTTTATTGTGATCCACACAGTCAAAGGCTTTGACATAGTCAATAAAGCAGAAATGGATATTTTTCTGGAACTCTCTTGCTTTTTTGAAAATCCAGCAGATGCTGGCAATTTGATCTCTGGTTCCTCTGCCCTTTCTAAAACCAGCTTGAACATCTGGAAGTTCACAGTTCACGTATTGCTGAAGCCTGGCTTGGAGAATTTTGAGCATTCCTTTACTAGCATGTGAGATGAGTGCAATTGTGCAGTAGTTTGAGCATTTTTTGGCATTGCCTTTCTTTGGGATTGGAATGAAAACTGACCTTTTCCAGTCCTGTGGCCACTGCTGAGTTTTCCAAATTTGCTGGCATATTGAGTACAGCACTTTCACAGCATCATCTTTCAGGATTTGAAATAGCTCCACTGGAATTTTTTTTTTTTTTTTTTTTTATATTTTTCTATATCATAGCCATTTTTTTTTATTCCCTGGTCAAATCTGAACATTCAAGAATATCACAACAAATTATATTGTTCTACATCATGAACTCAGGATGCTCCACTGGAATTCCATCACCTCCACTAGCTTTGTTCATAGTGATGCTTCCTAAGGCCCACTTGACTTCACATTCCAGGATGTCTGGCTCTTGGTGAGTGATCACACCTGTGTGTGATGACACTTCATGATCACATCATCACAACCATCTGGGTTGTGAAGCTCTTTTTTGTACCGTTCTGTGTATTCCTGCCACCTCTTCTTAATATCTTCTGCTTCTGTTAGGTCCATACCATTTCTGGCCTTTATCAAGCCCATCTTGCACGAAATGTTCCCTTGGTATCTCTAATTTTCTTGAAGTGATCTCTAGTCTTTCCCATTCTGTTATTTTCCTCTATTTTTTTGCATTGATCACTGAGGAAGGCTTTCTTATCTTTTCTTGCTATTCTTTGGAACTCTGCCTTCAGATGCTTATATCTTTCCTTTTCTCCTTTGCTTTTCACTTCCCTTCTTTTCACAGCTATTTGTAAGGCCTCCCCAGACAGCCATTTTGCTTTTTTGCATTTCTTTTTCTTGGGGATGGTCTTGATCCCTGTCTCCTGTACAATGTCATGAACCTCTGTCCATAGTTCATCAGGCACTCTATCTATCAGATCTAGTCCCTTAAATCTATTTCTTACTTCCACTGTATAATCATAAGGGATTTGATTTAGGTCATACCTGAATTGTCTAGTGGTTTTCCCTACTTTCTTCAATTTAAGTCTAATTTTGACAATAAGAAGTTCATGATCTGAGCCACAGTCAGCTCCTGGTCTTGTTTTTGCTGACTGTATAGAGCTTCTCCATTTTTGGCTGCAAAGAATATAATTCATCTAATTTCGGTGTTAACCATCTGGTGATGTCCATGTGTAGAGTCTTCTCTTGTGTTGTTGGAAAAGGGTGTTTGCTATGACCAGTGCATTCTCCTGGCAAAACTCTATTAGCCTTTGTCCTGCTAGGTTATCATATATTCTAATCTAAAATGGGAAAGGATAATAATATGGAAATTCTTCAAGCAGTGTTTGGTTTATACATTTATCATCAAAGTTAATATTTAAAAAAAAAACACTGTATTAGTTAAGCATTTTATGAACATGAATAAATATATATTTGCTAGCACTTAATAAGTTTGAAATTCATATTATGCTATAGATTTCATAGATATGTTATCATATTTTATTGGCATCCCTACTAAACATCTGCTCATTAAATATTTCTTCTATTTATCTCATCTACGTTTATTCAGTGTGTTCTTTCTCTTGGATTTTATCTGTAAAATATATACCATTTACTTGTTTTTCTGAATAAATTATTAACTTTCTAAAATTAAGTTTCACCACTCTTTCTTAATAAGTATTTCTAAGTATGTAATATACTATAGTTTGGCTTAATACACGTTGTAGTCACCATCTAACTGAAATCTTTCTTGATTGCCTGTGGCAGAGTTAGTTGCTTAATGCTCAATGCTCTTACATAGAAGAAGAGAGAAAGAGGCAAAAACAATTTTTTGAAAAACTAACGACCAAAAAATGTCGAATTTGATGAAAAATAGTCATATACATGGGCTTCCCTCACGGCTCAGATGGTGAAGAATCTGCCTGATTGCAGGAAACCCAGGTTCCATTGCTAGGAAATCCCCTGGAGAAGGGAATGGCTACCCATTCTGGAATTGTTGGCTGGAGAGTTCCATGGAAAGAGGAGCCTGTTGGGCTATAGTCCATGGGGTCACAAAGAGTTGGAAAATATTGAAGACTAACACACACACACAAACACATTCATATTTATACCTATTAAGTTGATCTAATTCTACAGAGAATACAAACAGGTTCACATACAGCCACTTCATAGTTAAACTGGTGGAAGACAAAGGCAAAAAGGGAGTCCTCAAAGCAATGAGATTAAATGAAATAATCTTAGTACATAAATGAAAATCATAGTAAAATTTACAGCTGACTTCTCATTGGAGTTTATGGGGGCCAAAATTCAGTGAGATGACATATTTAAATATCTGAAGACAATCAGTCAACAGTTCTACAACCAGCAAAACTATGCTTCAAAAACAAAAAAATATAAACAGTTCCCATATAGCCAAAGAAAAATCTATATGTAACTGAGATTTATGAAATCACGCATTCAATAACAATAGAATATATATTCCCTTAAAGAGCACATGGGGGCTTTCCCAGTGGCTCAGTGGTAAAGAAATCGCCTATAGTGCAGGAGCTGCAGGTATGATCCCTGGAGAAGGAAGAACCCCGGAGAAGGAAATAGCAACCCACTGTGGGAAATCCCATGGACAGAGGAGCCTGGTGGGCTACAGTCCATGGGGTCACAAAAAGAGTCTAACACAATTTAATGACTAAACAATAACAAAGAGCATATGAAAAATTGTCCATAATAAATCATATGCTAGGTGATAACACAGAAATCAGTAATTTTAAAGAAAATAAAATATATTTTCAAACACAAAGAAATTAAATTAGAAATTGACAACAGAGGAAGTCAGAGAAGTTCCAAGCTTTGGAAAATAAATTACATACTTCCAATATAACATGGCTCAAAGGTGGCTCAAAGGAAAATTAAGAAATACTTTGAACTGACTGAAAATGGAATTACAACGAATATAATTTTTTGTACTGTAGTAAAATTGTATTTAGAGGAAAAATTCTATCTTTAAATGTCTGTATTAGGGAAGGTAATCTCAAATCAATACATTTCTATCTGAAGAAGATAGTACAAGAAAAAAAAAACTACAAAGAAATAATGAAACAAGTAAATAAGTATCAGAAAAGAATTTGGTAAAATAGAGAAACAAAAAATAAATGGAGAAAATCAATGAAATGAAAACCTAGTTCTTTAGAAAAATGAAAAAATGTGACAAGCTTTATCTAGACTGGTCAAGAGAAAAAGAGAGACACAAATTATTAAAACCAGAAATGAAAGAGGGCATATCATTATGAGTCTTACATAAATTAAAAGGACTATAAAGAAATAAGAAAACCTTTATCCTGAAAAAGTGGACAACCTGAATTAAACAGACTAAGTTCTAAAAGGAAACAAACTATCTAAATTGATAGATAAAAGAAATTAAAAAAAAGAAATAGACCCATAGCAAGTAAAAGAATTAAGTTGATACTTAAAATGTTCCTAAGAAAAATCCAGGCACAGATCATTTTACAGATAAATTCTAGCAAATATCTAAAAAGAGATGTAACTTGTTCACAGACTCTTACAAAATTCAAAGTCTAGAACATTTCTTAATTCATTCTATGCTGCTACTGTTGGCCCAGTGCCAAAGCCAGATAAGGATGTCACAACAAAAGGACACGAATATCAGTGTTTTTTGTGAATACTGATCCCCCCAAAAATAGCAATCACAAATTAGCAAAACATATAAAAGTATACGTCATAACCAAATGAAAATTATTGCAAGAATACAGGTTAGTTTAATGTTCAAAAATTAGTTAATGGAATATAATATTCCTTTGTTAAAGGACAAACCTCAGGCTCATCTCAATAAACAGAGAAAATTAATTTTAACAAATCCATCACCCATTCTTGATTTTTAAAAAAATGATCTGTCAATAAAGTAGGAATAAAAGGAAATTTTGACCATGGGCATCTATGAAAACCCTGCAACCAACATTCTGTTTAATGCTGAAAGAGTAAAGTCACTCTCATTAAGATTAGGAAGAAGACAGCAGTGTCTACTCTTGTCTCTTTTACTACCTAGTAGGAAGTGGAAGAAATAAAAATGTCTCAATTTGTAAACAATATAATTCTCTATTCTGAAAATTTTAAGGAATTAAAAAAATCTAATGGAGTTGATAAATGTATTCAGAAAGGTCACAGAATACAAGTTCAATATAAAAATCAACCATACTTCTAACTACTAACAATAAACAATCTGTATCATAAGAATGCTTAGCTTAGTTGTTAGCATACAGAAAATCCTCAACAAATACTGTCTTTTACTATTATTGTTTTGTTACTTGGCATCATGTGTCTAAAAATGTTTATTAATTAATTCTTGCATTTAAGATGGCAATACTACTTATTAAGGACAAATATTTCCTTAATAAACAGTGGGGACAGGTTAACAAACTGCTTAAGCTCACCCAGGTGATAGGTAGAAGAACAAGCATGTGATCGTAAGCCTATTGGACTACAGACTTAGCCCTTTCAGTCATTCAGCCTTGCTGCCTGAGCTTATGCTGCTGTTGTTGCTGTTGCTTAGTTGCTAAATTCTATCCAATTCTTTTGCAACACCTTGAACCTTCCAAGCACCTCCATCCATTGAATTCTCCAGGCAAGAATATTAAAATCGGTTACCATTTCCTCCTCCAGGGCATCTTCCTGACCCAGGGACTGGATTGAACCTGAGTCTCCTGCATTGGCAGGCAGACTCTTTACCAGTGAGGCACCCCCAGGCTGTCCTATACATGGACAAATATTTAAATCAGAGTATGCTGTCAAATGATGTGCCATCTCTACTTTCTGCACCACTCCTATGCTAAGGAAGAATTTCAGAATCCAGAACACTCAAAAAGAGACCCTGTTAATGATGCCAGGGACATTTTGAATCAAACCCATAACCAGAATTCCTGAGGAATTAAAAAATTGGTCAATAAGCTTACATCTCCAAGGCTGCCCTTGACTATAAGCATTCACTGCAAATGACATTTTTGTTTAAAATATAATTCATTCATAGTGATCATGATTGACTGTCACATGTATCATGCCACATTTTTGAAACTTACATAGGAAATAACCAAATCAGGCATTTTTACATACTTCCACCATCGCAGATAAAATTCATTCTTGATCATGTCTTCATATCATCATACCTATATGGTTTCTTAGATAATATTATATTTTATTTTTTAATCTTTTTTAATTTATTTATTTTTAATTGAAGGATAATTGCTTTATAGAATTTTGTTGTTTTCTATCATACCTCATAATAAATCAGCCATAAGTATACATATATCCCCTCCTTTTAGAACCTCCCTCCCATATCCCTCCCCATCCAACCCCTCTAGGTTGATACAGGGCCTCTGTTCTGTTTGAGTTTCCTGAGCCATACAGCAAATTCCCATTGGCCATCTATTTTTCATATGGTAATGTAAGTTTCCATGTTACTCTTTCCATACATCTTATCCTCTCCTTCCCTCTTGCCATGTCCGTAAGTCTATACTCTATGTCTGTTTCTCCATTGCTGCCCTGAAAATAAAGTCTTCAGTACCATTTTTTCTAGATTCTGTATATATATACATTAGAATGCAATATTTATCTTTCTCTTTCTGACTTATATCACTCTGCATAATAGGTTCTAGGTCCATCCACCTCATTAGAACTGACTCAAATGTGTTCCTTTTTATGGCTGAGTAATATTCCATTGTGTGTATGCACAACTTCTTTAGCCATTCATCTGTCGATTGGGCATTTAGGTTGCTTCCATGTTTTAGCTATAATAAATAGTGCAGCAATGAACAATGGAATATATGTGTCTTTTTCAATTTTGGTTTCCTCAGGGCACATGCCTAGGCATGGGATTTCTCGGTCATATGGTGGTTTTATTTCTAGTTTTTTAAGGAATCTCCATACCAGCTTCCTTAGTGTTTGTATCAATTTATATTCCCACCAACAGTGCAAGAGCATTCCCTTTTCTCCACACCCTCTCCGGCATTTATTGTTTGTAGACGTTTTGAGGATGGCCATTCTCACTGGTATGAGGTGATAATCTCATTGTAGTTTTGATTTGCAATTCTCTAATAATGAGCAGTATTGAGCATCTTTTCATGTGTTTGTTAGCCATCTGTATGTCTTCTTTGGAGAAACGTCTGTTTAGATCTTTTTCCCATTTTTTAATTGGGTTGTTTGCTTTTCTGGTATTGAATTGTATGAGCTGCTTGTATATTTTGGAAACTAATCCTTTGTCAGTTGTTTCATTTGCTATTATTTTCTCCCATTCTGAGGGTTGTGTTTTCACCTTGCTTATAGTTTCCTTTGCTGTGAAAAAACTTTTAAGTTTAGTCAGGTCCCACGTGTTTATTTTTGTTTTTATTTCCGTTACTCTAGGAAGTGGGTCATAGAGGATCTTTCTTTGATTTATGTCATTGAGTGTTCTGCCTATGTTTTCCTCTAAGAGTTTTGTAGTTTCTGGTCTTACATTTAAGTCTTTAATGCATTTTGAGTTTACCTTTGTGTATGGTGTTAGGAAGTGTTCTCGTTTCATTCTTTAACATGTAGCCGTCCAGTTTTCCCAGCACTGTTTATCGAAGAGGCTCTCTTTGCCCCATTGTGTATTCTTGCCTCCTTTGTCAAAAATAAGGTACCCATAGGTGCATGGGTTTGTTTCTGGGCTTTCCATCTTGTTCCAGGGGTCTGTATGCCTGTTTTTAGATATATACTATATTTCTTATTCCAAAAGTCTGCTTTGTTTTTCTCTATATCCTACTTTGGATCTATATTTACCATACTGGCTATAAATTAGCTTCATTTTCAATAAACAAGACAAATTCATGTGAGTCTTTGATATGCAAAATCAAAACTATACTGTTTTATTTTTTTATTTCTTCAAAGCTCTTAGTAATTTAGTTAGCTGAAACATACAATGGTATTCACTCTGCACTTCTCGTTCCCAAGTTATTATACAATCATAATGACATCCAACTTATTGCACTTAATTTTACTTTTATCAGTATTAATCCCAACATACGGATAATATTTTATTAATTATCTTAAGACACAAACCTTCTATATTCTTGATAAAGTACTCAGCTCCTCCTAGTGGATACTCGTTTAGCTAATAGTGTCAATATTTCTATATTTTAATGATTTATTGATAGTTTTAAGTACATATTTAAAATTCATACTGCATGAAGCAAATAGTGTCTATAAAGTTGAAATCAAGTTTTGAAAAACATAAACAATTATATTTTAAATAAAAATCAGTTGACACTAAATGGCACTTAATTTTCCCTATGTTATTCAATATATTAAAGAGCCAACACTGAGATTTTGACCAATGAGCTATTTCATCTATTTCTTACTCACTTTTACAATTCCCCATCAATGGACAATAAGAGGGAATAATTGGGCTGGATGGGGGGTAGTAAATGATACTGAATCCTAGATTTTTAAAGGGTGGGGTAGAGAGGATAAATGTTCTAATTATCATATTAATGAACAGAAATGACATGCAGAGCATAAATGGAAAGAAATACACAGGATAAATGCAACATTCAGCTCTTTCCTGCGTGGGGGTTGGGGGCAGGAGTCCCACTTGTGGAGGGAAGCAGGGAGCCTGACAACCACACCCAGTGTACTAGAGGGTGCATCTGCTCAACACAGGCTCAGCCAAAATCTGCAGGTGTCAAGATGCCAGTAGGCCCACAAAATGATGGAAATGCAGGCAAATTATCTTTTGAAGAGTATCAATATTCCCAAATTTTGTTAACTCTGCATGCATACAGATAATACTTGCCTTTCTCCCTTTCAACATGTTGTCCATGGAGTTGTATAAAAGTCTAAAACTGAACGATGAGAACTGCTCTCTGTGATCAACAGAGCACCCAGAAGACCGGGCTGTCAGCCCATCCATTCTCCCAGAAAATGCCTGTATAACAACAACACCACCTTCATTTTTCCTAAGAAACAGATTGGAAAGACAAACTTTCACTACTGATACAGAACTTTGGAGAGATTTTTCTACAGTGTGTGCAGAGACTTGCAAATGTTGTGGCCTGCGAAACCAATCAGCTACAAATTACAGGCCAGATGCCACTCATCCCCTCGTTCTCAGGTCTGCAAAATGGTTCCAGATGACTTTGTGAAAATGACACCCTGAATTATTAAAATAAATTTGCTTCCAATAAACTGTCTAAGTCATTAAGATGGGCACTGGGTTGAACAGAGATTTGCTATCATACCAGAAAATATCACTTGCAAATGTGGTATCTACACATAATACTTGAGACTTTTCTTAAACAATTTTCTAATAAATGTAATATAATTCATATTATTATAATAAAGTTTTTTAAAGGTGCTCATTCATTCTTTAATTTCTTATTTGAAAGAAAGCCTGACATTTGTATTATCTGGTTACAGATGTGGAAAAAATGTAATCGTTTGTCTAGAGCCACACAGATATAAATGGTAGTGGCAACAATGGAACCCCAGTCTTTCCACTCTTTCTCTAATACTCCTCTTATGCTAGCCTGTTTTACTGTAACGATACTAAATCTTTGTTTTCATAATGTTCATTTGTACCATTCACAGACTCATTATCCAATAATACATAAAAAGACACTATTAGGTATACTAATCACATTTATACATTGTCTTTCAAAAATGCATAGGCAAATCACAACTATAGTAGTAGTCTATTTACTATATGAATCAGAAAATGGACCGAAACATCATGAAAACTTAGTAAAGAAGTTAGACAACCAGAAAGATTATTTTTTGAAAAAGGAATTAGCCATTATTTACTTAATTCAGTTCAGTTCAGTTCAGTTGCTCAGTCGTGTTCAACTCTTTGCAACCCCATGAATCGCAGCACGCCAGGCCTCCCTGTCCATCACAAACTCCCGGATTTCACTCAGACTCACGTCCATTGAGTCAGTGATGCCATCCAGCCATCTAATCCTCTGTCATCCCCTTCTCCTCCTGCCCCAAATCCCTCCCAGCATCAGAGTCTTTTCCAAGGAGTCAACTCTTCGCATGAGGTGGCTAAAGTACTGGAGTTTCAGCTTCAACATCATTCCCTCCAAAGAACACCCAGGGCTGATCTCCTTCAGAATGGACTGCTTGGATCTCCTTGCAGTCCAAGGGACTCTCAAGATTCTTCTCCAACACCACAGTTCAAAAGCATCAGTGCTTCAGTTCTCAGCTTTCTTCACAGTCCAACTCTCACATCCATACATGACCACTGGAAAAAACATAGCCTTGACTAGAAGGACCTTTGTTGGCAAAGTAATGTCTCTGCTTTTGAATATGCTATCTAGGTTGGTCATAACTTTCCTTCCAAGGAGTAAGCGTCTTTTAATTTCATGGCTGCAATCACCATCTGCTGTGATTTTGGAGCCCGGAAAAATAAAGTCTGACACTGTTTCCACTGTTTCCTCATCTATTTCCCATGAAGTGATGGGACCGGATGCCATGATCTTCATGAATGTTGAGCTTTAAGCCAACATTTTCACTCTCCTCTTTCACTTTCATCAAGAGGCTTTTTAGTTCCTCTTCACTTTCTGCTATAAGGGTGGTGTCATCTGCATATCTGAGGTTATTGATATTTCTCCTGGCAATCTTGATTCCAGCTTGTGTTTCTTCTAGCCCAGCATTTCTCATGATGTACTCTGCATATAAGTTAAATAAGCAGGGTGACAATATACAGCCTTGACGTACTCCTTTTCCTATTTGGAACCAGTCTGTTGTTCCATGTCCAGTTCTAACTGTTGCTTCCTGACCTGCATATAGGTTTCTCAAGAGGCAGGTCAGGTAATTAGAAGTACCCAAATTACTTATCCAGAGATATCTACTTGTATTACTTTCCTAGGGTGTCCATGACAAAGTTTGACAAACTGGGTGTTTTAAAACACCCAGTTTTAAACACCCAGTTTATTCTCTTGCAGTGCTGAAGGCTAGAAGTCTGAACTCAAGATGTCAGCAGGACAATGCTCCCTCCAAAGACTCTAGGAGAAAATCCTTCCTTGCCTATTCTAGACTGTTGGTGACTTCAGGAGTTCCTTGGCTTGTGACAGCATACTGCCAAGCTTAGCCTCCACCATTTAATGGCCTTTTCCTCTGTGTGCCTCTGTCTGGCTCAATTTTCTCTTCTTCTCATAAAGAGACTAATCATACTGGATGTAGGACCCACTCTAATGTAGTATGACCTCATCCTAACTTAACTAATTATATATGCAGAGACGTGTTCCCAATTAAGGGCATATTCTGAGGTTCTGGGAAGACACGATTTTGGGGTGGGGATACAATTCATCCCAGTGCATTCATAACCCTTGCCAGTTACCTACAGAAATTTCTTCTACAACACTGTGATATAGAATATGCTTCTTTCCCTTCTGTCAGGGAGTACTGGAACCCTCTCACATTACAGAGTTCTTTTTAATCTTATTTGATCTAGAGTGTTCTGTCATGCTACTAAGCAATCACAGGTACAGGAAAACAGAGAAGGAAAGCAAGAAACAAACTCTTAGTAACAGTACAATTTTTCTATTATTCCAACACATTCCATTTTAAATCCTCACTTCTTCACCTTCCACAGAGTTATCTTTCCCTAAATCCCAACAACTCTCAAGACCTCCTCCTGCTCCTTCACATAACCTATTTTGAAGAACCACTCAGGATACACAAGAGTAAATCAATATGCATGTTTAAGATCTAACCAAATCATTCTTCAGTAACTATGTACTCAAAGACTTACACTTTGTAGTGATTCTAGATAGAGAGAAACCCTGATTGAAATACCTGACAGAGTGAGATGAAAGAAGAGAAAGTGTATCCTGGATGAAAATGACATTTATTTGCTTAAACCAAGCAAGCCAACACACAAACATACAAACCAATCCACATGTATAACTACCACTTGTAAAGCAATTATAGTGGTTTATGGTGTGATCTTAGGCTGTTCTCTGAAAATATCACTTGGTTTGTGCTGTCTACAGTACTATCATAGAGGTTAATTCACAAATTTAACTATTCTCTGGAAACACCATTCTTGACTTTCTCTCTCCCACATGCACCCTTTGAATGTCTCTCATGATAGCCATGGAGCTGGAGAAAGCTCTGTTCTGTCCCCTCCAAAATCTAGAGTGTGAGGAGATGTGCTCTTGGCACTACAAGCCAGAACAATGAGCGATATTGTCCATGAAAGCCTCAGCGCAGTTTAATATGATAAGATCATCTTACTTTCAGCAGGATTTTTGAACTGGCCTAGGTATAAGCAGTCTAATATACTAAATGTTTTCAGTTTGTATAAGTGAGACATAGTTTGATAATTTTATGCATCTTCTTATTCAACTCAAGGATATGAAGGCAATGTCAAGGACAATGTAAATGTCAATCAACTGTTTTTGGTTGAAGAATGACAAAGGGTTTAATGTTTCAATTGTGTCTTTTCCTAGATAGCAACTGGTTTGTCCCACTCACTTTAATCCTTAAGGACTCTGGTAGTCGTTGATATTCTTCAATAACTATTCATTATTTTCCCCATGTGTGGCATAGTCCCTGTGAAAGGAACATGCAGTAACGTAGGAGAAGAGATGGGAGCCACTTCTACACAGGAGTATTTAACTGCGAGTATGATACCTTTGGAAACTCACTTTCATTCTTACATAGCCTGGGTTCTGGATTAACTATGATGAGCAGTGCTTTCTACCAAGCGTCATTAGCTGTGTAGCATGTGTGTACATGCTCAGTTGCTTCAGTCGTGTCCAACTCTGTGCTATATGCACTGTATGTAGCCTACCAGGCTCCTCTGTCCATGCGATAAAGACAGGCTCCTCTGTCCGTGTACATGGGAATACTGGAGTGGGTTGCCATGCCTTTCTTCGGGGGATCTTCCTGACCCAGAGACCGAATCCCCATCCCCTGCATTATAGGTAGATTCTTTACCACTGAGCTGTCAGATGTGTAGCATAAGTGAGCTATAAATCTTTATTGTTTAACACCATAGTTTGAGGTGATGTTCATTACAATAGAATAATCTACATTTTCTGACTGATACAGATACTACTTAACATTCTTACATGACTATACCTAGTGTCACACAAAAGCTAGTAGATTGCGTATTTGTGGAAGATGACAAAAATCTCATATGTTGCTTTTATTCTCCCAACTGTAACAACTCAATACTGCCCCAAATTTGAGATCATTGCTCAAACTTTTTAATAAAATGAGAATATTTTTATTTTATAATAATTTTAATTTGATTTTGACTGTCCTATCTCTCTTTGAAATATCTTCTCAATGTTTTATTTAAAATCCTTATTTTTGAATCACAAAACCCAATCTGCCTAGAGAAGAGTCAGTTTGCTTAAGTCTTCAATGTACAACATATAATTCTATTCCATAATTTGAAGACAGTCAAAGGTGCTTGACTTGTACTTTGTTTCCATTATAATACCACTCAATCATAATTAATTTTGATGATCTTTGGCTAAATTAGAATCAGTGGGTAGCTCTGCAGGAAAGGAAAGGGATAAGGGCACCTTACAAAGTGCCCTGTAGGTAACCTCAACCTAATTTAAGTCCCTCTTGATATATAGCAATAGACCTTGGTAAAATGGCAGGTGATTCCCTACACAGAATAAAAGTAGCAGTTGTACCCCTGCCCAGACACAGTAAATTTGTATGAACGTGGTGCTTTTCATTAGGCAATCAATAATATATTTTATTGGTTCCAGAACACTGCGCAAAGCCCACTAGAAGTCATCTCACTCCACTGTTTTGTGTGAACACTACAATTAACCCAAGAAAAAACTAAATTAGTTTTTTCTTAAATCTGGAGGTTTTCTAGTTGTAAAAACCCAATTACAAATTAGCAAGCTGTGAATAATCAGATTACAAAATAATCAGCCTCAAAGCAGCAAGTGCTTCACTTGTAAAGGTCTGCAAAGATTCACAAAGATGAAGTTACATGGTAATGATTGATGGCAAATGGAAATAGCAGCAATATTAAATAGAATCACTTTTATCTTAAATATTAGTACATTTACTCTATAGATTTTCGTATTTATCATTTTGGTTAATGAAGTGCAGATTTTGAAGGAAGGCATATGCCAAGTTGAAATAGTTTTTACATATTTGGATTTCAGGTTATTTGGTAAAAAATTACTCTATTTTATGCTGATATTCCCTCAACATTCATCATGTGGTATTATTTGTACAGTATTATTCAACTTCATTTCACATCAGAAAAATCAATTAACAATTCATAATATTGAGGTATATTTGTTCATTTTCCTGTTCATATTATAACACTGATAAAATTACTAGATTTGCCCATCATTTTGAATTTTATTACCTTGAGGAAAGAATATATAAGTAAAGGACTTCCTTGGTGACTCAGATAGTAAAGAATCTGCCTGCAGTATTGGAGACCTGGGTATGATCCCTGGATTGGGAAGATCCTCTGGAGAAGAGAATGGCAACCCATTCCAGAATTCTTGCCTGGGAAATCCTTTGGACAGAGGAGCCTGGCAGGCTACTGTCCATGGGGGCACAAGGACACAACTGAATCACACACACACAACATACACACATGCACACACACATGAAAGTAAACCAAAATTCTTTCAAAAGAAATGTCAAATATTAATACAACTATTTTACTTCCAGTGTTCTTGCAAAGGCCTTTGCCCCTGAAACTGGGCTTCCACTAGAAAGAGAACTTCATTACTTTTTCCAACCATTTTCCATATTACTGCTTCTGGTGCTTTTCCCCTCAACTAAAATACACTTTCAGATAATGTCTGCCTACCACAACCCCACTTTTTTTCTGAAATACTACACAATTTTAGGATGGGTGGGTAGACATGAACAATTAAAATTAAATAAATGGAAACATTTTGAAATGAAGAAGTAGGATCCATAAACACATTTTTAGAGATGGAATTTTAGATCCCAACTCTAACCTGGAATACAGATTAAGAATATATTCTACCTGGTTTTTTAATCCATGTTCTAGTGACATAAAGTGGCAATTCTTTACCACCAAACAGAAAATGACAAGAGTGAACACCAACATTTTAGGAATCAGCAAACTAAAAAGGGTGGGAACAGGCAAATTTAATTCAGATGACCATTATATCTACTACTGTGGGCAAGAATACCTTAGAAGAAAAGGAGTTGCCCTCATAGTCAACAGGAGTCCAAAATGCAGATCTTGGGTGCCTTCTCAAAAATGACAGAATGATCTCTGTTTGTTTCCAAGGCAAACCATTCAAAATCACAATAATCCAAGTCTATTCCCCAACCACTGATGGTGAAGAAGCTGAAGTTGAATGGTTCTGTGAAGACCTATGAGACCTTCTAGAACTAAAACCAAAAAAAAAAAAAAAAGTCCGTTTCATCATAGGGGATTGGAATGCAAAAGTAGGAAGTCAAGAGACACCTGGAGTAACAGACAAATGTGGCCTTGGAATACAAAATTAAGCAGGGCAAAGACTAACAGAGATTTGCCCAGAGAATGTATTGGTCATAGCCAACAGCCTCTGCCAATAAGACAAGAGAGAACTCTACTCATGGAGATTACCAGATGGTCAATACTGAAATCAGATTGATTATATTCTTTGTAGCCAAAGATGGTGAAGCTCTATACAGTCAGCAAAAACAAGACTGGAAGCTGACTGGCTCAGATCATTAGATCCTTATTGCAAAATTCATACTTAAATTGAAGAAAGTAGGAAAAACCACTAGGCCATTCAGGTATGACCTAAATCAAACCCCTTATGATTATTCAGTGGAAGTGACAAACAGATTCAAGGGATGAGCTCTTATAGACAGAATGCCTGCAGGACTATGAAAGGAGGTGGTAACCAAAACAGTAAGGAAGAAAAAGAAATGCAAGAGGGCAAAATGCTTGTCTGAGGAGGCCTTAAAAACAGCTGAGAAAAGAAGAGACACAAAAGGCAAAGAACAAAGGGAAAGATACAGCCAAGTGAATGTAGAGTTCCAAAGAACAGCAAGGAGAGACAAGAAAGCCTTCTTAAGTGAAACATGCCAAGAAATAGAGAAAAGCAGAATGGGAAAGACTAGAGATATCATCAAGAAAACTGGAGATACCAAGGGAACATTTCATCCAAAGACGGGCACAAAACAGGACAGAAACAGTAAGGATCTAACAGAAAAAGAAGCGATTAAGAAGAGATGGCAAGAATACACAGAAAAACTGTACAAAAACGTCTTAATGACCCCGAAAACCATGATGGCCTTGTCACGCATCTAGAGCCTGACATCCTGGAATGTGAAGTCAGGTGGGCCTTAGAAAGCCTTGCTAGGAGCAAAGCTAAGCCAGGCAATGACCAGACTCCAAACTTCTCTAAGTGATAGTGCCTTGATTAGTAAATCTCTCTCTCTCATTCAGTCACTAAGTCATGTCTCTTTTGTGATCCCATGGTTTGTAACCTACCAAGCTCCTCTGTCCATGGATTTCCCAGGCAAGAATACTGGAGTGGGTTGCCATTCCCTTCTCCGGGTAATTTTCCTGACCCAGGGATCGAACCAGCATCTTCTGCTTGGCAGATGGGTTCTTTACCACTGAGCCACCAGGGAAGTCCTATCATTTATCTATCTAACTATGTACCCACCTCTCTTTTCCTCTCTATCTCTCTATCATCAAATTTATCTAACCATCCATCTATCATACCATACTCCTATTTACCCAGACATATATATTAATGGCTTATAATAAATAAGTTTGAAAATGAAAGTGAAAATGGCTCAGTCGTGTCCTGCTCTTTGTGACCCCATGGACTATACAGTCCACGGAATTCTCCAGGCCAGAATACTGGAGTGGGCAGCCTTTCCCCTCTCCAGGGGATCTTCCCAACCCAGGGATCAAATTCAGGTCCCCCACATTGCAGGTGGATTCTTTACCAGCTGAGCCACAAGGGAAGCCCAAGAATACTGGAGTGGGTAGCCTATCCCTCCTCCAGTGGGTCTTCTCAACCCAGGAATCGAACTAGGGTCTCCTGCATTGCAGCAGATTCTTTACCAACTGAGCTATGAGGGACAAAAATCTCTATGTACGGCTTCTGGTTTTCCTTTGTTAACCATGCAGTGCTTCCTTGAGTGAGAATTTGGAGCCATTGTTTGAAAAGCCTTTGGGCTAAATCATCAATGTATAATGACAGGATTTCCATATAGGAAGGTCACATATTAAGGATTTTTTTTTGGCTGAGCTAATAAACCAGCCAAATATTTGGTAATATTTAATGACATTGTAAACAAAGACCTATAAAACTCTGCAGAAAAAATCTAGGTTTATCATTTTAAAAAAGGTCAAAGGGCAGCAATATATTGAAAGATTTTCTTTAAATTAAATGATTTATAAGCCAGACAAATGCTGACTATATCAGTTTCTGAACTCCTAAATCTTGAGTTAAGTTTAGGTTTTAAAATATCATGCTTAATACCTACTTTGATACACCTACATATAGTCATGTACTCAATAACTGCTGTATGTATGCACTGTTTCTACAAATTGACTGCATGCCTTTTTCTGAACTGCTTCATTCTTTACTTCACAGCAAACCAACAGATACGGTAAGATCCCAAAAAACTTGATGGAAAAATATTGATGAATGATAAAATGAGCTTATTGACTATCATTTATAACACTCCTAAATATGAGAAAAAGCAAGCACTGGATACTTCAATGGTAAAACCACAATTAAAGTCACTGATCTTTACAATGATCTTTATTTCTGAGTCTTTGAAAAATTTTCACAATTAAATATTTTTTTCAAAACCAGATTAACATGTGAAACTGAAAAGAAAAAAATATCCCTTTGGAAAGAATGCCTTTTATTAATAAACACAGAGCTATAGTCTCCTCTAAACATGCCTTGGAAGTATAATTTTACTGTGGTAGATCCCAAACATAAGCGCTGTTTGGAATAGATGAAATGCATCGGTGACAAATAGGGTGTTTGTCAATTTCAAGTCATAGTTACATAGTTTCTAATAGCATCATAGTGGGAGTGTATCAGAATATTGAATTCAGTATCCAGGCTACTGGTAAGCTAATTTTGCCAGACTGTGATTTTTAAGCACAAGTTATCATAACAGCTCATACAGGCAAAAAAGGCTAACAACTTCTACATTCTATTTTCTGTGGTGGAATCTTGCCTGAATATCCCCAGGCCACTGTTCTTGCTTATTTCTGCAAAACGAGATTATTTTAGGCTGTGAGAGAAGAAAAGCTTCACTTAATGAACATCATTTGAAGAATACTGTTGCAAGGTGTTTGATTACGATTGATTGTAAATGTTTCAGTTAGTCACCAGAGGCTACAGACTCACACACAGCCCCACACATGCACATCTGAACTCCTTGATGAGAATACAAGAAGCCTATTGTGTTAACCACTTTTTGTGAAGAAAGCCAATTACAGCTAATTCTACATTGCTCACTGTACAGTTTGAGTAATATTGAGGCAATTGTTTAAACACTCATAATCTTGAGACTCAGACACCTTGGATTTTAATCCAGGCTCCATCACTTGCTAACTGAGAGACTTTAGGAAAATATAATTGGTGAAAAAAGAATATCAAGCACTGGCATCCTCAGGTTGGTGTGAAGATTGATTAAGGTGTAGTGTACACAATCATTTGAATGTTGAAACTGATAGCAAACTTTGGTTATTGTTATTAAAAGTCTTAATGCTGTCTTGTTGCAAAGCACATTGAGACATCAAAAATAAGGACCTAGAGAGAGAGCATCAATGTCCCCAGTTACCAGGGTAGCCCTACAAGGTACCAAAGACTTGGTAGCTTAAAGGACCAAGCACATTTCCTTGTTGTTCTAGATTCTGAAAGTCCAAGATCAAGGTGATGACAGGGATAGTTTCTCCTAAAGCCTCTCTCCTTGGTGTGTAGATGTCCATTTTCTCCCAATGTGGGTATACACATTGTCTTTCCCTGTGTCTTAATCTGTCTGCCCTAATCTCTTCTTTGCATAAGGACATTAGTTATTAGGTTAGGGGGCATCTCATTTTAACTAAATTACCCTCTATAAAGACCTGAAGTCCAAATACAGTCACATTCTGAAGTATTGGAGGTTAGAACTCCAAAATACGAATTTCAGGGGGACTCATTCAATTCTCCCCAATAATAAAGAAATATCACAATTATCAGGGACAAAGGAAAGTGATACGTTAACTGACAAAGATTCCCTGCAAGGTAAATCAGACAATCTACAGCACAATTTAGGACTAAGGGCCTTAAGGACAGAAAACTTATCATAGATACTTTGGATATTTCAAATATCTCAGACAGTGTCTGACACAGAGGCACTCAGTCATTGTTTGCTGGGTATACAGAGCCCAAGTGAACTCAGCACTGATTCGAATGAGCATCCAGATATAAATATATTTATACATAATAACTTATTTTTCCATGAGTTCAGTTCAGTTCAGTCACTCAGTCGTGTCCGACTCTTTGCGACCCCATGAATTGCAGCACACCAGGCCTCCCTGTCCATCACCAAATTCCCTGAGTCCACCCAAACCCACGTCCATTGAGTCGTGATGCCATCCAACCATCTCATCCTCTGTCGTCCCCTTCTCCTCCTGCCCTCAATACATATTAGTAAATATATATACATATAATATGTTATATTATGTGTGGTATATAATATCATATTAAAATTATATATACACTATAGATAATATTTTAGTATTAGTTTAGTATATATAATAAATGAAATGAGGAGGGCATGGCAACCCACTGAAATATTCTTGACTGGAGAATCCCATGAACAGAGGAGCATGGTAGACTACAGTCCAGAGGGTCGCACAGAGTCGTAAATGACTGAAGCAACTTAGCATATACACACACAATAGATGAAATATATGTTACTATATTAAAATTATAATAATATTAAATTACACTGCCATTGTATAACACATATCATAATATATCATATATGATAATGGTATCCTGGAGAAGGAAATGGCAATCCATTCCAGTATTCTTGCCTGGAGAATCTCATGGAAAGAGGAGCCAGGGAGGCCACAGTCCATGGGGTGACAAGAGTCAGACATGACTTAGTGACTAAATGATAATGATAATGGTATATACATAATATAATATGTATTAATATATATGCTAATGTGTGGAAGTGGAAAGAAGAACTTGCCAGTTGAATAAAAAATGATAGGTGAAAACATACATTAGCATTTCAAGAAAAGGAAATTTGCATTTAATTCATATTTAGGAAATAAAGTGTGCAAGACTTAAAGACATGTTGGATATTACACTTCATAAATGCAGGAACCACACCTACATTTCAGGCTTGTGTAATTGGATACATGGTGGTGCTATTCCTTAAAAGGGAGGAATTACTGATCATGAGTACATTTTAGGGAAAATATACCAAGTTCAGTTTTCACACATGTCTTGAGGTACACTTGACATTGTCAAGTGGCTATTTTAATTAGATAATGTATACATATATATGTGTGTGTGTGTGTATACATATGTCATTAAAGTAAAAATTTCCTCTGAGCTAGAGAAGATTTTTGCCTGATGATACATAGTTGCTAATTTTAGGCTTAGACAATTGGCTATCTACCATGTTCAAGAGTACTGTTATGATAAAATAAAAGATAATCTCTGGTGTCAGTCTAGTGACAATATTGACATCAATCAAATAATCCACATGAAGAAGTATAAATGATATCTATGCTAAGAGTGTGAGGAAGTCCATTGGATTTATTGGTTATCAATGTTCTTGATAATCACCCTTTAAAGTCCCTCCTCTCACTATCATTGAACTTACTCCCATAAGAATTACTGTAAATTAAAGTAAAACTGGTGGATGACAAAGTAGGTCATGTGAGCCTATACATATTTACACATATTTGAGAGGTTTGGCTTTGTTTGTTCTTCTTTCTCTAGTTACTTTAGGTGTAATGTTATTGATGCTGCTGCTGCTAAGTCACTTCAGTCGTGTCTGACCCTGTGCAACCCCATAGACGGCAGCCCACCAGGCTCCCACATCCTTGGGATTCTCCAGGCAAGAACACTGGAGTGGTCTGCCATTTCCTTCTCCAATGGATGAAAGTGAAAAGTGAAAGTGAAGTCACTCAGTCCTGTCCAACTCTTAGTGACCCCATGGACTGCAGCCCACCAGGCTCCTCCGTCCATGGGATTTTCCAGGCAAGAGTACTGGAGTGGGGTGACATTGCCTTCTCCAGGTGTAACGTTAGAGACAAGCAACTCAAAATAATTGTGTGTGTGTGTGTGTGTGTGTGTGTGTGTGTATGTATGTGTGTATAATACAGATGGCCAAGTTGAAACCTCATGAGAACTGCAAACCAAAAATCTATAGTAGATACATACACAAAAAGGAAAGAACAATCCAAACACAGCACTAAAGATAGTCATCAAATCACAAAATAATTAAACAAAAGTGGAAGGGAAGCAAAAAGACCTACAAAAACAAATCCAAAACAACAAAAATGACGATAATGGCATAGCTATAACTACCTTAAATATAAATAGATGAAATGCAAAAGACACAGTGTGGCCAAATGGATACAAAAACAAGACCCATGTATATGTTATCTACAAGAGACCCACTTCAGACCTAGGGACACACACAAGTTGAAAGTATGGGTCTGGAAAAATATATTTCATGCAAATAGAAATCAAAAAAAAAGCAAGAGTAGCAATATTCATATCAGACAAAACAGACTTTAAAACAAGACTGTTACAAGAGACAAAGAGGGACACTACAGAATGATCAAGGGATCAATCCAAGAATATATAGCAATTGTAAATATATATGCACCCAACATTGGAGCATCTCAATATTTAAAGCAAATGCTAACAGCCATCGAAGGAGAAACTGACAGTGGCACAATAATAGTGGGGGACTTTAACACCTCACTCTCAGCAGGGGACCGATCATTTAGACAGAAATCAATAGGAAACACAGGCCTTAAATAACACAATAGACCAGATAGACTTAACTGATATTTATAGAACATTCCACTCAAAAGCAGAATACACCTTCTTCTCAAGTTCACATGGAACATTCTCCAGTATAGATCACATCTTGGGCCACAAATCAAGCCTCATTAAATGTAAGAAAACAGAAATCATATCAAGCATCTTTTCCAACCACACCATTATGAGTTTATAAATCAATTATAGGAAAAAGGAAAAAAACTGTAAAAAACACAAACTCATGGAGGCTAAATAAGATGTTACTAAACAACCAATGTATCACTGAAGAAACCAATGAGGAAATAGGAATATATATATATATAGAGAGAGAGAGAGACCAATGAGAACAACACGACAATCGAAAACCTCATGACTTCAAAAATGGGGAGAAAACTGAAAGTATGTAGGTGGAAAGAGATATAAGGTCAAATGAAAGAAATACTTTTTAAAATTATTATTTTAAGGGTAAACATTCTGTGAAACTTTAACAAATTCACTGAAAGGATCCATCAGAGAACAAAATGAATATATAATAATAGAGAGGGTAATGTTGCTGACAAATTGTACAGAAATGGGATGTAAAGTCCATTTGAAGAGTTGGCTCTTAGATGGAAAGAAGAGTGCTACCTATCCTAACAAGACAGAAGGAAAATAGCTCATTTGCAGGTGTCAGATTTGTATTATGCCTGTAGTAAGACACACAGAGAGTTATATGTGAACTTTTCTAATTAAAACATTTTTTATAATTGTAGATTTACATGGCAGTTGCAGAAAAATGTAGTAAAGAATTCCTGTGTATAATTCACCCAGATTTTCCCAATTGATAACATCATACATAATCAAAGTATGATTATTAAAACCAGGAAATTGGCATTGGCTCATTACTACTAACTACAGGCTTGTTTAGATTTCAACAGCTGGATGGTTCATTCAGATTTTACACACATATAGATTAATGTAAATACCACCACAAATCAGAAAACAAAATCCAGCCATCACCCCAAAGAAATCCCCACAGCTGATTCTTTCATAGTCACAAATTACACTCCTCATCCTAACCACTGGCAAGCCATGATCTCATCTCCATGACTATAGTTGTGTCTTATCAAAAAAACATATAAACAGAAGCATGAGATTCTTTATATTTTTCATTCAATACAATGTCCTTGTGATAAATCCAAGTTACTTATCAATAATTTGTTCCCTTTTCTCCCTAGTAATAGTGCTCTGTATGAAGGAACCAAAATTTGCTTATTTATTCACCCACTGAAGAGCATATAGGCTGCTCCCAGGTTTGGTTATTACAAATAAAGCTTCAGTGAACGCTCATGCACACTTTATTGTGTGAATACAAGTTTACCATAAATGCAATTTTACACCCCTGGTAAAATTCCAGGAGTGGGATTGCTGGGTAAGAAATGTAAGTACATGTTTGTCTTTATTATATACTAAACTGATGAACTATTTTGTACAAAAGATTATCTGCTGAGAATGAAGGGACCTGAGGGGTATGGTGGTAGGTATAAGTACCCAAGGTAGGTAAAAAGTTTTCAAACATATGCTAGCTCTCATACAAAACTATTTATTGTTTACCACTGAGATTATTCAAACGTATCCCCACCAAAAGTATATACAGGCACTGCTACTGCTGCTGCTAAGTAGCTTCAGTCATGTCCGACTCTGTGTGACCCCACAGATGGCAGCCCACCAGGCTCCCCCATCCCTGGGATTCTCCAGGCAAGAACACTGGAGTGGTCTGCCATTTCCTTCTCCAATGCATGAAAGTGACAAGTGAAAGTGAAGTCACTCAGTCATGTCCGACTCTCAGCGACCCATGGACTGCAGCCCACCAGGCTCCTCCGTCGATGGGATTTTCCAGGCAAGAGTGCTGGAGTGGGATGCCATTGCCTTCTCCGATACATGCACTGGATATATTCAAATAGTAAATAATTTTGGTGTATATTTTGTGCCTACCTAGACCACCTGACCTGCCTCTTGAGAAACCTATATGCAGGTTAGGAAGTAACAGTTAGAACTGGACATGGAACAACAGACTGGTTCCAAATAGGAAAAGGAGTACGTCAAGGCTATATATTGTCACCCTGCTTATTTAACTTATATGCAGAGTACATCATGAGAAACGCTGGGCTGGAAGAAGCACAAGCTGGAATCATGATTGCTGGGAGAAATATCAATAGCCTCAGATATGCAGATGACACCACCCTTTTGGCAGAAAGTGAAGAGGAACTAAAAAGCCTCTTGATGAAAGTGAAAGAGGAGAGCGAAAAAGTTGGCTTAAAGCTCAACATTCAGAAAACGAAGATCATGGCATCCGGTCCCATCACTTCATGGGAAATAGATGAGGAAACAGTGGAAACAGTGTCAGACTTTATTTTTTTCGGCTCCAAAATCACTGCAGATGGTGACTGCAGCCATGAAACTGAAAGATGCTTACTCCTTGGAAGAAAAGTTATGACCAACCTAGACAGCATATTGAAAAGCAGAGACATTACTTTGCTAACAAAGGTCCTTCTAGTCAAGGCTATGGTTTTTCCAGTGGTCATGTATGGATGTGAGAGTTGGACTGTGAAAAAGCTGAGTACCAAAGAATTGATGCTTTTGAACTGTGGTGTTGGAGAAGACTCCTGAGAGTCCCTTGGACTGCAAGGAGATCCAAGCAGTCCATTCTGAAGGAGATCAGCCCTGGGTGTTCTTTGGAAGGAATGATGCTAAAGCTGAAACTCCAGTCCTTTGGCCACCTCATGCAAAGAGTTGACTCCTTGGAAAAGACTCTGATGGTGGGAGGGATTGGGGGCAGGAGGAGAAGGGGACAACAGAGGATGAGATGGCTGGATGGCATCACTGACTCAATGGACGTGAGTCTGAGTGAACTCCGGGAGTTGGTGATGGACAGGGAGGCCTGCCGTGCTGCGATTCATGGGGTCGCAAAGAGTTGGACACGACTAAGAGACTGAACTGAACTGAAAGTTTATCATGTATTCATCTATACACACATTCATCACAGAATAAATACAGAAATCAGTGGAAGAGACTCTGTTTTAAGAGATATGTGACTGCAAAATGTGTTTTAAAATATATGAAAATTTGTTTGGATAGGATCTTCACTAAATTTCAGTGTCATCTAAATATTGTAAATTCTGAAACAAAAAAGTGACTGGTGTTTATTGGAATATACATTTATTTATTTTATATTATTTAACTCTTTAACATTATGAAATAAATATTCTATCTACTTATTAATCACAGTCACAAAATATAAAAGTAACAACTGCATTTAAATGATAGTGGGAAGAAATTGAGCTTATTCCAGCCTAAACTCAACTACCCAGGTACAGATAAATGTATACATTTAGTAAAAGTCAAAAGTGATAAAAAATGTTTTTGCTAAGAGAATACTCTAAAGAAAACCAAAGTTTGGAACATGTCTCTTCACGCAGTGCTCTTTGATTCTCATAAAGGCTACTTTACTTTTCAACATAAGTTTCTCAAATAAATATAAAAACAGTTCTTCTCCTTGAAAGTAGAATACAGGTCAGTAACACAACCTCTTACTGTTTATATTAAAGGCACTGAAGTTCAGAGTTGAAGATTCATTGTTCTCTGTTATTGGTTTGTTTGTTTGTTTGTGTGTTTTAAAATGGTACTGAACAGGGCCCGGATTTTAAGATAATACTAACATTTCTTTTTGGTTTCAAGAGTAATTACATCAGGAAAACCAAGTTATCTACCTGATTACATTAAATAACCTATCAAGGTGTGATTATTAGTTTTAATTCTGCTTTCTAATGTGTGTGTGTGTGTTTTAAGCATGCTAACTGTCCTTGTGTAACACATATAAATTATAAAGTGTTCTGGATCATGCAATTTCCAGACCACAAACATTTTCCTTTTCCAGTTCCAAAATGTTTTGAATTAAATTTTGGTATCTTTCAAAAACATATCAGGTATTTGCCTATCTCAACATATTTATGATAATGAAAATTACCTTAATCATCTATTAAAAGGAGTTAGTAATATAGTCTATTTTCAGTTACTGTATTTTCACTCATCATTTCAGGATACTATAGGACAATTTGTTTGCACTGGGCAAATCAAACAAATTTCAGTTTTATTTGATTCTTTCTATTTTGAAGCAAGAGAACAGGAACTAAGTTATTATAAATAACTTTGAACTGGTCCCTGGTTGAAAACTCACAAAGTAAGTAATTACCTTTTGGGTCATGGATTCTAAATTGGCACTATACACAAGAGAATTAAAACACTGAAAATCTGACTTTAATTTGGATATCTTTGGAGATAAAAATGAGCAATCTTAAATATAATAGCTAAACCATATAGTTCTTAAGAAGTCACTGAGGTCAGAGTGCAATGAAAACTCTTCTGGAACTCCATTGCTGCCCTGTAAATAGGTTCATTAGTACCTTCACCCTAGATTCCATAAGTATGTTTTAGTACAGAATATTTGTCTTTTTCTGACTTACTTCACTCTATATAACAGGCTCTTTGGTCACTGCTGGGGAAGGAGAGGGTGGGACAAACTGATAGAACAGCATGGAAATATATACACTTTTAAAATTAATTAAATTATTTTAATTGGAGAATAATTAATTTACAGTATAGTGATGGTCTTTGTCATACATCAACATGAATCAGCTACATGTATTTATGTGTACCCCTGCAAACACCTCTCCCTCTTCCCTCCCCACCTAGCCCTCTGGGTTGTCCCAGACTACCCACTTTGGGTGCCCTGCTTCATGAATTGAACATGCCCTGGTCATCTATTTTGCATATGGTAATGTACATGTTTCAACGCTATTCCTTCAAATCATCCCACCCTCTCCTTCTCCCACTGAGTACAAAAGTCTATTGTTTATACCTTTGTTTTCTTTGCTGCCCTGCATGTCGGATCATTGGTACCATCTTTCAAAATTTCATGTATATGCATTGATATACAGTGTTTGCCCTTCTCTTTCTGACTTACTTCATTCTGTATAAGAGGCTCCAGGTTCATCCACCTCATTAGAACTGACTCAAATGTGTTGCTTTTTATAGCTGAATAATATTCCACTGTGTATACATACCACAACTTCCTTATCCATTCATCTGCCGATGGACATCTAGGTTGCTTCCATGTCCTAACTATTGCAAAGAGTGCTGCAATGAACATTGGGGTATGTGTGTCTCTTTCAACTCTGGTTTCCTCAGAATATATGTCCAGCAGTATGGCAGTTCTAGTCCCAGTTTTTAAAGGAATTTCCGCACTGTTCTCCACAGTGGTTGTACCTGTTTGCATTCCCACCAACAGCATAAGGGGGGGCTCCCTTTTCTCCAAACCCTCTCCAGCAGTTATTGTTTGTAGACTTATTGATAATGGCCATTCTGACCAGTGTGAAATGATACCTCATTGTGGTTTTGATTTGCCTTTCTCTAATAATACATGATGGTGAGCATCTTTTCATGTGTTTTTTAGCCATCTGTATATCTTCTTTGGAGAAACATCAGTTTAGGTCTTTTGCTCACTTTCTGATTGGGTTGTTCATTTTTCTGGTATGTAAAATAGATAGCAAGTGGGAATTCGCTATATGACACAGGGACCTCAGCCCAGTGCTTTGTGACAACCTAGAGGGGTGTGATGGGGTGGGAGATGGGAGGGAGTTTTGGGAAGCAGGGGACACATGTATACCTGTGGTTGATTCATGTTGATGTACAGCAGAAACCAACACAATATTGTAAAGCAATTACCTTCAATAAAATTATTTATTTTTATTTTACTTTATAATACTGTATTGGTTTTGCCATACATTGACATGAGTCCGCCACAGGTGTACATGAGTTCCCAATCCAGAACCCTCCTCCCACCTCTCTCCCCATCCCATCCTTCTGGGTCATCCCAGTGCACCAGTCCCAAGCATCCTGTATCCTGTATCGAACCTAGGCTAGCGATTCATTTCTTACATGATAGTATACATGTTTCAATGCAATTCTCCCAAATCATCCCACCCTCTCCCTCCCCCACAGAGTCCAAAAGTCTGTTCTATATATCTGCGTCTCTTTTACTGTCTCGCATACAGTGTTAACATTACCATCTTTCTAAATTCCATATATATGTGTTAGTATACTGTATTGGTGTTTTTCTTTCTGGCCTCTGTATAATCGGCTCCAGTTTCATCCACCTCATTAGAACGGATTCAAATGTATTCTTTTTAATGGCTGAGTAATACTCCATTGTGTATATGTACCACAGCTTTCTTATCCATTTGTCTGCTGATAGACATCTAGGTTGCTTCCATGTCCTGGCTATTATAAACAGTGCTGCGATGAACATTGTTTTTTTTTTTTTTAATTCTTCTGGAGGAGTTCTTTCTTACATTTTGGGGCACACTTGCTACAATTATTTAAGGCAGATTTCCGCATTTAATTTCAGAAATTTCATCATGCTTTCTATTAGAATGATTCACTTCCATCCACTCTCTCACCCTCTACATCATTAGCACCTTGAGGACAAAGGCTTTCTTACTTCTTTATCTTTATACCTCCTGGATACCTTCCATGGTAATTCACTCATGTTTCCTCAAATGAATGTGTTGAATTTCAAAACCTGAACAACAATTTTAAAATGTATGAAGTTCCATATATATGCGTTAGTATACTGTATTGGTGTTTTTCTTTCTGGCTTACTTCACTCTGTATAATCGGTTCCAGTTCCATCCATCTCCTTAGAACTGATTCAAATGTATTCTTTTTGATGGCTGAGTAATACTCCATTGTGTATATGTACCACAGCTTTCTTATCCATTCATCTACTGATGGACATCTAGGTTGTTTCCATGTTCTGGCTATTATAAACAGTGCTGTGATGAACATTGGGGTACACGTGTCTCTTTCTATTCTGGTTTCCTCGGTGTGTATGCCCAGGAGTGCGATTGCTGGGTCATAAGGCAATTCTATTTGCAATTTTTTAAGGAATCTCCACACTGTTCTCCATAGTGGCTGTACTAGTTTGCATTCCCACCAACAATGTAAAAGGGTTCCCTTTTCTCCACACCCTCTCCAGCATTTATTGCTTGCAGACTTCTGGATCGCAGC
>SJYQ01000768.1:470764-489663 GCA_006410935.1 Redunca redunca | reverse complement strand
ATGTTGAGCATCTTTTCATGTGTTTGTTAGCCATCCATATGTCTTCTTTGGAGAAATGTCTATTTAGGTCTTTGGCCCATTTTTTGATTGGGTCATTTATTTTTCTGGAATTGAGCTGCATAAATTGCTTGTATATTATATATGGCATTTAGAAAGATGGGGATGATGACCCTGTATGAGAGACAACAAAAGAGACTCAGATCTATAGAGTGAACTTTTGGACTCTGGGGGGGAGAGAGAGGGAGAGGGTGGGATGAGATGGGAGAATGGCATTGAAACTTGTATACTATCATGTAAGAAACGAATTGCCAGTTGATATCTGATGCAGGATGTAGGATGCAGGATGCTTGGCACTGGTGCAAGGAGAGGACCCAGAGAGATGGTATGTGGTGGGAGGTGGGAGGGGATTCATGTTTGGGAACGCTTGTACACTCATGGTGAATTCATGTCAATGTTTGGCAAAACCAATACAGTAATGTAAAGTAAACTAAAGTTAAAATAAAAAAATTAAAAAAAATTAAAAAATTAAAATAAAATGTATTAAGACTAGGAATGAGAGACCACCTCCACAGGGACACAATCTTGCTCTCTCTGGAAGCCTCCCATTTCACCATGCAGCCAGGAGTGAGTTTAATCAGCCTTCCTGCGGCTCACAGAAATTCTGTTCCCCCAGATTTCTACTCATCCAAGTTATGTACAAAACAAAGATCTCCTCTTACATCTAGAAAGATTGTTTCATCTAAAATCTCTCTTCCTGGGACTTCTCTGGTGGTCCAGTGGCTAAAATCCTGTGCTCCCAAAGCAGGGGGCCCAGGTTCAATCCCTGGTCAGGGAACTAGATCCCACATGCCACAGTTAAGAACCAGTACAGCTAAATCAATCAATCAGAATACATAAATAAATATTTTTAGAAAATTAAAATCCCTTTTCCTGAGCTCTCCCATGGGACAGGGAGAAGTCAATGTAAATTATGTTAAGAACATTCCTCTGGAATTCCCATAGTTTCTTCAAGGAGATATAAAACAAACTCTAATACTGGGAAGCATACACATATGTACCAGCATATGTATACTAGATGTACAGACATACCTAGACATGTTCCCAAAATTCGATAAATGCATCTATCACACTCCAAACACTTTTCCAGATATTTTGCCTTTGCCAACTTCATTTTTGAAGGAATTTTTAGTTTGTATTTTCTTCCTACAATATCCAGAGTGTGGATAAGATGAAGCAAAAGTATCCTCGACTAAGAAAAACTTAAAATGTTTCTTAATGAGAGAAAGATTTAATAACTATGATATCATCTCTTTACATCATAGATGCCTACAAACTGAACAGAAATACAATAAAACTCAGGCAACACTGAAAAGCCATTTGTTAGCTATTTTCAGCTTCAGAGAATGGAGCCAAACCTATGAGGTTGGACTGCATTAAGTAAAATCCTGAAAGCTTTATCAAGAGTTTACTTTGACATGAATATTTTGCTTCCCTGATATTCAAATGAAAGATGAGAGATGGCAATCCAATTGGAGAATCAGAATATAGCTTCCTATATCCCCCATATTTATAATTTATTTTTTAAAATATCTTGCCGCTGAAGGAAGAACAGCAACTAAAATCAACTCTAGAGTCACTAATGTCTATCAACCAATTTCTTACTGTGGCTAGCTTACTTCCTCTCCCTAAAAGGAAAATGGACAGATAATGCAAACAGAAAAATTCTGTCTCTATGAATTTTGCATTTATTATCACTCCTAATAAACAACTACATTTTTGGCAACCAAGTAGAAACCCTAAATTCATGGTTCCTGAATCTTTACATAACCCACAGATAAGAAGCAGAGAGATGAGATTCTGTTGGAAATCTTTGAAAATTGCAATGTATTCATATATATGTACTTATCTGAAGAGAATTTTCAGATTTTCAAAAAGCCCATGATGCAGAATGTTAAGAATCAGTTTCAGAGCATAATTATTAATTTTTTTTAGTATCTTAATAATTTGATTTATAAGCCTTTCAATACAAGTTAAGATGAATTTAAAAATTAAAAGGACTTCCACAGTCATCACATCCAACCCTCTGAAGGGTTGCTGAAATCTAAATCTCAACCAAATATAAACTATTTATAGACTGCTGCTGCTGCTAAATCACTTCAGTCGTGTCCAACTCTGTGCGACCCCATAGACGGCAGCCCACCAGGCTCCCCCGTCACTGGGATTCTCCAGGCAAGAACACTGGAGTGGGTTGCTATTTCTTTCTCCAATGCATGTAAGTGAAAAGTGACAGTGAAGTCGCTCAGTCATGTCTGAATCTTAGCGACCCCATGGATTGTAGCCCATCAGGCTCCTCCATCCATGGGATTTTCCAGGCAAGAGTAGTGGAGTGGGGTGCCATTGCATTCTCCGAATTATAGACTACTGTAGGACAATGTCAGCAAACTTTCTTAAAGGACCACCTAGCAAACCTCTTAGGCTTTGGGAGCCTAGAGACCACATGAAGGACATTACATAGATAATTTAAAACATAGAAAGAATTAGTTACTCAGTCGTGTCCAACTCTTTGCAACTGTAGACCGCTAGGCTCCTCTGTCCATGGAATTCTCTAGGCAAAAATACTGGATTGGGTAGCCATTTCCTTTTCCATGGGATCTTCCCAACCCAGGGATAGAACCCAGCACTGCAGATTCTTTACCATCTGAGCCACCAGGGAACCCCTTTAAAATATAACCATTTAATAAATGTAAAACTAAATGTAGCCAGTAGCCTCAGTTTGGTTTACACGTCTGTCTACAGTTTGTAGAACCCTGCTGTACAAGAACAGTGACAACATTATAATATGAAATTGGTATTAGCTTCATGGTTGAATTAACAGAATTATTTCAATTTTAAAGGAAAGGAGAAAGGAAACAGTTACATATCTTGTAGTTATGTAAAATACTGCCTTAAATGTTTTATGAATGCTTTCTATTTAAAAATACAAACAACCTTGTTAGTAACATATTATTGTTATAATGAAGTTATAGAACAAGAAACTCTGGAATGTTTAGTAATTTCTCCAAGGTTATTTATCCAGATTTTTTGAGTCCAGATCTTTTGCGCTGAGTGTGAGGAATGCAGAGATGGGGTTGAAACTAATCTTGACCTTAATGTCTATGAAAGGATGAAAAGTAGGAGAGTAGGAGCTAATCCATAAAGAAAGGGCCAGGGAGGCTTCTGGGAGGAGGTGATGTCAAAACAGGTGCACCGAGGAAGTGTAGGAGTTTGTGGGAATGAGAAAAAATCATCTCTGGCAAATATAGATGTGTTTGTGAATATGTGCATAAAAGAGGCATGTTTGGGGAACAGCAAATAGTTCATTACAGATGAAAGAGGAGAGGAAGGGATACTAGTGTCAATAAGAGGTAGGCTGGACAGGTGAGCTGGCACTGGATCATAAAGAATTTGGCAGGTCTTTGAGGTGGATATCTGGCAACGTCACTGCTGAATGTCCATACCCCTGTATTAGAAGCAGTACTTTATTTTCAAAGGACCATCTTTTCTTAATTTCAATTCATGGATTCAAGTGAGTTCATCCTCATTACCAAGTTTTTGGAGTGGGTCCTTATCCTAGCTTAATAAAGTGTGCATGAATTAAGCTAGACTTTTATGAAACAATTTGGAAAGAGAGTATTTATACTCTATATTTGAAACTGCTTGACTAAAACCATCAGATTTTCATGTAAATCTTTTCTTCTTTTGAGAAAGACCTTCTTGACAACAAAGCCAGCACAGAGTAAACAGATATTAGAAAAACCCAATTTAATTGACTGAACATGGAAATTCAATAATGCCTGAAAATCATCCTGGAATTTATGTGTTATGATAGCCAACAAATTCTCCTTCCCCACTGAAACTAATTTGAGCTGGCTTCTATTACCTATAACTGAAATATTTCTCATTACTATAGCCATGTTAATTAAAAAAAAAAAAGAGACCATAGAAAGCTTCTGCAGGGTTGTAGCCAAACTATAACATTAAAAGACTTGTGCTTGGGGTTCAGGATTGGGAACACATGTACACCCATGGCAGATTCACGTTGATGTATGGCAAAACCAATACAATATTGTAAAGTAATTAGCCTCCAATTAAAATAAATAAATTTAAATTAAAAAATAAATAAGTAAAATCAAAAAAATAAATAAAAGACTACTCCGCAGCATTCTTTGGAAAGTAATGATTAGGTGAGAAAGACTAAACGGAAGAGAACTATTTGATGTTGTGTTGCGGTCTAGACACAAGACGATAGGCAACGGTAGGTAGGAATAAAAGTTATAATATTTATGTAAATACAAAGTACTAAATTTTAGTACTTGGTGACTAATTAGAAATGGGTGAGGGGGAAATAGAGGTCAAGGGTAATGCTCAGATGTCTGATTTAAGTTACAGAGTTGCATTAAGATACGGAACATGTACTAGATGTGGGTATCATCACTGTAGCAATATTAACTGAAGATATAGGAATAGATGGACTTGCCTAGAGAAAGCAAAATCAGAGGAGAAAGGAGCCCAAGCCATAATTCTGAGGAATATCAATATTTAAAATGTGGTGATAAAGAAAAGTATTCACAAAGGAAACTGAGAAGGTGACCAGAGAGCAGGGTGGAAAGGTGACAAGAATGGAAATGGTCAAGGATGGGGAAACTGCAGGATGATACAGCCATTGATTGAAGCAGCATTGTGCTTTGCATTGACTCTCTTCTTCCTTTTGATCATGTAACTACCAATACTCCTGGCTAACTCCAACCTGTCCTTTGAACAACAACTTAAATGCAGCCTCGGTAGAGAGGTCTTTCCTGCAGAGCTTTACACTGAATTTGCAAAAGTGGTACACTCTCTCAAAGACCTTTGCTAAATTTGTACTTATATCTGCCTTCTGCTGGAGATTCTGTGAAAGTTGAATTATATTTATTTCAGCAGTGTTTCTCTAGTACCTGTTAGATTGCCTGACACCCAATAAGTATTTTTTAAATCAATGAGTCAGACATGACTTAGTGACTAAACAACATGTGCTCAGGCACTCATTCTTTGCGATCCCATGAAATGTAGCCAACCTGGCTCCTCTGTCCATGGGATTTCCCAGGCAAGAATATTGGAGTGGGTTGCCGTTTCCTCCTCCAGGGGATCTTCCTGACCCAGGGATCCAACCCATTCTCCTGCATCTCCTGCATTGGCAGGTGGATTCTTGACCACTGTGCCATCTTAAATAGATTAAAATTAACCTATAATTTTTGGCTTTTCTAACAGAGTGCTGAATATAAAAGATGGTATGGGATAGTCAGAAAGTTATCATGAAAGAATAGTCACTTTCCTTGTGGATGAATGAGGAAAAGGGCATGGCTACCCACTCCAGTGTTGCTGTCTGGGAAGTCAAATGGAAAAAAGAGCCCAGCGGGCTATAGTCCACAGGGTTGCAAACAGTCGGACTTGACTAAGTGACTAATACTTTCACTCTTTTCTCTCGGGTCTCCACATGAATGTAAGAATAGAATTAGCTCAATGGTTAATAACAAAAGACGATCTATATTTGGAAGAAAAGGCACAACTTCTGGACCTGCATTTCCTGGATTTAAATCCCATCTTTACATAGTTAGCTGTATTACTTAGGCTAATTACTTATATTCTCTGAACCTCAGTTTGCTTATCTGTAAAATACAGGGACAAAGATAGTACCTATTCCATATAGTGTTCTGAAAATTAATTATGTAAAATATAACAACACATTAGAGAGCAAGAAACATAGGGATATATATTCAAATATTTTATGTTATTAATATTACTGATTTGATCATGACCAATTATGTTTCTGAAGGTCTATCAAGATAATTCTTTGTCCACTTAGTTTTACATTTTTTGATTACATCTGAATTGTCCTGAAAGAACTGCAGAACTGGCTGATTAGATAAAACAAATGTAGGATTCAAATTTTGCCTTAAGATTTCTAACAAATATTTATTTTGTACATTCACTTGAGAATAAGCCTTTTTCTAAACATTGTTTTTTTTTCTCTATCTGTATAAAATAAGCATAACCATATGATTTACAGAATCTAAAATTCCTTTCCCATTATCACTACCCAGGTTGATCTTAAACCCTCCATTTTTCTTCCCCTAATTATAAATGGAAAAATGTAGGCAACCTGGATTCTCAAGACACATATGAATGTTAAAATGCAGCTTAAAGTTTAGATAGTACAGATGGCTATTTCCAAAGACTGCTTCTTCACGCTTGGGCAGGAAGCTTTTTAGTGTTGTGTTTGTTTTAAATGTCTATAGGCTTTTTCCCGTGAGAGTATGATATCATTTTGGTCCTCCTGTAACCATGTGCTTACTCTTTAAGTTGTTCCACTATGAATAAATTTGGTGAGTGTGAAAACCCTACAAGTCCCTCTATGGCCTGTGGTCCAGAAGGAAAGCCTTGCTCAATCACTGTAATTCAGGGAACCTCCGACTGAGCGTGCACCAGTCTGAGGATGTTGCTAAGTGACCTCTGCCTGTGGAAAGGTACACCAGTTTAAGTCTTGATAGATTATCACCAATCTCCTCGGGGAGGACCAAACTTTCAGTGCACACCTGACAGCCATTAAGCAGGTCTGGCCGCCTAGAAATACTTACTCAATTCCTAAGGCTGATGAAATGTCTCTTCTTAGTCGAGTTGATGACATTTTGTGTCTAGCCCATTTTTCATCACTAGTAGAATGACACATGATTTCGTAATTGGTTCAGTATCATTCACTTTCCCTTATGTGGCCATTAACACGAAAACAATAAAACAGCTGGAAACTGATTTGAAACATACATATCGTGTTCTAAGAAACACTTTAACATATGTACATGTTGCCCCAGGCGTCTCTAGTGAACCAGGAAATGTGTTCTATTTGTGACTACTATATAATAAACGCAGGCATACATAGCTTAGAGTAAATTTCAATAAACTAAAGACTGTCAAATATTAGCAGCTAATATTCTTAAGAGGAGTAAAAATATTATTCAGCACAAAATAAAAACATTCACCATAATTTGTTATAATATGGAGATTAAAATTAAATTCTGCCATCTAGATAGCACTAGGCTAAGGATGTACTAACAGAGATGTAGAAAGTTGACCCAGTTAGTAGCTGACACACGTTTCAGTGGATACCAGTGTGAACATTTTAAGCCCCCTTTTAAAATGACATTGCATCCACTCAATTCAATTCAACAGATATGTATCAAAAGTTTTTCATGTGTTAGATATCATAAAAGGAGAGTCTCAGAAAATATGAATGAGACAAAATTCCTGCCCACAGTTGCCCAATAATTTGGCAGCAGTCAGAGAAAATACAAATACACCTATAATTCTGAAATGAAGTGGCTGAAAATTCAGGGCAATGCAAATAGATCTTTTCATTTTATGTTTTTAATATCTCTAGTGTCCAACACGAGAAGGTCAAAACAGCTACTCAGTTAGCATTTGTACTATGAAAGGAGAAGTAGCTCATACTTGAAAGGAGATGGTTTTGAGGAGGATTATTGACGCTTTATGATTCATGGAGAAAAATGACAATATCACTGATTCAACAGAAAATTATTTTTTCAGTGATTATGCACAGATCTATCCTGTTTTCATCAAAACTGAACTGATTATTAAACAGACAGGAATCTCACTTTTGCAGTGTTTTCTAATAATTTTGTATCTTATTCACTGCTACCAGAAAATCCACTCTCAGAGGACTACTGAGAAAAGAAACCTCGTGAACTTCAGTAACAGAGTACTAGCAACTGCTTTTAGCTACTTCTGCATTCAGGGAAGCCAGAGTTTGCATGCCAGGGCAGTAGGGCATGGACCCAACAGCCAGGCAAAACCCTTAACTCTTTCAGGTTCTGAAATGCAGAGGGGTAAGGCCACGTACGTGACTACTTTGAACACCTATGCCTTCAGCTGATTCTGGAAAGTAAGAGAAGTGGTAATAATAACTGAGCATATTTTAAAAACAGCAGGGTAGACAATCTCATGGTGTTTATCTTCAGCCCATGATGCTTAATGATGTTGTGAACTAGGAATTTAATTTCAAATTTTAACAGTGGAACATACTTGTTTAATAGATGGAGTTGAACACACATACACACAAACAACATGTTGTTCTAGGCTTAATGTCATCCATAAAAGAAACTCCTAAATATACTCACAAATTATAAAAGCTAGGGTTTTGAGGTATAACCAAACTTCATTTTCTCCATTGTTCAAACATTTAGTTATTATTCTATAATAAGATCTTCCACTACCACATATGGAGAAGGAAATGGCAACTCACTCCAGTATTCTTGCCTGGGAAATCTCACGGACAGAGGAACCTGGCCTTCTATAGTCCACGAGGTTGCAAAAGAGTGGGACATGACTTAATGACAAAACAATGACAAGAATGCATGCTCAGTCAAGCCTGACTATTTGCAACTCCATAAGTGTAGCCCACCAGCCTCCTCTATTCATGGGATTTCCCAGGCAAGAATACTGAAGTGGCTTGCCATTTCCTACTCTAGGGGATCTTCCCAACCCAGGGATCAAATCTGTGTCTCCTGAGTCTTCTGTTTTGGCAGGCAGACTCTTTACCACTGTGCCACCTTATATAGATTAACATTAACCTATCATTTCTGGCTTTTCTAACAAGAGTATGAATATGAAGAATGGTCTGGGATGGTCAGGAAGTTATCATGCAAGAAGAGTCATTTTACTTGTGGAGGGACAACAAGGTAAAATTGCAGAAGACCAAGAAGAATAGGAATAAGTTTCTGGCACAGAGAACGCTATGAACTCTGGCACAGGCTAAGCAAGAAAGTAAAGTGCAATGCTCTAAAAGTACTGAATGCTTTATATTTACTTTACCAGAAAGTTTGCATTGGAAAATTACAGGAGGAAGACAGTCATAGAAGTTAATATAAAGCTAAGAAGAATCTAGAATGTTTAGCTATGGAATATGGATTTATTGGAAAGTTAAGTGAGGAGATATTAAGGGTAGCTGAACAAAGGGATGATGGCATCATGTAGGTAAATGAGTCAGAGAGTAGAAATCAGGATATGTTGAAATATTTTAATATATGGAGAGACAAACATTTAAATCCTAAATCAATAGTGAGGATGAGTTTGATTTGAAATTATTATTGTTTGCTTGCCTGATATGGTCTATATTCAACCCTTAAATATTTTACACATTCACAAAGATTATTGACACAAATGTATACCCTAGTTGAGCATAAGTCAACATGTTGCAATATATTAAATATATTCTAAATATACTTAGTTTACTATAATATCAAAGGAGTCTACTTATGGAACTTAGCTATAATTATTTTGCTTAGAACTTTCTTCTTTGAGAAAGTTCAAATGGTAGATAAAGGAAAGTGTATTCTGTCCTTTTTAACATTTTCATGGTGTATTATAGCATTCTCTTGATATGCTTTTATATCTAATTCTTCTCTAATCTATTCATCAAGTAGCTGTCAGAAGTATTTTCTTTAAATACAGTTCAAAAACCTCTAGTTGTATAAAGAGTAAAACTGAAAATAGTGTCATCTTAGCCTAGGTATTTAGACATGATAATCAAGATAATATCACTTTGAACTTGAGTTTTTAAAAGCACATTCTTATCCCTGGGTGTCAAGCTTATCCCCTAGGTGTCCCCCTTTCCTGTTAACACCCAAAGTGTCAATGCTAGCAATCAGATCACAAGAATGCACATTAAGACAACTGCAATTTTGATCTTTCCTGAACTGAATCACCTTTGTATCAGTAATCGTTACTTCTCTCCACCTGGAAAAATGTTGCTACAACCTTCCAGTTTCAAATGAAATTTAACCCCGGCACCCCACTCCAGAACTCTTGCCTGGAAAATCCCATGGTTGGAGGAGCCTGATGGGATGCAGTCCATGGGGTCGCGAAGAGTCGGACACGACTGAGCGACTTCACTTTCACTATTCACTTTCATGCAATGGAGAAGGAAATGGCAACCCACTCCAGTGTTCTTGCCTGGAGAATCCCAGGGACGGGGGAGCCTGGCGGGCTGCCGTCTATGGGGTCTCACAGAGTCGGACACGACTGAAGCGACTTAGCAGCAGCAGCACTCTCCTTCAACAAAAATATCCTCCATCTTATAGCTTGCTGCCTCCATCCTTCCTTTCTTCTTTCTTGTGTCTTTGTCTTTCCTTCCTTCCCTCTCCCCTTCTTTCTTTCTTTCTATTTGCCTAGCTTGCTTTGTGGATTTCTGACTTTAATTCTTTCTGGTGGAACCTTTTGTTCTCTTCCTCTTATCAGATTCAACATCCATAACTGCTACAATCAGCCTTTATTTCAAGTAAATTTCATATCCATCTCTGACAGTAAGTTGTGAGATCCATGAATGTATGTTAACCACAGTAGCTTGAAGCTTATTAGTGCTTATTAATAGCCTGTTCTATTATGCGGAGGGTCAGCTATGAAAAACACTACTGATCAAATTAACGAGGGCTTAAAAGAAACCGGCTTAGAAATAGTTAAGAGTGCAAGATAAATATCACTGTTACACTGTGCATAGTCCTTACTCAGTATAGTCAAATTGCATCTTCATCTATTGACATCATTCCTTCCAAACCACTCGCACACCTACAAATGAGAGGGTGATTATTTATCTGCTTGATTCATCTGTGCAAATGTTCCTTAGCCCACGCAGAGGCTAGATTCAGCTGTGTGGTTTCAGAGATTGGGTGGAAAATATAATGCAGTCCACACATTAGAAAAAAGGAAATCAGAACATTAAACCACTTGTTTTACCATCTCTGATCCCCCTGAGGCTCAGTGACATTTGGTGCATTTATCTTTCTTGTTAAAACCAGATTCTCTGATTCCTCATAGCAGGTGGAGGAAAGTTGTAGCAGAATGTTTACAACAAGGCATATAAATCTGTTACATGTGTGTATGTCTGAAGGAAGGGAAGGTCACTGCTTAAATTTCAGTTGACTTCAATTTTCAGTGAAATCTTTGCTCCAGTGCTCTGCAAATTAAATGTCTCAGAGGACTGCTTTTTTAAAGAAAAACAAAGAAGGACTGGGGGTGGTGAGGGAGGACAGAATCAGAATATAGGAGAAACAGCAAATGTAATGCTGGAATGGAGAATAAAATTCTTTATGAAGTAGAGATGTTGTACATATATTGCTTTTTAGAGATTTCATTCCCTAAGTTTTCAGTTCACACTTGTTGACCTTTCAGTTTTATAAGTATCATAATCAATTTTTTACACTTCACTGGATTTGCTTGTCCTGGGAAGAGTCAATGGTGGAAAAGCTCCTTCCCCTAAAGCTCCTTCCCCAGGGTCCCCAACCTCCGGGATCCAATGCCTGATGATTTGAGGTGGAGCTGATATAATAATAAAAGAAATAAAGTCCACAATAAATGTAATGTGCTCAAATCACCTGATACCATCCTTGGTCCATGGAAAAATTGTCATCAACAAAACTGGTCTGTGTAAAAAAGGCTGGGGACTGCTGCAAGAGATACTGCTTTGCTTTGGGTTAGTGGTGTGACTGGTAACTTGATCTTTCAAATTTCAAAAAGCTTTAACTGGGCCATGTTTCAGCTTCCTTTACGAGTTCACATGCTTCTGAGTCCAGATTTTCCTCTTCCTCTCGTCTACTAAAATAACTACATTCTTCCAGGAAGCTTTCAATTTCTACTGCTTTCTCTCACACTTGCTTTCTGCATAGAAATACACAGACCATGTTATAATTCAAGGAACAATCTATCTTTACCAAACAGTCCTCACCTACTAATTTTCTCTTTTTCTCATTCAGTCTCTCAGAAAAGCCTCATGACGTTCTTGAATTAGGCTCTTTCTAGGCTTTCCTCAGTGACTGCAGTTTATGTAATCAACTCTTTTTGAGCATGTAAAAACTTATTTGACAGTGATTCTGTGCTGGACCCTTAGGGGAAAAAAAAATTAATAGCATAATCTGTGACCATAGGGAAAGTCCAGACGCACAAACAGAAGGTTTCAAAGTAATGATATAAAATAATGGCAAGGTGGTTTGCAACTTTGACTGTTTATTAGCAATACCCAGAATTCTTTTAAAATGTCCAGTCCCCAGCCAGCAATCCAGACCCTTTAATAGAAAAATCTTTGAGTATGGGGCCAAAGCTCCTTACATGATTCCAACGGATGACCAATGTTGAGAACTACTGTTGCAAAAATATGCTTAGGAAGCTAATGAAACACAGGGGTGAGCGTTGTAACTCAATCAGGGTGAGTTAGGGAAACACAAAAGGTTTCACATGCACAGAACTTTAAGGAAGGGGTTGGTCTGTGTCAGCATCTTCGCTGGTGGGGGAGGGAGAAGATGGGGTGATTTGAGAGAGTGGCATTAAAACACAGCCATTATCATGTGTAAAACAGATAGCCAGTGGGAATTTGCTATGTGACACAGGGAACCCAAAGCTGGTACTCTGTGACAACCTAGAGGGGCGGGATGGGAAGGGAGGTGGGACAGAGGTTTAACAGAGAGGGGACATATGTATACCTGTGACAGATTCATGCTGATTTATGGCAGAAACCAATGCTATATTGTAAAGTAATTATCCTGAAATTAAAAATAAAATAAAATTAGGAAAAAAAAAAAGAATGGGTAGGTCAATTAAGGGTTTGGGTGAAGGATCATTGGGATAAAATGTATGGTTTAAGCAAAGTACACAGTGGTGTGTGCATCTATGTGCTTTTAGAGAATTAGAAGGAGGTCAGTCATACTAGAAAGTAAGTTATGAGATAGGACGTTGAGGAATATAAGCCTGAAGATAAAGACAGAGACCTTTATGAAAAGGACCAGCAGGACTGAATACTGTGAATGAGACTCCAATCTTCCTGAAGCTTTAGAATGATTATCCAACAAAACCTTCACTATATCCACTAAAAATCAAGGGGGGGGGGGTGTCCCAGATTTTTTCCAATATTTTCTTATGGACTTTTCAATATTATTCCTTGTGATTCCCAGTTTTTCCACCTTTGAAATTTGGCTCCAAAATATATGTCACCTCCAGGAGCAGATCCCTTCCAGATATAACTGTTCCACACTAGCCATCCCTTTCCTGAGAAGTTATTTTACAAGTACGAATGGGACAGTATTTATTTTTAAGTTTCCTAGATCTCAAAGAAGCTTTCATAACCAGTCTTTAAAAACTTAGTGTATACTTTCAGAGCAGGACTTCAGAACTTCTTAACTGCTTTCAAAGGAAACAAAACTACATTTGGACAATGTAATTATACTATGTAATGGCTCTCTGTATTATGTGTTATTATGTACTTATATCATGTAATTATATAACATAAAACAAACTTTCATGCACGTTGTCAGTGAATGCCACTTCAAACAGGACAAAGATTCATTTGTTGGTTAGTTTGTTTACTCCTGAGTTTAATCCTGAATAACAAAATACAAAATGATATCATGTATCAAAAAAAGACATTTGGAGCCATGAAGTGTTTGGCACACAGTCATGAAACAATCCATATTTGAATCCCAGCTTCTCTATATTGCTGACATCAACCTTTCTAATCAAGTAACAGCCAAGAATGTATGAGTGAAAAAAATTTAAAACATCCCATTTTTCTGCCTCAAACATAATAAGGTATTATACTGTTTTATTTTAGCACATCATATGTAACATGAAGAGTAAGACAATTAAAAATTAAAAGACTGCAATCCAATTTTATGATAGTGATTACCTAATCAGTATTTGGGTATGGAGCCTCCCTGGTGGCTCAGATGGTAAAGAATCCACCTTCATAGTGGGAGACCTGGTTTGATCCCTGGGTTGGGAAGATCCCCTGGAGAAGGGAAAGGCTATCCACTCTAGTATTCTAGCCTGGAGAATTCTTTGGCCTGTATAGTCCATGGGGTGGCAAAGAGTCGGACACACCTAAGTGGCTTTCACTCACTCACTGCTGTATCCCTAAGTCCGTCCAGCTCCTGCAGCTGAAAATAGGATGCTCTTATGGGGAATCTGGGTGAGGATAAGTCTGTTAGGAGGAAGAGAGATCAGGTTGCTGAAAAAGCTCCCTATGAATGGGAACACCTGACACTTTGAATAAATAAAGCTTGATACAGAGTTTACAGGGTCTAAGTTCCTATTCTCAGGTGAACATTGGCCTTTTGAGGCATTTTAAGCTGCTGTATAACACAGGGAGCCCAGGCTGGTGCTCTGTGATGACCTAAAGGGGTAGGTTGGGGGGGAGGGGAAGAAGACTCAAAAGGGAGAGGATATGTATATAATTATGACTGATTCGCGTTGTTGTATAACACAAACCAACATGACATTGTAAAGTGCTTTTCCTTCAATTAAAAAATAAAAAGAAATAAATGTTTATTTTTTCATTAAACAAATCATCATTAACCTCTTCTGTATGGTCGGCCATGTACCAGATACTGGGGATCCCATAGTGAGATAGTGAAGAATAAGGACCCTAAGTATTCACACAATTAATTCAACATCACTTGCTGTTAGAGAGTAATCTCTATTCATCCACTCATTCAACACCTATTTACGAAGTTTCCACTTTGGGCCATACCCTGAGTTAGGCACAGGGCTCAGTGGCAGAGCAATGCCAGTCCTTGATCTGAAGAAGCCTATGGTCTATTGCAGAGCTTCCCAGCCTGAACACCCTGAGAAACTCCCTGGACACAGAAAGTCACCATCTCTAAGGTTCTATAAGAAAAAACAAAGAAGAAAAAAAATTGTTTCAGATGGCTGGTAATTTACTTATCATGAAATCTTTCTCCAGTCCAACAACAGAAAAAAAAATTAATATTATCCTTTTACTGAAATTTGGCATTTGGAAAATATTTTGCCTAATTTACTCAGATTTTTGTCTCCTATATTTACGACACCTGGCAAATGTTGCAGAGTGGTCATTTAGCTGCAATGGAAGTTAAAGTTCCCATAACTTTCACATGTTAATGAGAGGAACAGTTCTTTAACTGCCTGGTAAAGTAAGAAAGAATGAAAATATTGTATATAAAGGGGGTTCTGAAAAGTATAAAGCAGCAAAACATGTAAGTGTAACATATAATTGTTAGTAAATGTTTATTTTTACTATGGAATTGGATCAGGTAACAGGATATTTTCCCTGGATTATAAAAGATACCTCTTGGAATCTGAGTTCTCGGTTATAGTTCTGATGAACTATTAAATTGTTCATTGGATATGACACTTTCTACCTGGATCCATATTACAACCAACAGCACCTAATTCTTTTCTCTGCATCTGTGCTAATAAAATGTTTCTTTCCATTTCGTTTCATTCATAACATAAAATTCATGTAAATTGAAATTATTATCTTAAGTAATCCAAATTTTAAGCCTATATTTTTTAACATACCAATTATTTTTTGATGTAGAGGTTTTCAGTGGCATTTACAAAATAATCCTAGGAATCAAGAGAGGACTGTGTGATACATTGGAGACTCTTAAGCTACTTTGACTCTGGCATATACATATGGTGTTGTGTTTGCAAAATGTTAAATTATCTTGGCAAGAGTTATTCTCCATTCTTGGACAATAACACTGGAAAAACTGCCCAAAACTTGCAACATCGCCCCTGGCATCAAAACTCAATCACTTTGCCCATCTATTCATAGAGATTCTTTATTTTTAACCATTTTTTTCTTTTTAAATGAGTTGCCAATATGGACTCTCAAGATAAACACTTGAGCAAGAAGGCCAAAATCAGATCTTGAAAGTGTTCTATTTTGATGTATCCATTGATTGGCATTTGTTGACATAATTTCATGTAATTTCTAATACATCTGTCATTGTAATACTACCTGTTTTTGACTAGCTTAAAGGTGAGCAAACATATGTAACACAGGGATGCTAACATCCATAGAGATCATTAATTTAAAGGTATAGGTGAATTTGTTCAAACACTGAGAATTAAAAAATTTAAAATCAGTCTTTCGAGTTTGCAAGGTCACAAGGAATCCATGATAGTGCTAACCCAGCCCTAAGAAACAGGTTGAATTATACTCTTAAGAGTTACAATTAAAACAAAATGACCTCACTGGAGTTCAATCCTATCCTTCGATTGCTGCATGCTATATTAATTTTTTTTTTCCACCAGTTCAGCTATTCCAATATAACAGATTGGCTTTCTCTACATTGGTCAGCTTCTTCCTCTAAGGCAGACAACTTAATGGATTTTAGTTCTAAATAGAGCATGGTTTGTTTCTAAGTATTAATTTCAACTTTAGCTATTGTGCAAATTATGCCCTAGCTTAAAATTGAACCATGTTGACCACTAAAACAGAGAAGGCTAATATATGACTCAAATTAGCAAATTTCACCCAGACAGCAAAGTTAAGTTGGCTTGATTGCTGCATACTTAAAATTTAACAAAGCAAGTTCTCCATCTAGTGGTTGCAAAGTTCACAATATGAGCCTATCTCATTATTACTGATTCATTGTCTGTTTATCTTTTAAAAGTTAATGAATCACATATACATGATGGTTGAGATTTTTCCCTGCCTTCTACACTATTTTGGTAGAAAGGACCAGGACCCGTCTTATTAACTTTATATAAAGCTGGGAACTTTAACATGTTAGTGAGAGGAACAGGTCTTTAACTGCCTGGTGAAATAAGAAAGAATGAAAATAGTGCATATAAAGGGGGTTCTGAAAAGTATAAAGCAGCATAATGTGTAAGTGTAATGTAATAGTAAATGTTTATTTTTATTGTGAAAATGTATCAGGTAACAGGATATTTTTCCCGGATTATAGAAGATACCTCCTGGAATCTGAGTTCTTGCTTATAGTTTCGATCAACTATTGAACTGTTTATTGGATATGACACTTTCTACCTGGATCCACATTACAACCGACAGCACCTGGTTCTTTTCTCTGCATCAATGCTAATAAAATGTTTCTTTTCATTTCATTTTGCTGGCTGAGTTCTCCTTGTGCGTGCCTGCCCAGTTTTTCATTCGTGTATGACTCTTTGGACTGTAGCCTGCCATGCCCCTTTGTCCATGGACTTTTCCAGGCAAAAACACTAGAGTAGGTTGCCATGCCCTCCTCCAGGGTATCTTCCGCATCCAGGGATCAGATCCACGTCGGTCTCCTGCATTGGTAGATGGATTCTTTACCACTAGGGTCACCTGGGAAGCCCAAGTGGCTCTCCTTATGATCTACTAATTGACACATTCTAGGGTAGTTTTCATCCCAGAAGATGAAAAAAGCAAGCTTCACCTTTATCCATAGGAATATTTAACAGCACTACAGATTTGAAGAGGGTATCGCTATTTTCACACAAATATAAATGCCTATTATTTTTATCTGGAAATGCCTGAAGGATTTCCCCTGCTCACTTGGTAAGTGTTGCTGTGAGAAAGTAAATATTCCTCACTGAACTCCAGCAGACTCAGCAAGAACTGAAAATATTCCCTTCTAACACAACAGGGGAAAGTCTCAGAATCAGAGGAGGTCAGAATTCATACTATCTACTCTGCCCATTGACAAAAAGATGGAGCTGGTACAGAGCAACTAAAGGATGAATCTGAGAAAAAGTGGGCTTCAGACGGCTGCTGCTGCTGCTGCTGCTAAGTCGCTTCAGTTGTGTCCGATTCTGTGTGACCCCATAGACGGCAGCCCACCAGGCTCCCCCGTCCCTGGGATTCTCCAGGCAAGAACACTGGACTGGGTTGCCATTTCCTTCTCCAATGCATGAAAGTGAAAAGTGAAAGTGAAGTCACTCAGTCATGTCCGACTCTACGACCCCATGGACTGCAGCCCACCAGGCTCCTCCATCCCTGGGATTTTCCAGGCAAGAGTACTGGAGTGGGGTGCCATCAGCTTCTAAGAAGTTTCAAATACATACATCTGCCACTTATAAACTATTATCTCAGGCAGATGACTTAAACCTAGTGAATTACAGCTTCTTGTTTCATAAAATAGGAGTAATAGTACCATCATGCTAAGTCGCTTCAATTGTATCCGACTCTTTGCTACCCTATAGACTGTAGCCAGGCAAGAATACTGGAGTGGGTTGCCATGCCCTCCTCCAGGGGATCTTCCCAACCCAGGGATCAAATCCACGTCTCTGTCTCCTGCATTGGCAGGCTGGTTCTTTACCCCTTACACCACCTGGGAAGACCCAATATTACCTGCAGAGTATAGTTATTTGGGCTTCCCTGGTAGCTCAGCTGTTAAAGAATCTGCCTGCAATTAAGGAGACCTTGGTTCAGTTCCTGGGTCAGGAAGATCTGCTGGAGAAGTAATAGGCTACACACTCCAGTATTCTTTGGCTTCCCTGGTGGCTCAGCTGGTAAAGAATCTGCCTGCAATGCAGGAGACCTGGGATGGATCCCTGGGTTGGGAAGATCCCCTAGAGAAAGAAAAGACTACCCACTCCAATATTCTGGCCTGGAGAATTCCATGGACTGTACAGTCCACAGGGTTGCAAAGAGTCAGACACAAATGAGCAACTTTCCCTTCACTTTAGAGTTATGTACACAAGCAAAGATATACATTAAAAAGTGCCTGCGTCATACAAGAGTGTCAAAACAAACACATTCATTGCAGAGTAGACCCAGGTATCGAATCTGTTTTCTACCCAGTTTCCACTGTGTCACATGACTAGACTCTGATATTCTAAAGGCTTCATGATAAAACTAAGCTGAGCAGAGAAAGTGCTTATGGCTATTGCTGACTTAATAACTCGAAGTCTTTAAAAGTTAAACAATGAGGAGAAAAATGAAATAACTGTTTAACAATTGAATAAATATTTATTCTTTTTAAGCTGAACAAAACTCTAAATTTAAAAGTTATAAGGTTTCAGTTATATCTCAATAAAAATTATAACTGTATTAGTCT
>SJYQ01000768.1:428659-466268 GCA_006410935.1 Redunca redunca | reverse complement strand
CTTATGAAATAATATATTAAAATGTATAATAATATCTATTTAATAAAATTCTAATTAAATAATTAACTTCTTCAGGGAAGTGATGTGAATTTAGAACTAGTGAGCCTGGCTTCATTAATTTATGTGTAAAATAGTAATAAATATGAAACTAAATTTTGACTTCAGTCTAGAAAGCTTAGATTGAAAGTCTATTAGTATGTCATAAATGTATGACAGTGAGCAAGTTCCTCAACCACTCCAGGCATCACCTTCCATGTCCCTTTAGGGAAGGGAAAGCCTTCAAAACTTCTAATGTGCTTTCCAGCTTGACTATTAGATGAAACTGAGCCAGAAGCTATTCAATTGGAGAGCTCCATGTTTTGAACATCTAAGTGTTTAGTGCTCGTTACTACTTTTTCTCCAATGAGCATAAGTGCATTTGCAAGAGAGTGAGAAGAAATTTTGATTCAGAGGATTAACTTCCCCCCCGCCCCAAGTTTCATCCAAAGATTCCTTATTGTTGCTGCTGTTTAGTGACTCAGCCACTCACTTTATGACCCCACAGACTATAGCCGGCCAGGCTCCTCTGTCCACCGGGTTCTGCAGGCAAGAATACTGGAGTGGGTTGCATTTCCTTCTCCAGGAGATCTTCTCGACAAAGGGATCGAACTCCCATCTCCTGTGTCTCCTTTATTGGCAGACAGATTCTTTACTGCTAAGCCACCAGGGAAGCCCAGAGATTCCTTATAAATACATTTTAAATAAAACAAGCCATTATTAGTTGGCATGTTAGTAAGTTTGGCATGTTAGTAACTAAATCATCATAAAACACTGGACTATTAAAAGTAATTTACATATTAGCACACCAGTTACTGATGAAAATAAAAAGATCCTTTCATTTAAAGAAGGGGGGTCTTTTGAAGAGTAGCAGGTGGCCCAGATATCCATGTGAGGGGATGAGCAGACTATTTACTCATTTGGAGAAGCCACTGAAATGAGTGATAGACACGTGAGATGAGATTTCTGGCCCATGGAAACTGCCTCCAACACTAGTAAATCAGGGCCACAAGACAGAGCTGCCAAGAAGCTTGGTCAATAGGAAGCTAACCAGGAGGTCAGGACCAATTATAATTTAGGAAAAAGTAACCCTCAGAGGCAACAACAATCAGAACAATGATGGAAATATTATGAAAATGTTCAAGCACACCTTGAGAATTCCTAGATATCACCAGGGGACATTTTTGAGGGGATTTTTAGGTGGAGACTATGAAGCCAGTGAAATTCCAACACCAGGAAAAAAGAGAAAATGTATTTCCTTCAAGCTTCTGATTCCTCTGGGATAGCTACTGTTTTGGTATTCAGACTCTCTACCACCAATGTGAATGATTTTGGCTGACTGTAAATTTATGGATCCTTTGAATTGCATAATGGAATGGATTTCTTGTTTGAAATACTTGCTGTTTTGCTTAGAGTCATAAGTGGCATGCTTCCCATAGGTGTACATACTACAAGACCACTTTTTATATAAGCCTATTTCTTGGGTCTGCTGTATGCCTTAGCATTTTTAGTTCTTGCTTTTGTTCTTCTTTCTTCAACTCTTTACAAGTTATGCTCTTTTCATGCATTTACATATTGCATCCTAGATTCTTTCTAAACAAAGGGTGACATAAACAACTCTCCCAGTATTCACACTTCAGAGAGGCTTAATGCCCTGCCTGACCACTGTAGAACATGCATATGGCCCAGCCACATTTACTAGATAAAAGAACCCCCCTACCCCAAAAAGTCCTAGTAGGGTAACATTTGGTGACAATCTCAGTTCATTGGCCTCGAACTTGGGCACTGCTGTGATGGAGGCAGGTCGGATAGTCACATGCTGCCATTGTCCAGAAACAGACCCCTAGTGTGGGTGTATTTATCTGATGGGTGCCCTTCCCAAAGGATATAATTCTATGTAGCAAGAAATCAAGAGATTACAAAGCACCCATCAGATAAAAACATAACTAGGCAAAGTGAAAGACTACTCTTATCATAAACCCATCAGCATGTAAAATGAAAGCATTAGTCCCTCAGTGATGTCCGACTCTCTGAGACCCATGGACAGTAGCCTGGCAGGCTCCTCTGTCCACGGAGTTCTCCAGGCAAGAATGCTGGGGTGGGTAGCCATATCCTTCACCAGGGGATCTTCCTGACCCAGGGATCAAACCCGGGTCTTCTGCATTGAGGGCAGATGCTTTATTATCTGAGCCACCAGGGAAGCCCCAGTTCAGGATACCTGAATGCAATCCCCATTCAGGATTGAGGATACCTAAATGCAATTAAATTTCACAAACATTTTCGAAATCTTAAGGCAGATATTAATTGATGACACTTTGATGATTTATATTCATACATTATATGATGACAACAACCATATATTATTATACGGCATACTGTTTCAAACTCAGGCATTATGTTAGCAAAAGGTATGCAGTATTTATACTTATAAACTGGATAAATTTATGGATATGATGGAGCTTTGATTGGAAATAAGATAGTGAATAATTATAATCCAAAGTAAGATACAGGATCAAGAGAGCAGTCCAGGAGTTACTTTCCACTTGCCATGTGCTACTTTCCATTGTTCCACAATTCCATGAAATAACAGAGATGACTTTATGAAAGAGTAGAAAAAGTGCCATCAGAAGACAAGCCAAAAATTCTGAGGAAATCCTCAAAACCAGAAGCAAATGAGAGAGAGAGACAGAAGAAACCACGGTAAAATATGCAGGGAAGAAGACAGCTACAGAGATGAGTATGACCTTGCAAAATTTCCAAGCACAGAATCAGTAGTTGTAAGGAACAGGAGAAGATCTTTAAATAACCATCAGGATGTAAAGTAGAGAAGTGCAATTGTATCAGTTGAACTCTGGAGCCCTTTCTCCTGATTTCATTGGTCTTGAGGAAAAGCTAATATGGTGTTTGCCCACAGATTAAAGCACTGAGAATTTGTTAACTGACAAATGTAAATAGGTTAAATTCAGTAGCATGCTAAAAGTATGAATCAAGGATTTTCCCAAAAGAGGAAAAGTGACAGAAAACCATGAGGCTACTTAGAGGATCAATTCAGTTCAGTTGCTCAGTCACGTCTGACTCTTTCTGAACCCAAGGACTGCAGCACACCAAACTTCCCTGTCCATCACGAACTCCTGGAGCTTGTTCAAACTCATGTCTGTCAAGTCAGTGATGCCACCCAACCGTCTCATCCTCTGTCATCCCCTTCTTCTCCCGCCTTCAATTTTTCCCAGTATCAGAGTCTTTTCCAATGAGTTAGTTCTTTGCATCAGGTGGCCAAAGTATTGGAGTTTGAGCTTCAGCATCAGTCCTTCCAATCAATATTCAGGACTGATTTCCTTTAGGATGGACTGGTTGGATCTCCTTGAAGTCCAAGGGACTCTCAAGAGTCTTCTCCAACACCACAGTTCAAAAATATCAGTTCTTCAGTGCTCAGCTTTCTTTATATTCCAAATCTCACATCCATATATGACTCCTGGAAAAACCACAGCATGACTAGACAGACCTTTGTTGACAAAGTAATGTCTCTGCTTTTTAATATGCTGTCTAGTCTGGTCATAGCTTTTCTTACAAGGAGCAAGCATCTTTTAATTTCATGGCTGCAGTCAAAATTTGCAGTGATTTTGGAGTCCCAGAAAATAAAGTCTGTGACTGTTTCCATTGTTTACCCATATTTTTGCCATGAAGTGATGGGACCAGATGCCATGATCTTAGTTTTCTGAATGTTGAGATTTTAGCCAACTTTTTCACTCTCTTCTTTCACCTTCATCAAGAGGCTCTTTAGTTCTTCTTCACTTTTTGCCATAAGGGTGCTGTCATCTGCATATCTGAAGTTATTGATGTTTCTCCCAGCAATCTTGATTCCAGAGTGTGTTTCATCCAGCCTGGCGTTTCACATAATGTACTCTGCATATAAGTTAAATAAGCAGGGTGACAATATACAGCCTTGATGTACTCCTTTCCGGATTCGGAACCAATCTGTTGTTTGATGTCCAGTTCTGTTATTTGACCTGCATACAGACTTCTCAGAAGGCAGCTCAGGTGGTCTGGTATTTCCATCTCTTTAAAAATGTTCCACAGTTTGTTGTGATCCACACAAAGGCTTTGGCATAGTCAATAAAGCAGAATTGGAATGTTTTTCTGTTCATGGGGTTCTCAACAGGTTTTTGTTTTGTTTTGTTTTGTTTTGCTGGGGGCGGTCTCCAACAGCACTGCAGATGGTGACTGCAGCCCTGAAATTAAAATACACTTGCTTCTTGGAAGAAAAGCTATGACCAAACTGGACACCATATTAAAAAGCAGAGACATTACTTTGCCAACAAAGGCCCATCTAGTCAAGGCTATGGTTTTTCTAGGAGTCATGTATGGATGTGAGAGTTGAACTATAAAGAAAGCTGAGCACCAAAGAATTGATGCTTTTGAATTGTGGTGTTGGAGAAGACTCTTGAGAGTCCTTTGAACAGCAAGGAGATCCAACCGGTCCATCCTAAAGGAGATCAGTTCTGAATATTCATTGGAAGGACTGATGCTGGAGCTGAAACTCCAGTGCTTTGGCCCCTGATGCAAAGAACTGACTCACTGGGAAAGACCCTGATGCTGGGAAAGATTGAAGGCAGGAGGAGAAGGGGATGACAGAGGATGAGATGGTTGGATGGCATCACTGACTAGAAGGACATGAGTTTGAGCAAACTCCAGGAGTTGGTGATAGACAGGGAAGACTGGTGTGCTGCAGTCCATGGGGTCACAAAGAGTCAGACACGGCTGACTGACTGAACTGAATTGAACTGAAGATGTTTTTTTGGAACTCTCTTGCTTTTTCTATGCTCCAATGGATGTTGGCAATTTGACCACTGGTTCCTCTGCCTTTTCTAAATCCAGCTTGAACATCTATAAGTTTCACAGTTCACGTACTGTCAAAGCCTGGCTTGGAGAATTTTGAACAGTATTTGCTAGTGTGTGAGATGAGTGCAATTGTGCAGCAGTTTAAACATTTTGGGGCATTGCCCTTCTTTGGGGTTGGAATGAAAACTGACCTTTTCCAGTCCTGTGGCCACTACTGACTTTTCTCAACTTGCTGGCATACTAAGTGCATTTTAACAGCATCATCTTTTAGGATTTAAAATAGCTCAGCTGGAATTCCATCACCTCCACTAGCTTTGTTTGTAGTGAAGCTTCCTACAGCCCACTTGACTTCACATTCCAGGATGTCTGCCTCTAAGTGAGTAATTACAACATCATCATTATGTGGGTCATGAAGGTGCCTTTTATATAATTCTCCTATATATTCCGGCCACCTCTTCTTAATATCTTCTGCTTCTGTTAGGTCCATACCATTTCTGTCTTTAATTGTGGCCATCTTTGCATGAAATGTTCCCTTGGTATCTCTAATTTTCTTGAAGAGATCTCTAGTTTTTCCCATTCTATTTTTTTCTGTTTCTTTGCACTGATCACTGAGGACGGCTTTCTTATCCCTCCTTGCTATTCTTTGGATCTCTGCATTCAAATGGGCATATCTTTCCTTTTCTCCTTTAGCTTCTCTTCTTTTCTCAGCTATTTGTAAGGCCTCCTCAGACAGCCATTTGGAGGATAGACTGGAGTATAGGTTCATCATTTTTTAACATCTTTCTAGTAAAGGGGCCAGAAGGAGCTAAGAAAGAAAATAGAAAGTTAGAAATATATATATATATATATATATTTTAATTCCCTAGTGCTGAAAACACATATGTCTTCAGTCAAACTGGATGCCTACAAAGATGAATATTAGTAATAAATTCACAGCTAGAGAGATCATTGTGAAAGCATGGAGAAGCTGTTAACAACTGCAGAGGAGTGAAGTTAAGAAGTGGAGACAAGTTACAAAAGAACAAAGATATAATTCACATAAGGTTTCTCATTAGAAGGCTACAGAGAAAGAGGAATTGTTATAAAAATCATTTAAAGCAATATGCAAAGAATAGTTTTGACTTCATTCTGCACTCAGCTAAGCTGAAACTGAAGCTGAAACAAGGGGGAAAAGAGCATTGTTAACAATGGCAGTTGCTACATGGTCCCCAAACACCGCCCAGAGTAGTTTCCTGGAGTTTTCTATTCCTCACCTCACAAAAATGGCAGTTTTACATGTTCTTTTCTTCTCAAATGTTGCACTCACCCCTCTACTCATTCTACTTTCACCTGTTCTTCGCCAATGGCTTGCTTTGTGGACTTCATTGAGAAAACCGAAGTAGTCCAAAGCAGTTTTCACATTCTCCTGTCCTCAATCTACCATCTTTCTTATAGCTATAGCCTTCCTCTTAAAAAAACAATATTCCTATTCTCTCAAAAACTGCAAGCATTTTATATTTAAAACAGATAACCAACAAATTCCTAGTGTCTAGCATAGGGTGTGGCAGCTTGGATGGGAAGGGAGTCTGGGGGAGAATGGATACACGTGTGTGTATGGCTGAGTCCCTTTGCTGTCCATCTGAAATTATCACAACGTGGTTAATCGGCTACACTCCAGTATAACATTAAAAAGTTAAATAAGAAAACTGCAAGCATTTTTCTCATGCTGCATATCTCTATTCCTCACGTCATCCCAAGAGTCAGTTCTCATTATTATTCCTTCTCTCTTCCTACTGGATTTTCCGCGTGCCTATGTTCTCATCTCTCTCAGTCCCTGGTAGCTTACACTCCTATCTCCTGCTCCCATGGACCGTGCATGCTGTCTTCAGTCACTCTGTCCTCTTCTCCCCTCCCTCTCTCTCTGCCTTCCACGGTCATGAAGCCTCTGTTCCAGCCCACTACAAAAATGGCCTTCTTTTCCCTTCTCAAAAATAAAAGGTCTCTATTTCCTCCCTGTGATTCCTGTGACATTTTTCTTTTTCCCCTGGATAACCTGACTATTCCTTCCCAATGTTTCGCTTGGCTTCCTTCCTGTGCTCAACTTCTAAATGTCTGACTATCCAGAGCTCAGTCCTGAACTCTCTTTCTACACCTCTCCCTCTCCTGGGAAGTTTTTCTTCCAGATGTTACCCAATGGTACCTTCCTTATTAGGATTTAATTTCCAGTAAATTGTCTCTTCTTCAAAAAAGCCTTCCCCAATATCTTTCAGTCTGTACTGTTTTGTTTTTCTCGTGCAAGTTCTTGCTATAAAACTTTTACCGCATTGTTGTCTTTACTCTAAAATGTAACCCTGGTAAGCATGAATAAAAAAGGGACGGGGCCTTGTCTGTGCCATTCACTATTGAATTTCAAGACCTCTGCAACTGAAAACTGTAAAGTACAAAGACAGAAAATAATTGGGGAAAAAAGTGAACATAATCTGTGCTGCCAGGTTTGTGTTCATCTGGTCTTTTATTTAAGACAAAACTGTGTTTTGGTTCAAAGCATGAAATACAGGAAACAAGCTTTCAATTTTTAGACCTGCTTACTCAAAAATTATTTTTAAGTTTGTTTTCCTTTGACCACCAGGAGGCAGTATAGCTCTATAAGAGAGAGGCTTCTTGACACCAATTGTTCAACATCTGCTATGGTAACTGTTTCTAGAAACCAGAAATACCTGACTGAATAAAGAAGACGTATCTTCCTCCACAGCACTTCTCTCATCAGCTACTTCATTAATAAGGGTGTGCTAAGTGACCAAGGCATCTTTGTCTTTTATAAACTGTGGGAGCTGCTTTCAGTTCAGTTCAGATCAGTCACTCAGTCGTGTCCAACACTTTGCGACCCCATGAACCTCGGCACACCAGGCCTCCCTGTCCATCACCAACTCCCGGAGTCCACCCAAATCCATTTCCATTGAGTCGGTCCAACCATCTCATCCTCTGTCGTCCCCTTCTCCTCCTGCCCTCAATCTTTCCCAGCATCAGGGTCTTTTCCAATGAGTCAGCTCTTCGCATCAGGTGGCCAAGTATTGGAGTTTCAGCTTCAGCATCAGTCCTTCCAATGAACACCCAGGACTGATCTCCTTTAGGATGGACTGGTTGGATCTCCTTGCAGTCCAAGGGACTCTCAAGAGTCTTCAACACCACCACAGTTCAAAAGCATCAATTCTTCAGCACTCAGCTTTCTTGATAGTCCAACTCTCACATCCATACATGACCACTGGAAAATCCACACCTTGACTAGATGGACCTTTGTTAGCAAAGTAATGTCTCTGCTTTTTAATATGCTATCTATGTGGGTCATAACTTTCCTTCCAAGGAGTAAGCGTCTTTTCATTTCATGGCTGCATTTACAATCTGCAGTGATTTTGGAGCCCAGAAAAATAAAGTCAGCCAGTGTTTCCACAGTTTCCCCATCTATTTGCCATGAAGTGATGGGACCAGATGCCATGATCTTAGTTTTATAAATGTTGAGCTTTAAGCCAACTTTTTCACTCTCCTCTTTCACTTTCATCAAGAGGCTGTTTAGTTCCTCTTCACTTTCTGCCATAAGGGTGGTGTCATCTGCATATCTGAGGTTATTGATATTTCTCCCAGCAATCTTGATTCCAGCTTGTGCTTTATCCAGCCCAGCATTTCTCATGATGGACTCTGCATAGAAATTAAATAAGCAGGGTGACAATATACAGCCTTGAAGNTGCAGCACTTTCACAGCATCATCTTTCAGGATTTGAAATAGCTCCACTGGAATTCCATCACCTCCACTAGCTTTGTTCATCGTGATGCTAAGGCCCACTTGACTTCACATTCCAGGATGTCTGGCTCTAGGTGAGTGATCACACCATCTTGATTATCTGGGTCATGAAGCTATTTTTTGTACCGTTCTTCTGTGTATTCTTGCCACCTCTTCTTAATATCTTCTGCTTCTGTTAGGTCCAGACCATTTCTGTCCTTTATCGAGCCCATCTTTGCATGAAATGTCCCCTTGGTATCTCTAACTTTCTTGAAGAGATCTCTAGTCTTTTCCATTCTATTGTTTTCCTCTATTTCTTTACATTGCTCACTGAAAAACGCTTTCTTATCTCTCCTTGCTTTGGAACTCTGCATTCAAGTGGGTATATCTTCCCTTGTCTCCTTTGCTTTTCACTTCCCTTCTTTTCACAGCTATTTGTAAGGCCTCCTCAGACAGCCATTTTGCTTTTTTTTGCATTTCTTTTTCTTGAGGATGGTCTTGAAACCTGTCTCCTGTACAATGTCACGAACCACCATCCATAGTTCATCAGGCCCTCTGTCTATCAGATCTAGTCCCTTAAATCTATTTCTCACTTCCACTGTATAGTCATAAGGGATCTGATTTAGGTCATACCTGAATGGTCTAGTGGTTTTCCCTACTTTCTTCAGTTTCAGTCTAAATTTTGCAATGAGGAGTTCATGATCCAAGCCACAGTCAGCTCCCAGTCTTGTTTTTGCTGACTGTATAGAGTTTCTCCCTCTTTGGCTGTAAAGAATATATTTGGTCTGATTTTGGTGTCAACCATCTGGTGATGTCCATGTGTAGAGTCTTCTCTTGTGTTGTTGTTGGAAGAAAGTGTTTGCTATGACCAGTGTGTTCTCTTGGCAAAACTCTATTAGCCTTTGCCTTGCTTCATTCCATATTCCAAGGCCAAATTTGCCTGTTGCTGCAGGTGTTTCTTGACTTCCTGCTTTTGCATTCCAGTCCCCTATGATGAAAAGGACATCTTTTTTGGGTTTTAGTTGTAGAAGGTCTTGTAGGTCTTCACAGAACCGTTCAACTTCAGCTTCTTCAGCATTACTGGTCTGGGCATAGACTTGGATTACCATGATATTGAATGGTTTACCTTGGAAATGAACAGAGATCATTCTGTCATTTTTGAGACTGCATCCAAGTACTGCATTTTGGACTCTTTTGTTGACTCTCATGGTTACTCCATTTCTTCTGAGGGATTCCTGCCCACAGTAGTAGATATAATGGTCATCTGAGTTAAATTCACCCAATCCAGTCCATCTTAGTTCACTGATTCCTAGAATATCGATGATCACTCTTGTAATCTCCTGTTTGACCTCTTCCAATTTGCCTTGATTCATGGCAAATTGATTGATTGATTCATTCATTAATCTTCATTAATAAGGGTGTGCTAAGTGACTAAGGAATCTTTGTCTTTTATAAACTGTGGGAGCTGCTTTACTCCAGTCCTATCCAAGGGGAAATGACTGGATGAGAGGTGTGAATGTAACTGAGAAATGACTAATAGCATTTCCATGCTGGTCATTCCATGAAGTGAAAAAGCAGTGGAATATAGGAATTGGAATTGGAATATGTTATGTTATGCTGTGTAAAGCTGTGTTTTTCTGTGTTATGTTACAATATGTTATGTTATGTTAGTTGCACAGCCATGTCCAACTCTTTTTGACCCCATGGACATATGGCTGGTAGCCCACCAGGCTCCTCTGTCCATAGGTTTCTCCAGGCAAGAATACTGGATTAGGTTGCCATTCCCTTCTCCGGGGGATCTTCCCAACCCAGGGACTGAACTCAGGTCTCCTGCATTGCAGGCAGATTCTTTACCTTCTGAGCCACCAGGGAAACCCTAATTCAGGAATGGGCTACTTGAAGTACCTCACAGTCTTGATGTGCTGTAAAGCCCATGGAATACATAATCCCTTCTCTACCAGTTACATCTCATTATACCTAAGAAAGAGGGGCAGAACCTACTGTCACCTGTAATTACTATCTTTTTGCAATGAAACAACTATGGCAAAGGACTAGGATTCTGTAGAGATGCACTCTTTCGCCATTCACTGACTCCAGGGTCCAAAGCAATCATTTAATTTCCCTGCACCGCATCTCTATAAGAATATGCTCTGTCCTCTCTCTATCAGGGCTATTTTTGCATGTCTTTGCAATGAAGGGAACTAATTCAGTGAATGTCATTTCTCAGCCTTTCAAAATGCTGCAGGGGCCAGAATATCTCCACGCATAATTCAATCTAAATCATATTCTCTTTCCTTCAGTGCCTGACGCTTAAAGATGAAGTTTGCCTGAGGGAAGCTGCAGGGCAGGTGTTTTGAGGAGGGGACGAGTGACTCAGCAGTATGACTTCAATCGGAGTCCCTTCCTCGTGAGCAGGGGTCCCAGTCAGCTTTCTGTTCCTGCTAAAGCACTATGCGGAGAGGAGTCACACAGAGGAAGGTTGTGTTATATTTTACCTACGCTTCCTGCTACACTTGGATAGAGCGCAAGAGTGTAGCGTGTCATTTCTGGAAGTCAGGCAAGAAGCATAAAGAAACAGAGATGGTAGTTGTAGGGAGGGGTCTTCTCCCTAGAAGTTGGAGGATATGGACTGCTCCCAAATGAGGTGAAGACCTTTTCCAAGGAGACAACTCACACACTGGCCTGCTATCTATTATTTCAGTTCTAAAGAAATAGGTAATATTGCCCAATTTGTGGTGAAAAAAGGGTAGAAATTAAGTCTTGAAAAGCTCCCAAACAATACACTGCCAGTCTACTTCTACATTTTTCTTTTGTTTCAAACACTGAATTCTTTCAGAGAACTTTGATTATTTAAATTATATCCATTTACCTGAACACGCACCTTAAAGTACACCCAAATAAATACAACTAAGTTCTATGTTTCCACAAACATAGGTTCAGAATAATTGTTTCCACATGTCACGCAATCTAAACTCTTGGGACCCTTGTATTTCCTTGGGGAACTTTTCCTCAAGATACTTGCTTGTCTCTTTCCTGGCTTCTCTCACGTGTGTGTGTGTGTGTGTGTGTGTGTGTGTGTGTGTGTGATCTGGTGGCAGTTTTATCTAGGAGAAAATAACCTCAGCTTATTTATAAACCTATTTATAAAAAACTAAATAGTTAGTTAAATACTATTTAAGTAATACATTAAACTCTCCACAGTGCAGGTACAATTTTGACCTGATAAATCACTCTTTCTCCCCCATGCTAAATGACATCTGTTGCTGTGAATAAATAAATAAAATAAATGTAACTAAAAATAATAATTAAAAAACCTTAAATATTAATAATAATAAAAACCTTAAAAGAAGGGGGCAGGAATATTTCAGGATTACAAGAACATAATACAAACTACTGAACAATTCTCTAGCAATTTTCTCAAACTTCTCTAAATAGTTTTATGTAAAAATAAGAACAAGGTTATGATCGAAGGCAAAAGGAGAAGAGGGTGGCAGAGGAGGAGGTGGTAAGATAGCATCACTGACTCAAAGAGCATGAGTTTGAACTAACTCCAGGAGATCGTGGAGGACAGAGGAGCCTAGCGTGCTACAGTCCCTGGGGTCACTAAGAGTCAGACACAACCTACCTTCTTGAGCATCAACAGTAACAACGAACCTTGTCCATTCTTGCCATAGGCAGGGACACAGGCATACCCACTCCATGGGCACCTTTTCCTGAGGGAAATTCGGGAGACACAGGAAATACGGCACAGGCACTGTCGCCCTGGTTCCACTGCTCGCTTTGGGATGTCATGAGATCCAGGCATTCACTGGGGCCTATTTTACACTGAGTGACATTTTGTCTTATCTGCCTTGATACAAACTTGCCCTTGTGAAAAGGACTAATGCTGATTTCCCTACTCTTAGTCAAATCTAAGTCTGCTCTATAATGTTCTAAACAGATTTTAGTTGAGCTTCAATTTGGGGGTAGGTGATGGGAACTGTGCCCAGAAAATTCGAGTGAAAGAAAATGCATTGAGAACATTTCCTTTTAAGGTTTTTTTCTTTTTTTTCCCACCCGTTTTTGGTTTCGTTCTGTTTTTATCCTCCCCAGACTTTAACATGATCCTGCAATGCATGAAGCTATGCAGGTCCCTATATACATGACATGCTACTTGAGTTCAAGAACACTTGGACTGGTCCGTGTTCAGTGGATGAGGTCACTGATTATGCACAAGAATGCCAAGACGACACCAAATGGCTATAGATGCTTTTCACAGCCTCCTTGAAATCTCTGCACTTGCTGAATGCTGTAGACTGAATATTTGTGTCACCCCTTAGCACCAAAATTCATATGCTGAAGTCAAATCCACAGTGTGATGGTGTCTGGAGATATGGTTAGGTCATGCGGGTAAGCCCTCATGATGAATGAGATTGCTGCTGCTGCTGCTAAGTCACGTCAGTCATGTCCGACTCTGTGCAACCCCATACACGGCAGCCCACCAGGCTCCTCCATCACTGGGATTCTCCAAGCAAGAACACTGGAGTGGGTTGCCATTTCCTTCTCTAATGCATGCAAATGAAAAGTGAAAGTGATGTCGCTCAGTCCTGTCCGACTTTTAGCGACCCAATGGACTGCAGCCCACCAGGCTCCTCTATCCATGGGGTTCTCCAGGCAAGACTACTGGAGTGTGTTGCCATTGTCTTCTCCAAATGATGAGATTAGTGTCCCTATAAACTGAGGCCTCAGAGAGCTCCCTCTCTCTTTCTGCCCCGTGAGGAAAGAAAGAACACAGCCATCTACAAGCCAGGAAGCAGGTTCTCACCAGACACTGAATCTGCCAGCACCCCAATCTCGGACTTCCAGCCTCAAGAACTAGGCAAAATACACATCAGTTGTTTTAACCGCTTGACCTGTGGTGTTCTTTTATAGCAGTCTGAGCAAGCTAAGACACCGTCTCAGAGCAGCAGTATCTTGGCTTCAGACCACACATTGGATAGGAACATTATAAGACAAGATAAGACTGTGTTACTATTAGAACAAGGTCCAGCGAAGAATCTGCATGGATAGTGTAACACTGGAGTCATAAGAATCTTCTCTAGAATTGCACTGACAGTTACTGGATTCCAGCTCCACTACTAAGCTGTGTGACTTCAAATTACCTAATTTTTTAACTTTGGATTTCATGTATTATTTTATTACTCCAATTTATAAAACTGTGGTGATCATTCTATCAACCTAAAGTTGCTATGAGTGTTCAGTGACTACCTACCAAGAATCCAGAACAATGCCTAAAACAGCATAAGCAATCAAGGATTTTTATGCAAGGAATTGTTGATGAAGGGAGCGCTCTCAGGGCAAACCTGTAAGGAAGCGAGCAAAGCTGGATGGAGTAGGGGAAACAACTGAGCAAGTCTGATGTCATCCTGTTCCCACAGGGAACTGTGGATGGAAAGCGCACCACAAATGTTTTCCCACCCCCCGTATTTCACATCCCCGGCTGTGGGCTCCCCCTAGCGGATGTACATAAATAAGGCCACAGGAATTCCCCAGATTGGTGACCTAGTCAGTAGAGGGAATTTAGGGAGGAGGAATCACAAGACACTGCCAGTCTAGAAAATGTGATTTAGGCTGAGCACCAAGGCTGAGACACAACACAGACACCACCAATGGGACAATGGTGAGACTAGCCATTGGTGAGTAAGAGCCCATCAGGACCTCTCTCCTTACTGATGTCGGTTTTCCGCCTTCCAGCTTTGCACGTATGAGATGTGGGCTTTTATCTGCATGACATTGACCGTAAGGTTACCTTCTTATAGTTTGCTGGCTGCTAAAAAATCTACCCAGTCATGGCACCCAGTGCCAAACAACTTGCAAAAGTGATGATGCCACCTGCTTCCAAGCTCCTCCACCTTCTGTATTTCACTCTTTTCCTTTCTACCATCTAAACAGGCAGAGCTTTCATTCTGTGAAGACAATACAAGACACAGTGGTACAGATGAATGCTTCTCCATGGGGCTGAAATACCTTAACCTTGCCTCTACTTATTTCCCCCTGTTGGAAAATGACTTTGATATATACATTTTTAAGGAGTGTGCTTTGTCAAGAATGTATCTCATGATTTCACAGTGAGTAATATGTCAGGAAGATCCCCTGAAGGGAGGGCATGACAACCCACTCCAGTATTCTTGCTTGGAGAATCCCATGGACAGGGAAGCCCGGCAGGCTGCAGTCCATGGGGTTGCAAAGAGTCAGACACAACTGAAGTAACTTGCCACACACACACAATATGTACATAGATGACCATTTAAGGTCGAAATCAATACAAATGGTTCAAGAGATATTGGTACCACATTATAGAGGAAAGCAAAGATTCCTGATGGACAGTTTCAGAGGATTGTTTGAGGACATTAATTAGTCTTAATATGTATGTTAAGTAATATTTCCTTCCTGTATATTCAATTTTTAGAATAGAGCCACTTCAGTGATAAGCAAATATTCGCTTGAACATAGTACTAAATTTAAATAATAAATACTGAAGACTTTTACTTTAAAGTGGCAAGGTCTACTTACCATTTTATTACTTGCTTTCTTTCCTTTCCCCTGCTGACAAATTATTGCACAATTTCTTATGCTTATTGAAGCTGTAGATGTTGATAGGTCTTTGACAATTTGACAGGCTAACACAGAGAAAATAAGTTAAATGACAAGGTTTCAGCCATGAGTTTATGATGAAATGTCTTCTTCCATCTTCAAATATTTTATACAAATTATACATTTTCTACTATCATGGCTCTCTGTAAAGATTTGATACTCTTTATTTAAAAATAAGCTGTATATTTTCTTAAAGTAATGAACATATACTTGTGAAATTTGAATTTAGGGTTGATTACTGCCCTTCTTTGCATTCATTCAACTGACTTTTGCAAAAAAGGAAAATGTCAAATAAATGTGGATGAGAAAGACATAGTCCTCTTAAAGGAAATTCCAATAACACATCAAGGCTAACTGTTGTTGTTATTTAGTCACTAAGTCATGTCAAACTCCTCTGTGATTTTGTGAACCCACCAGGCTGCTCTATCCATGGGATTTTCCAGGCAAGAATACTGGAGTGAGTTGCCAGTTTCTACTCCAGGGGATCTTCCTGACCCAGGGATTGAACCAGTGTCTCCTGCATTGCAGGCAGACTCTTTACCACTGAGCCATCTGCCCAAATGCTAACTAGTCCTACAGAAAATCTAATGAAGGCTCATGCATCCAACTTCTACTTAACTACTCACTAGTTACCCTCATTACCTCAAGCAAATCAAATGATCTCTCTACCATTCAATTTAATCATATAAACAATGAAAATAAAAGTACCTTTCTCTCAGATTGGCCTTAATAAGACATACATGAGACAATGCATTATAAGACTGAAGTACTACATGAATGAACAATATTACTATTATGTCATAAAGCAGGGAAATACAAATTTGGAAGGGGTTAACCAGGAGTTTTTCCAGTAGTCATGTATAGATGTGAGAGTTGGACTGTGAAGAAGGCTGAGCACCGAAGAATGGATGCTTTTGAACTGTGGTGTTGGAGGACTCTTGAGAATCCCTTGGACTGCACAGAGATCCAACCAGTCCATTCTGACGATCAACCCTGGGTGTTCTTTGGAAGGAATGATGCTAAAGCTGAAGCTCCAGTACTTTGGCCACCTCATGCAAAGAATTGACTCATTGGAAAAGACTCTGATGCTGGGAGGAATTGGGGGCAGGAGGAGAAGGGGACGGCAGAGGATGAGATGGCTGGATGGTATCACTGACTCGATGGACGTGAATCTGAGTGAACTCCGGGAGTTGGTGATGGACAGGGAGGCCTGGCGTGCTGCGATTCACGGGGTCGCAAAGAGTGGGACACGACTGAGCGACTGAACTGAACTGAACTGAACCAGGAGAATGCCACATGAGAACACAAGTGTTTCTTCTAGGACTCCATTCACTACTTCAGAATTCAGGCAAAGGGACTCACATTCTCTTCAAATAAGGGTACCTTACTAACCTTCCTCAAAAGCACAATTTAACTAAAACAAAATTAACTACAGAAGAGTGCTGCAACCTACTTGAAGGGATACAGATGTAGCTTTGTATTCAAGACAGAACTCAGTAATGAACTTCTAAGCCTCCAATAAAAACTCCGGGATTATAGTCTAGTCTCTTAACTGTTTCCTTGACAAACAAAATTAAAATTAATTTTTCTAAGACATGAGTTGGCTTTTAAGTATAGAGCAGCTTAGGAGAAATGTAGAAAATAATAGTAAATGTGGTTAACTAGGAGGAAAGAATTTAGATGTCTCTATTTAACATATAATTATAGCAGAAAATGTTAATCTCATTTTGATTGATTTTGGTCTTCGATTATCATTCCTAAAAATCTCCCAAGGGAAGGGATGGCTGTAAGAATATTTGGCAAAGTGTAACCATAAAGGAATGCACTTGGAAAAATATTTAGAAGAATAAACATATCCATTAAATATACATTCATTCAGTGCACACACATAATATGAGCCCTGAGTTCATGTTTGTGAAAATGTAGCCATAAAGGAAGTTAATATTTCAAAAAAAGTGTTTATAATGTAGCAATATATGAATTGTTATAGTAATAGTACGTAATTTAAATTGTCTTCATATGTATTAGTATACTTAATATGGATCAAAGACTCATTTTTTGCATCAAATTATATGCCGAGGATCCTTAAGGATATGCAATTATGAAGCGCTGGGGTAAAAAGCTTTACAGTTTGTACCATGCTGTTGGTAATTAAAAAAGCAAAACAATATGCAAACTTGGAGAGTAAAAATAAATATAATACTGTAAAATTGTTATGCCTATAATCTAGTATATAATTCTTCCATAGCTAAATATATAAAAATTCTACAGTAGTTATTTAAACTCATATAAACTAGTGAACCACATATAAATGTTGTACATATACAAATGCATGTGTATATAGAAGTTACAACGAAATCTGCTGACGTCTAAAATGGAGCACCATTAAAAATTATTTTCCTATGAAACCTTTAATTCATTCAATTTGCTTTTCTTAACCTGATCTATAAGGCAAGCTGGAAAAAAATGTTATTGCTCAAATCTCTTGATACTAATAAATTACCCATTTCTTTTATTCACCAAAAGACAAAAGTACAGAAATTAAGGTTCTGAGGGCTGAGTCTTTCAGATTTTTCTATTTCTATAATTTCTCATGTAAAGGTCCAGATTGTCAAAGCTATAGTTTTCCCAGTATTCGTTTACAGATGTGAGAGTTAGGCCATAAAGCAGGCTGAGCGCTAAAGAACTGATGCTTTTGAACTGTGCTGATGGCAAAGACTCCTGAGAGTTCCTTGGATAGCGAGGAAATCATACCAGTCAATCCTAAAGGAAATAGACCCTGAATATTCATTGCAAAGACTGATGCTGAAGCTGAAGCTCCAATACTTTGGCCACCTGATGCAAAGAGTTGACTCACTGGAAAAGACCCTGATGCTGGCAATGATTGACAGCAGAAGAAGAAGGGAAGAGACAGAATGAGATGGCTGGATGACATCACTGACTCAATGGACATGAGTTTGAGCAAGCTCCACGAGACGGTAAAGAATAGGGAAGCATGGCCTAATGCAGTCCATGAGGTTGCAAAGAGTCGGACATGACTGAGTGACTGAGCGACAACATGAACATTTTTTATTTTGATTATGCTTCTTCTGGTGGGACATTTCCTTATTAGCCACAAAATTAAAATCCAGGAGCTCAGTAAGATGTGTTACACATGAAGGTTCCATGTTTGCCCTGAAATCTGGAGCCATTCCACTGTGGCTAGTCTCCTTAGCTTCTTTGCAGAGCCTCATGTTTGATCATTGCCCCTGCTCCCTTCCCCCACATTGACTCAGTCTTTTTATGAGTTTCTAGATTTAGAGCTTTTCTTGGGTGATTCTTTTATTACACAGAGCTGGGAAAAGGTGCATGCTTCAGTGTTGTATTTCTGGGCTCATGGGCAAACAATGAATCAAATTCTCTTTCTCTGAAGGGACAAAAAGTGTTTTCTGAGGAAAATGATCTGTATAGGATTTGCTATATTAAAAGTTTGTGGCCTAATGTTCAGTTAAGTTCAGTTCAATCACTCAGTCGTGTCTGACTCTTTCTGACCCCATGGATTGACTGCATGCCAGGCTTCCCTTTCCAACACCAACTCCCGGAGTTTACACAAACTCATGTCCATTGAGTTGTGATGTCATCCAACCATCTCATTTTCTGTCATCCCCTTCTCCTTCTTCTGTCAATCTTTCCCAGCATCAGGGTCTTTTCAAATGAGTCAGTTCTTTGCATCAGGTGGCCAAAGTATTGGAGTTTCAGCTTCAGCATCATTCCTTCCAAAGAACACCCAGGACTGATCTTTAGAATGGACTGGTTGGATCTCCTTGCAGTCCATGGGACTCTCAAGAGTCTTCTCCAACACCACAGTTCAAAAGCACAAATTCTTTGGCACTCAGCTTTCTTTATAGGCCAGCTCTCACACCCATACATGACTACTGGAAAAACCATAGCTTCGACTAGACAGACATTTGTTGGCAAAGTAATGTCTCTGCTTTTTAATATGGTATCTAGGTTGGTCATAGCTTTTCTTCCAAGGAGCAAGCATCTTTACATTTCATGGCTGCAGCCACCATCTGCAGTGAATTTGGAGCCCCCCAAAATAAAGTCTGTCACTGTTTCCACTGTTTCCCCATCTATTTGCCATGAAGTGATGGGATCAGATGCCATGATCTTAGTTTTCTGAATATTGAGTTTTAAGCCAACTTTTTCACTCTCCTCTTTCACTTTCATCAAGAAGCTGTTTAATTTTTCACTTTCTGCCATAAGGGTGGTGTCATCTGCATATATGAGGTTATTGATATTTTTCCCAGCAATCTTGATTCCAGCTTTTGTTTCATCTAGCCCAGGGTTTCTCATGACATACTCTGCATTTAATTTAAATAAACAGGGTGACAATATATAGCCTTGATGTACTTCTTTCCCTATTTGGAACCAGTCTATTGGTCCATGTATAGTTCTAACTGTTGCTTCTTGACCTGCATACATATTCCTCAGGAGGCAGGTCAGGTAGTCTGGTATTCCCATCCCTTCAAGAATTTTCCACAGTTTGTTGTGATCCACACAGTGAAAGTCTTTGGCATAGTCAATAAACCAGAATTAGATGTTTGTCTGAAACTCTCTTGCTTTTTCAATGACCCAGCGGATGTTGACCATTTGATCTCTGGTTCCTCTGCCTTTTCTAAATCCAGCTTGAACATCTGGATGTTCATGGTTCACTTACTGTTGAAGCCTGGCTTGGATAATTTTGAGCATCACTTTGCTAGGCCTGCTGCTAGCCTTCTCCATGCTAGCTTGTGAGATGAGTGCAAATGTGCAGTAGTGCCTAATGTTACTTTTGCATTAAGCTATTAGTAGATTGCCAGCCATAACACCTGAACAAAGGTACAATCTAAAAATAAAATTTTTTTTGCTCAATTTAGAAAAAAGAATATATATTTTGATAGCATTTACACAATCCTAGTAGCATTTACCTGGAGAAGGCAATGGCAACCCACTCCAGTACTCTTGCCTGGAAAATCCCATGGATGGAGGAGCTTGGTAGGCTGCAGTCCATGGGGTTGCTAGGAGTTGGACATGACTGAGAGACTTCACTTTCACTTTTCACTTTCATGCATTGGAGAAGGATATGGTAACCCACTCCAGTGTTCTTGCCTGGAGAATCCCAGGAACAGCGGAGCCTGGTGGGCTGCCATCTATGGGGTCGCACAGAGTCAGACACAACTGAAGCAACTTAGCAACAGCAGTAGCATTTACCATGCTTTCAATATTTGATAGACACAACTGAAGCAACTTAGCAACAGCAGTAGCATTTACCATGCTTTCAATATTTGATAGACACCTATAAACTCAAAACTTCTTTAATATGTTTGTGTTTTGGATTTTGGACCACAGTGGGTACTGGAACAAACAGAAATCCACAGCAAAGTATGAATCTAGACACAGGACTTATACCTTTCCAAAAAATTAACTCAGAATGAATCAAAGTGGCTCACAGGTCTAAATGAAAAACATAAAATTCCTAGAAGATAATGTAGGACAAAATCTAGATAATCTTGCTATGGCACAGACTTTCAGGTACAATACCAAAAGCATGATTCATTGAAAGAATTGGTAAGCCAAATTTCACTAAAATTAAAAATTTTCTGCTCTATAAATGACAGTCAGAAGAATAAGTAGACCAGCCATAGGCTACAAAGAAACATTTGCGAAAGATACATCAGATAAAGGAGTACTATTTAAAAAGTACAAAGTATTCTTAAAACTCAACAATTTAAAAAATGAACACTTTGATTTAAAAATGGGCAAAATGCCTGAATAGATAGCTCAAAGAAAACATACAGATAAGCAAAGAAGCATAGGAGATGGCAAGAGTGAACATCAACATTCTAGGAATCAATGAACTAAAATGGACTGGAATGGGTGAATTTAACTCAGATGACCATTATATCTACTACTGCGGGCAGGAATCCCTTATAAGAAATGGAGTAGCCATCATGATCAACAAAAGACTCCAAAATGTATTACTTGGATGCAATCTCAAAAACGACAGAATGATCTCTGTTCATTTCCAAGGCAAACCATTCAATATCACACTAATCCAAGTCTATGCCCCAACCAGTAATGCTGAAGAAGCTGAAGTTGAATAGTTCTCTGAAGACCTACAAGACCTTTTAGAACTAACACCTAAAATACATGTGCTTTTCATTATAGGTGACTGGAATGCAAAAGTAGGAAGTCAAGAAACACCTGGAGTAATTTCCAAGGCAAATTGGGCCTTGGAATATGGAATGAAGCAGGGCAAAGGCTAATAGAGTTTTGCCAAGAGAACGCTCTGGTCATGGCAAACACCCTCTTCAACAACACAAGATAAGACTCTACCCATGTACATCACCAGATGGTCAACACCAAAATAAGATTCATTATATTCTTTGCAGCTACAAATGGAGAAGCTCTACACAGTGAGCAAAAACAAGACCGGGAGCTGACTGTGGCTCAGATCATGAAGTCTTTATTGCCAAATTCAGACTCAAATTGAAGAAAGTAGGAAAAACCGCTAGACCACTCAGGTATGACCTAAATCAAATCCCTTATGATTATACAGTGGAAGTGAGAAATAGATTTAAGGGATTAGATCTGATAGATAGAGTTCCTGATGAACTATGGACTGAGGTTCATGACATTGTACAGGAGACAGGGATCAAGAACATCCCCATGGAAAAGAAATGCAAAAAAGCAAAATGGCTGTCTGGGGAGGCCCTACAAATAGCTGTGAAAAGAAGAGAGGCAAAAAGCAAAAGAGAAAAGGAAAGATATAAGCATCTGAATGCAGAGTTCCAAAGAATAGCAGGAAGAGATAAGAAAGCCTTCTTCAGCGATCAGTGCAGAGGAATAGAGGAAAAAAACAGAATGGGAAAGACTAGAGATCTCTTCAAGAAAATGAGAGATACCAAGGGAACATTTCATGCAAAGATGGGCTCGATAAAGGACAGAAATGGTCTGGACCTAACAGAAGCAGAAGATATTAAGAAGAGGTGGCAGGAATACACAGAAGAACTGTACAAAAAAGATATTCAGGACCAAGATAACCACGATGGTATGATCACTCACCTAGAGCCAGACATCCTGAAGTCAAGTGAGCTTTAGAAAGCATCACTGCAAACAAAGCTAGTGGAGGTGATGGAATTCCAGTGGAGCTATTTCAAATCCTGAAAGATGATGCTGTGAAAGTGCTGCACTCAATATGCCAGCAAATTTGGAAAACTCAGCAGTGGCCACAGGACTGGAAAAGGTCAGTTTTCATTCCAATCCCAAAGAAAGGCAATGCCAAAGAATGCTCAAACTACCGCACAATTGCATTCATCTCACACGCTAGTAAAGTAATGCTCAAAAATCTCCAAGCCAGGCTTCAGCAATACGTGAACCGTGAAACTCCAGATGTCCAAGTGGGTTTTAGAAAAAGCAGAGGAACCAGAGATCAACTTGCCAACATCCACTGGATCATTGAAAAAGCAAGAGAGTTCCAGAAAAATATCTATTTCTGCTTTATTGACTATGCCAAAGCCTTTGACTGTGTGAATCACAATACACTGTGGAATATTCTGAAAGAGATGGGAATACCAGACCACCTGACCTGCCTCTTGAAAAACCTATATGCAGGTTAGGAAGCAACTGTTAGAACTGGACATGGAATAACAGACTGGTTCCAAATAGGAAAAGGAGTACGTTAAGGCTGTATATTGTCACCCTGCTTATTTAACTTCTATGCAGAGTACATCATGAGAAACACTGAACTGGAAGAAGCAGAAGCTGGAATCAAGAAGGCTGGGAGAAAATATCAATAACCTCAGATATGCAGATGACACCACCCTTATGGCAGAAAGTGAAGAGGAACTAAAAAGCCTCTTGATGAAAGTGAAAGAGGAGAGTGAAAAAGTTGGCTTAAAGCTCAACATTCAGAAAATGAAGATCATGGCATCTGGTCCATCACTTCATGGGAAACAGATGGGAAACAGTGGAAACAGTGTCAGACTTTATTTTGGGGGGCTCCAAAATCACTGGAGATGGTGATGGCAGCCATGAAATTAAAAGACGCTTACTCCTTGGAAGAAAAGCTATGACCAACCTAGACAGTATTTCCAAAAGCAGAGACATTACTTTGCTGACTAAGGTCCATCTAGTCAAGGCTATGGTTTTCCCAGTGGTCATGTATGGATGTGAGAGTTGGACTGTGACGAAAGCTGAGCACCATAGAATTGATGATTTTGAACTGTGGTGTTGGAGAAGACTCTTGAGAGTCCCTTGGACTGCAAGGAGATCCAACCAATCCGTTCTAAAGGAGATCAGCCCTGGGATTTCTTTGGAGGGAATGATGCTAAAGCTGAAACTCCAGTACTTTGGCCACCTCATGTGAAGAGTCGACTCACTGAAAAGATTCTAATGCTAGGAGGGATTGTGGGCAGGAGGAGAAGGGGACGACAGAGGATGAGATGGCTGGATGGCATCACTGACTTGATGGGCCTGAGTCTGAGTGAACTCTGGGAGTTAATGATGGACAAGGAGGCCTGGCGTGCTGCGATTCATGGGGTCACAGAGAGTCAGACACAACTGAGCAACTGAACTGAAATGAACTGAAATAAGCATATAAAATACAGTCCTTATGACATATTATGGTAGACCTGAAAATTAAAACAAAAATAAGATACCTAACACAATTATCAGAATGGTTAAAATCCAAATCACTAATACCACTAAATGCTTGGGAGGATATAGAACAATCTAAACACTCATTCATTGCTGGTGAGGATGCAAAATGATACATTTACTTTGGAAGCTAATTTGTCAGCTTCTTGTTAAACTAAACATACTCATCATATGATCCAGCTAATAAGAAAAAAAAAAATTTTAAGCCAAAAGACCATGAACACTAAAGAGAATGGGAGGGGTCAGAGAAAGGTCTCTTATGCTGTGTAGCCCCATCTCTTGCTGAATGCTGAGTTACTCATACACAGACTCTGAGGGTACCCTTGCTTGGGGCCAAAGTTCTGAACAAGATATAAAGCACAAAAAACAGATGTTTTAGTTCAATCCTCTAAAGAAAACTACCTGATAAAACAAAGAAAGCTATACTCATCACAGAAAAATGATAAATTCAGAATTTCTACAGTTTATACAAAAAGTTTTTTATGTATATACATAAAACTTAAACATAAAAACTTTTTATGCTATACAAAAAGTTATTTGACAAGCTACCAAGAAAATTGAAAATATTTTTTGAGAGTAAAGATATCAACCAAGTCTGACCTTGAAAGGAAACAGATGTTTAAACTAACAGACAAATATTTTTAAGTGGGTTTTAAACAATCATCAATGAAGTAAAACAACATTTTTTGAATGCATGAACACTCTCAGCAGATACATGGAAAGCCTCAGGAGAAAGAAATTCTAGAACTAAAAAAAATAATTTCTCAGGGAAGTGAAAAAATTAACTGGATGATTTAGCCAAATGGACAAGAAAGAAGAGTAAATAAACTTGAAAACAGATCAATAGAAATCCAAAGTGGAAAACACTGGAAAAAAAGTTTTTTAATGAATAGAGCCTCAAGCACATATTAGATAATATTGAGCAGTCAAATAAACATGCAGTTAGAAGGACAAAACCTCCAGAAACCATGGGAACAAGGAAACAGTAGCCAAACATCCTAAACTGCTGAAAGATGGAAGTTTGTAGACCTAACATTCTTTATTCAGAAAACATATCATCTCAAAATGAAGACAAAAATCACATTTTCAGATAGAAGAAAACAAAGAGATCTTATCGCCAGAGGCCTGTACTGTAAGAACACTTAAGGAAGTTCTTCAGGCTCAGAGGAAATGAAGGTTGATGGAAATTTAGATCCGCAGAAAAGAATGAAGAACATTGGAAATGGTAAATATCTGGAGAGATTTTTGCCTTTTCAGATTTAAATTTCTTTATAAAGTTTTTAAAACTTTAAGAGAAAACCATCCTATGTGAGAATTACAATGTTTTGAGATATGTTATGTATGTGTGTGTACTTAGTCGCTCAGTCACGTCTGACTCTTTGTGCCCCCATGGACTGCAGCCGCCAGGCTCCTCTGCCCCTGGGATTCTCCACAAGAATCCTGGAGTGGGTTGCCATTTCCTTCTCCAGGGGATCTTCCCAAACTAGAGATCAAAACGGCGTCTCTGGCTTTGGCAGGCAGATTTTTTTATGACTGAGCCACCTGGGGAGCCCCATTATGTATAACAAGTACAACATAAAGACAGAGATGGGAGATCAATTTATATTAAAGTGCAAGGTTTCTATATTTTGCTTGAAGTTGTATTACTATCTCTGATAGGAGGACTATACTTATGTCAGTGATGCATTTTACAAACCATAGGAAAACCACTACACACACACACACACACACAACAAACCCAAAGCTAAATAGTGAGCAAGAAAACTAAAGTTCTTTTTTAAAAATTTTATTGACATATAATTGATTTCCACTGTTGTCCTAATCTCTGCTGTATAGCAGTGACTCAGTTATACATATACATTATATATATATATATCCTTTTTTGTATTCTTTTCCATTATAGTTTATCACAGGATATTGACTATAGTTCCCTGTGCTATACAACAGAACCTTACTGTCTATCCATCAATCATTTTAATGATAAAAAACAGCAGGGAAAGAGGAATGAGAAAAAAAAAGCGGGGGGAAAAAAGCAAAAAATAAACTGGTAAATCCATTTTCCCCTCAAAATGTGTCACATTTGTCATGGATTTTTTTATAACTTATCTTAATGACAGTTCTTAAATTAGGTAGAGAATGACCACCATTTGTCCTGCTTTACAGATAGGTAGCTGAAACAAAAAGAAGGTAAATGATTTTTCCTGGGTTAAACTCTCTGAGCATTAGATAAATACTTGTTGTCAACAGAAGATGAATTGGTTTCACCTCTGTAAATCAATTCCAGCTGTTGACAGGTGAATATGATATTTACCAATGAATTAAACATAGGGAAGAATGTATAAAATATATGTCCAAAAGAATGATTCTAGCTATTTAGGTATCCTTGGTTACTTCAGTGCTAACAACTGTGTCATTTTATTTTTTGGTTTTCATTTTGTTGTTGTTGCTGCTGCTGTTGTTGTTTTTAAGGAAGCTCTTTCCTCGAAGTCAAGATGACCAGCATTTTAACAAGAACAGTCTCATCAGTAACAATAAAAATATTATGTCCAAGTTAAAATTAATTATTTGGTTTCATTTTCTAATTTGAGATTGATTTTAAAGACTTCCATTCAAACAATTTTTGTTGCTGTTTTTGTTCAGTCTTCCAGTCATGTCCAACTCTTTATGACCCATTGGACTATAGCACACCAGGCCTCCCTGGCTCTTACCATCTCCCAGAGTTTGCCCAAGTTCATTGCATTTGTGATGCTGTCCAGCCATCTCTGATGCCCTCTGCTCCTTCTGCACTCAATCTTTCCCAGCATCATGGACTTTTCCAATGAGTCGTCTGTTCACATCAGATGACCAAAATACTGGAGCTTCACCATCAGTCCTTCCAGAGAATATTCAGGGTTGATCTCCCTTAAGATTGACTATTTTGATCTCCTTGCTTTCTTCCAAAGGACTTTCAGGAGTCTTCTCCAGCACCACAGTTTGAAGACATCAATTCTTTGGTGATCTACCTTCTTTATATGGCCCAGTTCTCACAACTGTATGTGACCACTGGGAAGACTATAGCCTTGACTACACAGACCTTTGTTGGCAGAGTAATGTCTCTGCTTTTCAACACACTGTCTAGGTTTGTCATCCCTTTCCTGCCAAGAAGCAATCGTCTTCTGATTTCACAGCTGCAGTCACCATCCACAGTGATTTTGGAGCCCAAGAAGTGGAAATCTGTCACCACTTCCACCCTTTCCCATTCTATTTGTCATGCAGTAATGGGGCCGGATGCCATGATCTTAGGTTTGTTTGTTTTTTTTCCCACTCCAGTACTCTTGCCTGGGAAAATCTCATGGACAGAGGAGCCTGGTGGGCTGCCGTCTTTGGGGTCGCACAGAGTTGGACAAGACTGAGCACCTTCACTTTCACTTTTCACTTTCATGCATTGGAGAAGGAAATGGCAAACCACTCCAGTGTTCTTGCCTGGAGAATCCCAGGGACAGGGGAGCCTGATGGGCTGCCATCTATGGGGTCACACAGAGTCGGACACAACTGAAGCGACTTAGCAGCAGCAGCAGCAGCAATGGGGCTGGATGCCATGATCTTAGTTTTGTTTTTTTATTTTTTGATTTATTTAAATTTTATTTTTTTACTTTACAATACTGTATTGGTTTTGCCATACACTGACATGAATCCACCACAGGTGTACATGAGTTCCCAACCCTGAACCCCCCTCCCACCACCCTCCCCATATCATCTCTCTGGGTCATCCCAGTGCACCAGCCCCAAGCATCCTGTATCCTGTATCAAACCTAGACTAGCGATTCGTTTCTTACATGATAGTATACANCTTCATTTGCTATTATTTTCTCCCATTCCAAAGGCTGTCTTTTCACCTTTCTTATAGTTTCCTTTGTTGTGCAGAAGCTTTTAATTTTAATTAGGTCCCATTTGTTTATTTTTGCTTTTATTTCCAGTATTCTGGGAGGTGGATCATAGAGCATCCTGCTATGATTTATGTCGGAGAGTGTTTTGCCTATTTTCTCCTCTAGGACTTTTATAGTTTCTGGTCTTACATTTAGATCTTTAATCCATTTTGAGTTTATTTTTGTGAATGGTATTAGAAAGTGTTCTAGTTTCATTCTTTTACAAGTGGTTGACCAGTTTTCCCAGCACCACTTGTTAAAGAGAGTGTCTTTAATCCATTGTACATTCTTGCCTCCTTTGTCGAAGATAAGGTGTCCATAGGTGTATGGATTTATCTCTGGGCTTTCTATTTTGTTCCATTGATCTATATTTCTGTCTTTGTGTCAGTACCATACTGTCTTGATGACTGTGGCTTTGTAGTAGAGCCTGAAGTCAGGCAGGTTGATTCCTCCAGTTCCATTCTTCTTTCTCAAGATTGCTTTGGCTGTTCGAGGTTTTTTGTATTTCCATACGAATTGTTAAATTATTTGTTCTAGCTCTGTGAAAAATACCGCTGGTAGCTTGATAGGGATTGCACTGAATCTGTAGATTGCTTTGGGTAGTATACTCATTTTCACTATATTGATTCTTCCAATCCATGAACATGGTATATTTCTCCATCTATTAGTGTCCTCTTTGATTTATTTCATCAGTGTTTTATAGTTTTCTATATATAGGTCTTTTTTTTAAACTGGTTGTGAAATATGTTTTATAGATATAGTATCTTACCCATTTCCTTCAAATAATAGTATCTTTACTTAGTACTTAGATTCAGAAACAAAGTTACAAGTATGTTAAGCAACTTAGCAAAGGTCATAGGGCTCATAGTTGGGTTTTTAGTTTGAAACATGCAGTTATAAAATATGAAGCTGTACTTCATCCTCATATAATTGCTGCAGGGGGAGTCCAAAAACACTGAAAAATTGATTTTACATAAGCTAATTTACAGAATGTATCCATGCAAATAAATAAATAAATATATAAATAAAATAGCTAGTGGGAAGCTACTGTATAGAACAGAAAGTTCAGCTTGGTGCTCATTGATGACCTAGAGGGTTGGGATGGGGAGTGGGGATGACAGGGAGGTACAAGTTGCAAATTTAAACATGTTAGTGTTGATCTTATATTCAAAACTTGAGAACTGGTTTCAAAGAACATAAAAGCCATTAGTGGAACTGTTATAATTCTATAATGTTAACATATTTTATTATTTTTATTTCTCTATAATCACCAATGATATGGGTCCTTTTGTTCATTAAGCATTTTTTTCTTCATTTAAAGGGGTAGTTAAATGTTATGTGACTTTCTTGATATTTACTAGGCAGAACCACATTTATTAATATAAGAAAGCTTTTAAGGTGCTCTTAAATCTCCTAAAGGAGATTCTGATTTGATACTGCCAATTTCTTTCCCTTCTCATCCTTTAATAAGGTTTATGCTGTTTCCAGATAGTTCCCTTGGGTTTTACAGGACAGAATCAGGAAGACAGGGAGGGGGAAGAAAAGTCATGGATGAGCTAAGGACGGAAGAGTTTTCTGTCCTCCAAGGATAGAAAGACTGTGTAGGTCAGGAAATGCAATGAAAGAAAAAAGAAAATTTGGGGGATTTTGGGGGGTAAAATTTTTGTTGACCTCATATTCCTCTTCTGATATATAAAGACATGTAAAAATCATGAAAATTGACATTTGATGTAATTACTATTGCATAATGATACTGTTTTGTTTTGCATTTTTTTTTTTTCATAAAGAATACCAGAAAAGTAATTCTTGTTGCCTTGGCCTCAATGGAGTTGATTCCTTGTTTAGTACTAACTTTCAGTATTGGTCAACTGGTCATCAGTTTGAAGATAGCCTCATAAGTTATTCACATTATAACCCAGAGAAAATGTAAGACATAAAATGATAAACTTAGTATAAAATTTACTATGAGAGAGAAGAAAATGCAGAAATAGCTAAGTTTAGTATTGACGATAATGATGGCCAAAAGAATGTAACAAAATTTTGAGAAGGAAGCAGTCAGTTCCACCCGGGAAGATATTAAAGATTTCATTGTACATTTTAGGTATATTTTTTGTTGTTGTTAAAGGAGGATTGAAATTTCACCCAATGCAAGTTACAGATACCATTCTGAGAAAGAATAAGTAATCTATTTTGGCTGAAATATAGGGTTTGTGTGTCTGTGGCGGGGGGGGGGGGGGNGGGGGGGGGGGCGGCGGTTCTCAGTTGTGTCTGACTCTCTACAGCCCACAGGCACCTCCGTCCATGGAATTTACCAGGCAAAAACACTGGAGCGGGAATTCATTTTCTTCCAGGGGCTCTTCCACACCCAGGGGTCAAAACTATATCTCTTGTGTCTCCTGTGCTGGCAGGTGGATTCTTTATTAACAGTACCACCTGGGAGGCCTGAAATACAGGGTATATACTGGGATAAAAAGTGCTTAAAAAAAAAAAAAAGATAGGAATCAAACTTGAATAGCTTTAGATATATGGCTTAGGAGACTAAACTTCATTCAACAGATAATGCAACCTTTTGAACATGGGAAGAAAATGACTAAAGTGACATGTAAGATGTATTTGATAGTGATGTGTAGGGTAGTTGACAAATCACAGCCATAATGATGGCTGTCCTATTAACAATGTGTCTTATGTTAAATATCCACAGCAATGTCTGATTTTACCAACATACAACCTTGACTTTCCCCATAAACTAAAATTTTCAGATGAACTTCACTGATTACTTTGAAGAAAACAATGTAACATAATGCTTAAGGCAAAATTTTAAACCTTGGTCAGTTTCTTTAATTTCAACTTTCTTATCTTCAAATGATCATGATATTGTATATTGCATAGATTTTTAAAGAATTATATGTTATATATATGAAGTTTAGAATAGCACCTGATAGAAAATAAGCAAGTTAAAAATATTAATTTTTATTAAGATATTATAGAAAGGGAACCAAAAAATAAATTTAGTAGGACCTAATATGGTAAAAACTTCCTATTTAGAAAATCATAAAGCAGTGTTAATCATTCAGTCGTGTCCAACTCTTTGCGACCTCATGGACTGTAGCCTGCCAGGCTCCTCTGTCCATGGACTTCTCTAGGCAAGAATACTAGAGTGGGTAGCCATTAAAATACCATTTGTAACAGATATCATAAGATCTGTTCTAATGAGAACTTTCTTTCTATCAGTAGGAATGGCTCTCCTGCAGTTGCAAATGGATGCTTTGACTAATTAAAGATTGTATCAGTCAAAAAAGTCAAGGAAATTTCTCTCTTATCTTCTGAAAGACTGCTATAAATAACACTTCTGTGGCAATGCAGGCTTTCTCATAGGATGCAAAGGAAGCTCCATGAAAATCTTTCCCTTTGCAGAGCTCTGGCTTGGAAATCCCAATGAATGGATCTACTTCGGTAAGTCCAGGCTAATTTATTCTCTAGAGAGGAGAAATATTTGAAGATCAATGTCATCTCAACAAAAAGGATGACATTGAAATAACTTCCCTGAAGCAGAGAAAGAGAAGGGAGAGATAAAATTTTTGTTAGGAAGACTGCAACAAAACATACCTATATAAAAGAGGTAAATAGAAATAGAATAGATACACTACTAAAGTTCATATTTTAGATAAAATAAATATTAAACACTATAGAAATTTGTAATATGCCAAATAGAAATATATTGTCAATATACAAATTTTGTTGTATCATACCAATGTATTATTGGTATGAGAAAGTGACTGTATTAATACAGAGTGTTATTAATGAAGACTGTAAACTCTTGGTGAAAAAGTAAAAACATGTTTTGTAGAAAAAGTGATGTGAAAATTTCCACCTTCAATCTCCCACATATACACACATAAATGAGAATAAAATGCCTGTCAAGGTTTCAAAATTACTTCTGTTATTCAAACTACAAATCCTTAGTCATTTTAGTTATGACCGCCAACCATCATTTTAATTAATCTTTTTAATATTATACTCTATTTTCACCACCCTACTTATCAGAGCTCTCTTTAGGCAATTAACCTTGTGTTAGATGAAAACGCTCATCAGAGACACACATCTCAATCATCTTATTATATTTGCAGTGATATTTTAATTTTAGGTTAAAAATTCTGTTTCCATCAAGGGTTATTAGCAGTTGCAATAGAAACTGACTCAGGATAATTAAATTCATAAGGGAAATTATTGGAAGACTATGAGATAGCTTCTAGAACAACTTAGAAATATCAGGGGAAAGAGACTTGGCTTTCTGGCCTGTGACCTGAAGAGCTAGGCAGTCAGAACTAAACTGTAAGCTACATCTCAGTAATGGAATGGTTACGTTGTCATGTCACCACTGAGAATGGCTATCACTGTAGCCAAGAGGAACCCTTTACTATGTCATTGCCCACCATAGATTCAGATTCTATGTGGAAGCTATTATGGATTGAATCCCCCCCTGTTCTCCCAATTCATATGTTGAAGGCTTAATACTCATTGTGACTATGTTTAACAGAGCTTTAAGGTAGGCCTGTGTGTGTTCAGTTGCTAAATCATGCCCAACTCTTAGTGAACCCATGGACTGCAGCATGCCAGGCTTCGCTGTTCTTCACTATCTCCTGGAGTTTGCTCAAACTCATGTCCACTGAGTCAGTGATGCCATACAACCATCTCCTCTTCTATCACCCTCTTTTCCTACTGCCCTCAATCTTTCCCAGCATCAGGGTCTTTTCCAATGAGTCAGTTCTTCACATCAGGTGGACAAACTATTGGAGCTTCAGCTTCAGCATCAGTCCTTCCAATGAATACTAGGGTTGATTTCCTTTAAAACTGACTGCTTTGATTTCCTTGCTGTCCAAGGGACTCTCAAGTCTTCTCCAGCACCACAGTTTGAAAGCATCAGTTCTTCAGTGCTCAGCTTTATGGTCTAACTCTCACATCCATACAGGATGTGAGTAATGGAAAAAATATAGCTTTGACTATATGGATATTTGGTAGCAAAGTGATGTCTCTGCTTTTTCCTGTGCTGTCCAGGTTTGTCATAGCTTTTCTTCCGAGGAGTAAATGTCTTTTCACTTCATCTGCAGGACCATCTGAAGTGATTTTGGAGCCGAAGAAAATAAAGACTGTCCCTGTTCCCGTTGTTTCCTCTTCTGTTTGTCATGAAGTGATGAGACCAGATGCTATGATTTTAGCTTTTGAATGTTGAATTTTAAGCCAGCTTTTTCATGCTCCTTTCTCTCTCTCATCAAGAGGCTCTTTAGTTACACTTCACTTTCTGCCATTAGAGGGGTATCATTTCTATATCTGAGGTTATTGATATTCCTCCCAGCAATCTTGATTCCAACTTGTGTTTATCCAACCTGACATTTCTCATGATGTACATTTCACAGAAGTTAAATAAGCAAGGTGACAATATACAGCCTTGATGTACTCCTTTTCCAATTTGGAACCAGTTGGTTGTTTCATATCTAGGTCCAGCTATAGCTTCTTGACCTGCATACAAGTTTCTCAGGAGGCAGGTAAAGTGGTCTGGTATTTCCAACTCTTTAAGTATTTTCCACACTTTATTGTGATCCACACAGTCAAAGGCTTTAACATAGTCAATGAAGCAGAAGAAGTATATGCTTTTCTGGAACTCTCTTGCTTTTTTGATGATCCAGTAGATGTTGGCAATTTGATATCTAGTTCCTCTGCCTTTTCTAAATCTAGCTTGAACATCTGGAAGTTCTCGGTTCACATACTGTTGAAGCCTAGCTTGAAGGATTTTGAACATTACTTTGTTAGCATGTGAAATGAATACAATTGTGCGGTAGTTTGAACATTCTTTGGCATTGCCTTTCTTTGGGATTGGAATGAAAACTCACCTTTTCCAGTCTTGTGGCCACTGCTGAGTTTTCCAGCTTCTCTGGCAGCACTTTCACAGCTTCATGGTTTAGGATTTGAAATAGCTCAACTGGAATTCCATCACCTCCACTAGCTTTGTTAATACTAATACTTCCTAAGGCCTATTTGACTGCACACTCCAGGATGTCTGGCTCTAGATCAGTGCCCACACAATCATGGTTATCTTGGTCATTAAGACCATTTTTGGATAGCTTTTCTGTGTATTCTTGCTACCTCTTCTCAATCTGCTTACCTCTTCTGCATCTGTTAGGTCTTGCTATTTCTGTCCTTTATTGTACCTATCTTTGCATGAAATGTTCCCTTGGTATCTCTAATTTTTTGAAGAGATCTCCATTCTTTCCCATTCTATTCTTTTCCTGTATTTCTTTGCATTGTTCACTTAAGAAGGCTTTGTTATCTCTCCTTGCTATTCTTTGGAACTTTGCATTCAGTTGGCATATTTTTCACTTTTGCCTTTGGCTTTCACTTCTCATCTTTTCTCAGATATTTGTAAGGCCTCCTCGGACAACCATTTTGCCTTCTTGCATTTCTTTTCCTTTGGGATGCCTTATGGAGGCAATTAAGGTTAAATGAGGTCATGAGGGTGTGGCCCTAATCTAATAGTCCTGGTATTCCTTTAAGAAGAGGTAAAAGACACCAGAGACCCTTCCCTCTCTTTTGCACAAGCATAGAGGCCATGTGATGACACAGTGAGAAGATTATTTTGATAACCTTTAATAAAATGATTTTCTGCAAAAATCAGGAAGAATGTCTCCCCAGAAATCAATGTTATGGCACCTTTATCTTTGACTTCTAACCTCCAAAACTGTGAGAAAATAAATTTCTGTTTCAGCCACCCAGTCTTTTCTATTGTTATGGCCCTACAAGCTGACTAATACAGAAGGTCAAAATTGGACTTGGAAAACATGCCTACACTCTGATACCATTGAAGTTGTGGGGAAAGTGAATATCTGGGCTTTAGGGCTTCTGTAATGAGTGCTGAACCCAGCTACTTGCCAAGGCACACAGAAGGGGAAATTACTCCAACACGGGGAAGCAACATCCAAAAAGGGAAACACATATATAATGCAAGGTCTTTGACCAAATGGTATTGCTTATCTCTGTTGGTGGCTCAGTCATGCCTGACTCTTTGCAACTCCATGGGCTATCACCCACCAGGCTCCTCTGTGCATGGAATTCTCCAGGTAAGCATATTCGAGTGGGTTGCCATTCCCTTCTCCCGGGTATCTTCCAAACCCAGGTATCAAATCTGGCTCTCGTGCATTGCAGGCATATTCTTTCACATCTGAGCTACCAGAGAAGTTTATTGCTCACAAAAATACAAAATATCATATGATCTTGTTTTCCACGCTTTAAAACATGGGAGTACTACTAGATAAAATATTTTTCAAAATATTTAATTATAAAACAATCATTATGGGCCAAAATATCTTGGTACTCAAGGCATTACTTTTTACATATTTATTTTTTAATTAGAGGAAAATTGCTTTACAGTGTGTTGGTTTCTGCCATAAAACAACATGAATCAGTCATAATTATACATATACTACCCTCCTTGGAGCCTCCTACCCCTCCTCCCATCCTATCCCTCTAGGTCATCACAGAGTGCCAGGCTGGGCTCCCTGTGGTATATGTCAACTTCTCACTAGGTACCAGTTTTACACATGATAGTGTATATATGTTAATGCCACTTCTCCCATTTCAAGCATTACTTTTAAGTGCTGGGTTTTTTTTTGTTTTTTTTTTTTAAGGAAAATGTACATTTGTGGGCATAAAAAGTATTTGTGTGTCAACTTTGTCAGCTAAAATAGTATATCTAAAAGGCTTCTTTTTGGAAAGAGAAAACAGTCATAAATGTAACTCCTGAATGACAAGACATTCTTCAGTAGCTGTAGCTACTGTTTGGTTCTGTTTTTCTGGTGCTGGTGGCTTTGTGTTCAGTATAGTCAGGCCTGTTAAAAAGCAGCACAAATAAAAATGGGGAATCTCTAGGCTTTCCAAGTGGCTCAGCAGTTTAAGAATCTGCCTGCCAATGTAGAAGATGTAGGTTCAGTCCCAGGGTTGGGAAGATTCCCCTGGAGGAGGCAACAGCAACCCGCTCCAGTATTTCTTGCCTGGAAAGCTCCATGGATGGAAGAGCCTGGTGGGCTGCAATCCATGGGGTTACAAAGAGTTAGACTGAGCATGCATGCACCTCACAACTATATGAGGTAATAGAGCGCACAGATCCTCTGTACTCTCTCCAGCAATCTCCAATGGCATGGATATTAATGTTAAGGTACCTGTTGAAACATCAATAAAATATATTTTTATTTATGAAATTATAAGTCATTTAAAAAATCCAAATGCAAAGTATTAGTGAGGATGTTTGAAAATAAAAAGTTTTATATTCCTGAGGCTGTTTAAACTAGTAAAATATTTCTGACTGCAGTAGGCAATATATTAAAAAATGTCCATATGCTTTAAAATAGCAATGTCACTTCTTTATTTTAAGAAAGTTATAAGAGAGAAACATGTAATTGAATAATGTCTTAGTCCAGGCTGCTCCAACAAAATATCACAGATTGGGTAACTTACAAACAAATCTATTTCTCACAGTTTTAGAGACTGGATCTCCAAGACCAGGGTGTCAGCATGGTGGGGTGAAAGCATTCTTCTGGGTTCAAGAATTTTCCCGTATTGTATCATCATGGGGCATGGAAATGGGAGGGGTATTCCCAGGCCTCCTATGAGGACACTAGTCTCATTCATGATGGCTCCACCCACGTGACCAAAGCATCTCCCAAGACCCCACTTCCTAATACCATCACTTTGGGCACTGGGACATCAACATATGAATTTGGGGGAGACATCCAAACCATAGTCAGTGAGAATGTTCATTGCCGTAGAATTTATATTAGGGGAAATCTCAAACTAAATGTCCAAAAATGAAGACGTATATTAAAAAGTTATGATATATATATTCTGTACTCAGATATTAAAATTAATTTTCTAAGGACACTAGATGGAGAAGGTAATGGCACCCCACTCCAGTACTCTTGCCTGGAAAACCCCATGGACGGAAGAGCCTGGTAGTCTGCAGTCCATGGGGTTGCTAAGAGTTGGACATGACTGAGTGACTTCACTTTCACTCTTCACTTTCATGCATTGGGAAAGGAAATGACAACCCACTCCAGTGTTCTTGCCTTGAGAATCCCAGGGATGGGGGAGCCTGGTGGGCTGCTGTCTATGGAGTCACGCAGAGTTGGACACGACTGAAGCGACTTAGCAGCAGCAGCAGCAAGGACACTAGAATTTTGGAAAGATCTCAAGACACAGCACTAAGTTAAAAAAATTAAAAGTTATAAACTTTTAAAATGAACAGATATTTATCAAGAATGTAAGATGTACCATAAGTATTGTTCTTCAGCTGAAGCTGAAGCTGAACAGTAATCCATACAAAGCACCCCTGCCCTGTGGAGCTTACATTCTATTCAGTGGAGACTAGTCTGTCAAATGATCGTGTTACAGATAAAAATAAAGCTGAGGAAACAACAAATGAAGGAGAGGGTGGCAGCCTAATTTTCAGTGAGTAAGGTCAGAGAAAGCCTTACTGAAAAGTTGACCTTTACATAATCTTGGGAGAGGATAACACATGGAGTGACACATAAGACTGTAAGAGCAAAGAACTTTCCAGTAGGGAGAAAAGCAATTGCAAAGGATTCCAATGGAGAGAAAAAGAAATGCTATTGTGAGGATTAATCTATTCAGAAATACTATTGAAGAAACCTGCACATTCACATATGATTCTTTTTTATACTTTCAATAATAAATTCAACTAAAACAAAAATAATAT
>SJYQ01000768.1:354186-420110 GCA_006410935.1 Redunca redunca | reverse complement strand
TAAAACAACTGTATTGGTTGGATTTTTTATCTTTTTTTTTTTTTTAGTATAAAGCAAGTACATAAGAATAATTTCTGTTTAAGTAAGTACTGACAAAAACTTACTGCTCTACATATATTATGTTTATTTTCCTGAGTGGATAAAGACAAATAACTAATTCAGGTTAAGACATACTAATGTAGCATCCTGTACTGTTTACAAAGTAATGATTCTTTCTACCCTTTGGGTACATCCACATCTATAGTGACACTGTACATTACATACAGATGCTCATTTCAGATTTTATCTTATCTCTCCTTGGACAGCAAGGAGATCCAACCAGTCCATGGTAAAGGAAATCAGCCCTGAATATTCATTTCAAGGACTGATGCTGAAGCTGAAACTCCAATACTTTGGCTATCTAATACAAAGAACTGACTCATTTGAATTAGATCAAGCCCATAAAGGCTAGTAAAAGATAGGCAAAAATGTAATTAGTTGGTTTGGAAATGTTTGTGAACTGTGATAGAGACTTTGTGGCATCTCAGTTAACTTCAGCAGCCCTATAAATTTAGCATCATTGTGATGAAAGTGAAAGAGGAGAGTGAAAAATTTGGCTTAAAACTCAACATTCAGGAAACTAAGATCATGGCATCCAGTCCCATCACTTCATGGCAAATAGATAGGGAAACAATGGAAACTGTGACAGACTTTATTTGGGGGGCGGGGCTCCAAAATCACTGCAGATAGTGACTGCAGCCATGAAATTAAAAGACACTTGCTCCTTGGAAGAAAAGCTATGACTAACCTAGACAGCATATTAAAAAGCAGAGACATTACCAACAAAGGTCCATGTAGTCAAAGCTATGGTTTTTCCAGTAGTCATGTATGGATGTGAGAGTTGGACTACAAAGCTGAATGCGGAAAAATTAATACTTTTGAACTGGAGAAGACTCTTGAGAGCCTCTTGGATAACAAGGAGATCCGACCAGTCCATTGTAAAGGAAATCAGCCCTGAATATTCATTGGAAGGACTGATGCTAAAGCTAAAACTCCAATACTTTAGCTACCTGATGCAAAGAACTGACTCATTTGAAAAAACCCTGATGCTGGGCAAGATTGAAGGTGGGAGAAAAAGGCAATGGCAGAGGATGAGATGGTTGGATGGCATCACCGACTCAATGGACATGAGTTTGAATAAATTCCGGGAGTTGGTGATGGACAGGGAAGCCTGGTGTGCTGTAGTCCACGGGGTTGCAAAAAGTCAGACATGACTGAGTGATTGAACTGAACTGATGTTCAGTGCATGCCACGGAAATTTACTCAAGTGGGTTAAATAATTTCCCATAAATGACATATTTCATTAGGATTCAACAGTCTTTTTTTCTAGGCCTCCTTCTACTCTGCCTCACCAGCTTCTAAAGGAAAACAAGGTCATTAAGATAAACCAGTTGTCTTTTTCTTTCTCCTCTCACCATTGCTAATCTTTACTGTGCTTGATTTCTCAGAACACATGAAAGCCTCTCATAGGAGAAATAATGGTAGATAAATTTTATGCATAATCATAAAGAAAAAAACCTCCCATGAGGAAAACTGGGAAGTGATAGCAATGAGAACTGCAAATAGGGAAAGTGACAAAAGAGGCAACAAGCATCATGAAATAATGTTTGCACCAGTGTGATAAAAGCCCAAAGAAGGGTGAGTCAAAACATGACAGGAGGAAAAAGTAATTATGAACCGATACAGGAGAAAAATGATGATTTAGGGATGACTTCCTTCTAACGCCAACCAGGCGTAATTAACATGACCACAAGCCTGTTAGTTTCTTGTGAATGGAAAGTAAAACAAAACCCTGTTTTTACACATTCTGATGGCAGTAAATGACACAGGCATACATTAGGATTCCTCAGTGAATGGATATTCTTTAAGCATCAATCTAAAAGATTACTGCATCATGACTAGACCTTTTCCCCCTCCTTTCAGTTCAACGATGACCACATATGCTAGTGGGTAGTTGATAATAGCCACTGGGACAATACACTCCACTGTGACCTTTAATTGTCTCATAGAAGCCAAAAAGAGAAAGCGGCTCATTTTTTTTTTATCAGCCAATTACTTTCATTACTCATTTCATGCAATTCATTATTCACAATTTATAAAAATATAGAAGCTTCAAAATGGGTTGAATCTTGAAGTGAGTTTACTCAAGCTTCCTTTTCCTAAGTGTACAGAACACTTAAAATCATGAATTGATGTCCAGTGTAGACGAGGGAAAATCAGGTCAGTCTTGTTGGTAGACTCCTCTAATTAAATGCTGAGAGCTCTGATGAGGCACCATCTGCAGGCTCTGTCTTCGCTTCTGCTGGTCTCCGAGGGAAGGTGACCTGTTTGACTCTGAAAGTGCTTCCATCTGGGGGAGAATGGCACTGTTTACTAGCAGACCTGGCAGCTAACTGTACCTCAGACAAAAATTTAAAGGGGATTCTCTTTGTTCAGAAATCTAACACAGATTCTAGGTATCAAAGAGGAAAGCCTGGGAAGCGCTGCTAATGAGCTAACAGACAAATACATATATATTTGTCTTGTGAACATATATTTATTCACTTGTGAGTGTCTGTGTGAGAGACAGAACATGTGTACAGGTTAATAAAATGGATCCCTTCGTTAATTCTAAAATAACAGAGAATCAAATCTCGCTAGAGGAAGTCCTAAATTTTACCCTTTAACTGCACAAGTTGAAAAGACTATGTTGAAAGACTTTGAGTTGGAATGATGCAGTAAAATTCTCACCCAGACTTGATGGTTCATATAGCATGTCAGCACTCTCTGGTAAATAATTATTCTGTATGTTTAGACACTGGGCTAGGGCAATGGCAGCTACAAGAAACAGCCTTTCTTTTTGGACAGATTCTGATAATGATTATGAGAATGATGAAGATAGTATACATGAGCCAAATTTTCTTAATATCTTTTTCTAGAACAAAAGGTAAAATATATAAATACAGAATAAAAATACATTAAGAATTTAAACAATACTTTGTATGGGCATATGGGTATATTTGTACAAACCTATCCACACTAGATGATAAATTGAATTATTAAATGACAATAAATGTTTTGTTTGATTTTTACTCTGTATTTCCATTATGTTTTGAAGAAAGTAAATGCACCATTCCTGGTGACTCAGTCAGTAAAGGATCTGCCTGCAATATAGGAGACCCAGGTTTCATCTCTGGGTCAGGAAGATCCCCTGGAGAAGGGAATGGCTACCCACTCCAGTATTTTTGCCTGGAGAATTCCATGGACAGAGGAGCCTGGCAGGCCACAGTTCATGGGATCACAAGAGTCAGACACTACTTAGCAACTAAACTACCACCACCACCACAAGCAGAATTAAATTTACATAAGTAATAAATATGGTTCTGTATATATTTAAGGACATGCAGATAAGTTTTTAAATAAAACATTCTTTGAAATATGCTTTTATATACAGGTCCATTTAAGATTTCCTTTAATCTTTTAATTAATTTTTACTCATGTATTGAGTTACTTCTATCTTTTAAAAACATACTGTACAAAAAATAAATTTTAGTGTTTAGAAAGAAGGAAAAGGTCAGGAAGAAGAGAGTGATTAGGAAGAGGTAGAGAATGCATGAAGAAAAAAATTGAAGAGGAAATAGAACAGAGTAAAAAATTACTGATTGACAAAGGAGAGGGGAGGGAGAGACAGAAAGGAAGGGGGCAGAGAAAAGAAGAGGAAGGGAGAAAGAGGTCTGATGGAGTTAATGAAAGAGAAGAAGAAAAAAAACAGGAGAAAAAAGAGCAGCAAGAAGAAAAGGGGAATAAACTATAAAATGATGTCATACAAGGACATAACTGGAATAAATGGAAGGCCTAAAAAGTCCTACAATCTGTATGTGCAGGTACCTTTATGTACTACTTTAGGAAATATAGCTAATTTCCAATATAACTAGATAACAGTATGTGAGAAATTTAGATTTGAAGTTAAAAGCGAATCAGCAATAATTTACCTAACGCCATTCTTATGGCCATGGAACAACAGACTGGTTCCAAACTGGAAAAGGAGTACATCAAGGTTGCATATTGTCACCCTGCTTATTTAAATTAAATGCAGAGTATGTAATGTCAAATGCCAGGCTGGCTGGACGAAGCACAAGCTGGAATCAAGATTGCCAGGAGAAATATCAATAACCTCAGATACTCAGGTGACACCACCCTTAAGGCAGAAAGTGAAGAAGAATTAAAGAGCCTCTTGATGAAAGTTAAAGAGGAGAGTGGAAAAATTGCCTTAAAACTCTACATTCAAGAAACTAAGATCATGGAATCCAGTCCCATAACTTCATGGCAAATAGGTGGGGAAATGATGGGAACAATGAGAGATTATTATTATATATATATTTATTTTTGGCTCCAAAATCACTGCAGATGGTGACTGCAGCCACGAAATTAAAAGACACTTGCTCCTTGGAAGAAAAGCTATGACCAACCTAGACAGCATATTAAAAAGCAGAGACATTACTTTACCAACAAAGGTCCATGTAGTCAAAGCTTTGGTTTTTCCAGTAGTCATGTATGGATGTAAGATTTGGACTATAAAGAAAGCTGAGTGCCAAAGAATTGATGCTTTTGAACTGTGGTATTGGAGAAGACTCTTGAGAGTCCCTTGGACTGCAAAGAGATCCAACCAGTTCATCCTAAAGGAAATTAGTCCTGAATATTCATTGGAAGGACTGATGCTGAAGCTGAAACTCCAATACTTGGCCTACCTGATGTGAAGAAACAACTCATTGGAAAAGATCCTGATGCTGGGCAAGACTGAAGGTGGGAGGAGAAGGGGATGACAGAGGATGAGATGGTTGGATGGCATCACTGGCATGATGGACATGAGTTTGAGTAGGCGCCGGGAGTTGGTGATGGACAGGGAAGCCTGGCATGCTAGAGTCCATGGGGTAGCAAAGAGTAGTACACGATGAGCAACTAAACTGAAATGAACTGATTCTTATGGCACACATAACTTTTGAAAAGGATGGAGAATACTTTTTACTTTGATTTGTATGCTAAAATAGTTTCCTCATCAGCCTATAACACTGGGTCACTAAGGAAAACTATGTGAAATTTCAAAACCAGATAAACTACTATTATAAATGGTTATAAGCTCGTTTTTTCCTTTTATGATAGGAATAGAATTTAAGGTATATTATAGCTTGTTCTAGGGCTTCCCAGGTGGTGCTAGTGGTAAAGAACACTCCTGCCAATGCAGGAGAAACAAGCAATGCAGGTCCGATTCCTAAATCGGAAAGATCTCCTGGAAGAAGGCACGGCAACTCACTCCAGTATTCTTGCCTGGAAAATCCCATGGATAGACAAACCTGGCAGGCTATGGTCTGGCCCATAGGGTTGCAAAGAGTCAGACATGACTGAAGTGACTTGGCAAGCAAGCATAGTTTGTTCTAGACAAAACAAATTGAAAGGATCAACTTAATTCTCCAAATATGAAGGAGGGAGACACTCCCACCTCATCTTTGGTACACTGTAGAAGAACCTATCTGAGTTGACAAGGATCTGACATAACAGTGGAGTGTCTTGCCTGGAGAAGAGAGGCTGAGATATGGACCTTCAAGGTTCAAAGCTATGAACATATTTTCAATGAATAGAGGTGACTGCAACCAAAAACAGAGTGAAAAACACTTGGAACTGGGAAAGTTCCTTGAAATATAAGGGAGGATGATGTTTGTCTGTATTACTCAGGAACCCAGTTCAGCATCTAGCCCTTCAGAGAGCAGCGATGAACATTCTGACCTTGTGGGAAAAGGCCACCATAAGGTGAATTGAAGTAGCTGGTCCCTAAAAATTAGTAGTGGTCTTAGTTTACCTGTGGGGTGACTCGTGATCACAACCATGGCACCAGTGCCAGTCCTCCCAATGCAACACCCATCAGAGGCCAACACAGCGCAGAGAACTGAGATGCGTTCCGAAGACCTTTCCAGCATCCCTTCATCCAATAAAGGACCATGTGGCCTACTCACTAAAAGCTGCCAATCAAAGCCACACCCACATAACATAAGTTTGTTTTCTGCATCTGTGGCTCTACTCCTGTATTTTGTATCCTTTTTATTTTATATTTGACATATAAACAGGGGATAAGGGTGGAGGGATAAATTGGGAGACTGGAACTGGCATATACATATAAGAGTTGACTCATTGGAAAAGACCCTGATGCTGGGAGGGATTGGGGGCAGGAGGAGAAGGGGACGACAGAGGATGAGATGGCTGGATGGCATCACCCACTCAATGGACATGAGTCTGAGTGAACTCCAGGAGATGGTAATGGACAGGGAGGCCTGGCGTGCTGCAATTCATGGGGTCGCAAAGAGTTGGACATGACTGAGTGACTGAACTGAGCTGATGATAAAATAGATAACTAATAAGACCTTGCTGTGTAGCACAGGGAACTCTACTCAGTACTCTGTAATCACCTAAACGGGAAAAAAAATCTCTGGAAAAAAGCTAATATATGTATAACTGATTCACTTTGCTGTACACCTGAAACTAACACAACATGTAAATCAGCTATATTTCAATAACAACTAAAAAATAAAAGTGTGAAGAAAAGCCACAGCCACAGCCATGGCACCAGTGCCAGTCCTCCCATGCTCCCAAAACCACATGGCCTTCGGTGTATGTAGCATCAGGCCCAGTAACGTATGCTGAGAGAGATGGTAAAGAGGCAAATGAGAAGATAAAGAAATATTTTAGAATGAAAACTAGCCTGGGGGCCACAAAGCAGATTACAGAGAACTTGAGAAATCGGAATGGGAGGGGAATGGAGGAATGCAGGGTTGTGTAGAGAACCATAGAACAATATAGGGGTGAGAATTTAGAAGATGGTAGATGAATGGAGAGGTCTATATTCAGGCCTTTGCAATTGTCCCTGAATTAATTACTAGGCAAGTAGAATGCTTAGAAAATCTATCATGGATTAAGTTTGGACTTTCTGAAAATTTGGCAGTTTATACATGTCATTTAACACAAATTTAGAAATTATTTTACTCATATATCAATGAAACCTTGAGAATATATTTCCATCTTTATGAAATATATGAATAAGATGTCATCATTAGTGTTAAATAATGAAGTTTTTTTAATGCCNNNTTTAAAATCTTATTTGGATTTAACTAATTTTAGAATTTCCTAAGTCTTAAGAATTCTTTTTTAATTTCAAGTTCTTTGTATTATATATATATTTGGCATATGACTAAATTTTTAGATTTTATTCAGCCTGATCTAGCTCTGTCCTTTCTATACCCACATAACTACTTATAAGATTAATTCAAAGTAAATACTCTTTACCATGGCAACTAAAAGAATAAAATAATCTCAAACAGATTTTACCAAGAAACATGCAATATCTATATAAAGAAGCACTAATGTGGTGCTAGAGGTAAAGAATTTGCCTGCCAAAGCAGGAGACACAAGAGATGCGGTTTCGATTCCTGGGTGGGGAAGATCCCCTGGAGTAGGAAGTGGCAACCCACTCCACTATTCTTGCCTGGAGTATTCCATGGACAGAGGAACCTGTTGGGCTACAGTCCCTGGGGCCCCAAAGAGTTGGACATGACTGAGCTCCTGAGCACATGTTATTGGGGCTTCCCTAGAAGCTCAGTCAGTAAAGAATCTGCCTGCAATGCAGGAGACCAGGGTTCCATCCCTGGGTCAGGCAGATCTCCTGGAGAAGGAAATGGCAACCTGCTCCAGTATTCTTACCTGGAAAATCCCACGGACAGAAAAGCCTGGTGGGCTACAGTCCATGGGGTACAGGGTCAGATGTGACTTAGAGACTAAACTACAAAAATTCTATTAGAAGACATAAAAAAGAACCAAACATCAACCAGGTTTCTGGATATAAAACATTATTGTCTTAGAACTATCCTCCAAATTTACACAAAAATATAAAAAATATATTTTGTGAGAAATCAAGCTAGGTGATTTTAAATTCCTTGAGGAAAAAATATTAAAATGCAAGAGAACATAAAACTTTTGCAAAAGGTATTGCCATCATGAAACTATGTAGTACAGTCTTAGCGTGGTGGTGGTGGTGGTGATCTAGTTGCTCAGTCATGTCCAACTTTGCAACCCCATGGATGTAACCCTCCAGGCTCCTCTGTCCATGGGATTTTCCAGGCAAGAATACTGGATCAGGTTGCCATTTCCTTCTCCAGGAGATCGTCCTGACCCAGGGATGGAACCTGCGTCTCCTGCATTGGCAGGCAGATTCTTTACCACTGAGCCACCTCAGTCCTGCTCACCTTGGTGCAGGTACATAAAAGGCTGAAGAGTCCAGAAGCAGATCTCAATAGTTCTAGGAATCTGTAATTGATAAATTTTGTATATCACATCAGCAGAGAGAAAATATTATTTAATAATTGATAAGGCATGCTGCAGTCCAAAGGGTCACAAAGAGATACAACTTAGTGACCGAATGACAACTACAAATGGAACATTAAGTAACCATGTTGAAGAAAAATTAAAATTTAGATCCTTATCTAATAACTTTTTACACTGAGTTTTTCCTTACTTCAACATTGAACCTTCCCTTGTGCCAAAAAACAGATACTTGAAGCATCAGACATGATATCTCAGTAGAGATTCAGGGAATTTACCAGCAAAAGCATCACCTCCCATCCCCACCCCACCTACCGTTTCCAAAGATGGCTGTTTGTCAATCAGTGTGTCATAAAGGATGTATTTTCCTTGTGGACTTTTGACATCTTGTGCTATATATCTGCCCCTTGCTTAAGGAAAATTCCTTATAGGTCAAAGCCCTTGTGCATGTTTCATGTTCAAGAATACTGTCTCCCTAAACATCTGGCAAAACTGTATATTCTATCACTTCATTAATGCCCCATTTATGTGACAATTATTGAAATGAAACTAAACACACTAAAATTAGAAGCAGTATGTGACCACAAGGTAAACTGATCTTTTTAAAGACAATGCTTAATGGGAAACAGAAAAAAAGACAGTAATACAGTAAATTTCAGATATCTACTCTTATTCTTTGTCCCCCCAGGTGAATGCCTCTTGTAATTAACCAAACTATAGTTTAACATTTTATATCCTGTGCTACATAATGAAATAGAGATGGACTCAGAGTGTATATATTTTAACTTCTGTCAGAGATATAAAGGAAATGAAATATATATATCAGTCCAGTTCAGTTCAGTCGCTCAGTCGTGTCTGACTCTTTGTGACCCCATGGACTGCACCACTCCAGCCCCCCATCCATCACCAACTCCCAGAGTTTACTCAAGTTCATGTCCATTGAGTCAGTGATGCCATCCAACCATCTCATCCTGAGTGGTCCCCTTCTCCTCCCCCCTACAATCTTCCCCACCATCAGGGTCTTTTCAAATGAGTCAGTTGTTTGTATCAGGTGGCCAAAGTATTGGAGTTTCAGCTTCAGCATCAGTCTTTCCAATGAATATTTGGGACTGATTTCCTTTAGGATGGACAGAATGGATCTCCTTGCTGTCCAAGGGACTCTCAAGAGTCTTCTCCAACAACACAGTTCAAAAGCATCAATTCTTTGGTGCTCAGCTTTCTTTATAGTTCAACTCTCAGATCCATACATGACTCCTGGAAAAACCATAGCTTGAGTAGATGGACCCTTGTTGGTAAAGCAATGTCTCTGTTTAATATGCTGTCTAGGTTGGTCATAGCTTTTCTTCCTAGGAGCAAGTGTTTTTTAATTTCATGGCTGCAGTCACCATCTGCAGTGATTTTGGAACCCCCAAAAATAAAGTCTGTCAATGTTTCCACTATTTCCCCATCTATTTGCCATGAAGTGATGGGAACAGATGTCATGATCTTAGTTTTCTGAATGTTGAGTTTTAAGCCAACTTTTTCACTCTCCTCAAGAGGCTCTTTAGTTCTTCTTCGCTTTCTGCCATAAGGGTGGTGTCACCTGCATATCTGAGGTTATTGATATTTCTCCTGGCAATCTTGATCCCAGCTTGGGCTTCATCCTGCCCAGTGTTTCACATGATCTACTCTGCACATAAGTTAAATAAGTTACAATATACAGCCTTGATGTACTCCTTTCCCAGTTTGGAACCAGTCTGTAGTTCCATCTGCAGTTCTAACTGTTGCTTCTTGACCTGCATACATATTTCAGGAGGCAGGTCAGGTGGCCTGCTATTCCCATTTCTTTTAGAATTTTCCACAGTTTGTTGTGATACACACAGTCAAAGGCTTTGGCATAGTCAATAAAGCAGAAATAGATATTTTTCTGAAACTCCCTTGCTTTTTTGATGATCCAGTGAATATTGGCAATTTGATCTCTGGTTCCTCTACCTTTTCTAAATCCAGCTTGAACATCTGGAAGTTCACGGTTTATGTACTGTTGAAGCCTGGCTTGGAGAATTTTAAGCATTACTTTACTAGTGTGTGAGATAAGTGCAACTGTGTGGTAGTTTGAGCATTTTTTGGCATTGCCTTTCTTAGGTATTCAAATGAAAACTGACCTTTTCCAGTCCTGTGGCCACTGCTGAGTTTTCCAAATTTGCTGGCATATTTAGTACAGCACTTTCACAGTATCATCTTTTAGGATTTGAAATAGCTCAACTGGATTTCCATCACCTCCACTAGGCTTGTTTGTAGTGATACTTCCTAAGGCCAACTTGACTTCACATTCTAGGATGTCTGGCTCTAGATGAGTGATCACCCCATTGTGATTATCTGGGTTAAGAAGATATTTTTTGGATATTTCTTCTGTGTATTTTTGCTGCCTCTTCTTAATATCTTCTGCTTCTGCTAGGTCCATACCATTTCTGTCATGGGCACAATAAAGTGCCCATCTTTGCATGAAAAGTTCCCTTGGTATCTCTAATATACTTGAAGAGATCTCTAGTCTTTCCCATTCTATTGCTTTCCTCTATTTCTTTGCATTGATCACTGAGGAAGGCTTTCTTATCTCTCCTTGCTATTCTTTGGAGCTCTGCATTCAAATAGGTATATCTTTCCTTTTCTCCTTTGTCTTTCACTTCTCTTCTTATCATAGCTGTTTGTAAGGCCTCCTCAGACAACCATTTTGCCTTTTGGCATTCCTTTTTCTTGGGGACAGTATTGATCCCTGTCTCCTGTACAATGTCACGAACCTCTGTCCATAGTTCTTCAGGCACTCTGACTATTTCTTCAGGCACTCTGTCTATCAGATATAATCCCTTGAATCTATTTCTCACTTCCATTATACAGCATTATGATATAATTGTAAGGGATTTGATTTAGGTCATACCTGAATGGTATAGTAGTCTTCCCTACTTTCTTCAATTTAAGTCTGAATTTGGCAATAAGGAGTTCATGATCTGAGTCACAGTCAGCTTCCAGTCTTGTTTTTGCTGACTGTATAGAACTTTTCCATCTTTGGCTGCAAAGAATATAATCAATATGATTTCACTATTGACTATCTAGTGATATCCATGTGTAGTCTTCTCTTATGTTGTTGGAAGAAGGTGTTTGCTATGACCAGTACGTTCTCTTAGCAAAACTCTATTAGCCTTTGTTGTGCTTCATTCTGTACTCCAAGACCAAACTGTAACTCCAGGTTTTTCTTGATTTCCTATTTTTGCATTCCAGTCCCCTATAATGAAAAGGACATCTTTTTTGGGTATTAGTTCTAGAAGGTCTTGTAGGTCTTCAAAGAACCGTTCAACTTCAGCTTCTTCAGCATTACTGGCAGGAGCATAGACTTCAATTACTGTGATATTGAATGGCTTGCCTTCGAAATGAACAGAGACCTTTCTGTCATTTATGAGATTGCATCCAAGTACTGCATTTCAGACTCTTTTGTTGACTATAATGGTTACTCCATTTCTTCTAAGGCATTCTTGCCCACAGCAGTAGATATAATGGTCATATGAGTTAAATTCACCCTTTCCAGTCCATTTTAGTTTGCTGAATTCCTAAAATGTTGATGTTCACTCTTGCCATCTCCTGTTTGACCACTTCCAATTTGCCTTGATTCATGGACTTAACCTTTCAGGTTCCTATGCAATATTGCTCTTATAGCATTGGACTTTACTTCCATCGCCAGTCACATCCACAAGTGTGTGTTGTTTTTGCTTTGGCTCTGTCTCTTCATTCTTTCTGGAGTTATTTCTCCACTGATCTCCAGTAGCATACTGGACACCTACTGACCTGGGGAGATCATCTTTCAGTGTCCTATCTTTTTGCCTTTTCCTACTCAAGGCAAGAATTCTTTGCCTTCTCAAGGCAAGAATACTGACGTGGTTTGCCATTCCCTTCTCCAGTGGGCCGCGTTTTGTCAGAACTCTCCACCATAACCCATCTGTCCTGAGTGGCCCTGCAGTTGCATTGAGTTAGACAAGGCTGTGATTAGATTGGTTAGTTTTCTGTGATGATGGTTTTCATTTGTCTGCCCTCTGATGGAGAAGGTTAAGAGGCTATGGAAACTTCCTGATTGGAGAGACTGACTGGGGGGGAAACTGGGTCTTGTTCTGATGGATATGGCCTTGCTCATTAAATTTTAATCCAATTTTCTGTTGAAGGGCAGGGCTGTGTTCCCTCCCTATTATTTGGCCTAATGCTAAACTATGGTGGAGGTAATGAAGATAATGTCAATGTCTTTCAAATGGTCCCATGCATGTGCTGCACCCTGCAGCAGGCCACCACTGACTTACGCCTCCACTGGAGACTCCTGGACACTCATGGGCAAGTCAGAGTCAATCTCTTGTGGGGTCACTGCTCCTTTCTCCTGGGTCTTGGTGCACACAAGGTTCTGTTTGCGCCCTGCAAGAGTCTGTTTTCCCAGTCCTGTGAAAGTTCTGGTGGCTCTATGGTGGGGTTAATGGTGACCTCCTCCAAGAGGGCTTATGCCATACCCAGGTCTACTGCACCCTTGCCCGCGAGTGTCCAGGAGTCCTCCGCATAGGCACAGGTCTGCAGTGGCCTGCTGCAGGGTTGGGGCACTGAGTGTAGCAGTGCATGCATGGGACCTTTTGAACAAGGTCAACATTATCTTCATTATCTCCACCATAGTTTGGCCTCAGGTCAAAGAAGATGGAGGGAACTAAATATATATTTAGTTCAACATATATAACTGTTTAAAGGTCTGCTAAACAACAGAACTTCAGTTAATCTCTGCCTCAGTGTCCCTTTCAATGTAATCTGGAAAGAGAATTCTATTGGTATGCTAGTAAATGAGGGGAGTGAGATCAAAAGTAATCCACCCACTCCAATTATTGGCAAATTTACTTAATAGTATAGGGAAGCCTGTCATGCCACAGTCCATGGGGTCACAAAGAGTGGGACATGACTGAGTGACTGAGCAGCAACTTAATGGTTGAGAGATGAGTAACAGAAAATCACAACTGTTTCCATTAAATATATTTAATATAGAAGAGAAATATGGACTGAACTGAGAAAATGTCTATTTTAGAAAGCAACTTTTAAAAATTCTTCATATAAGATGCATAAAACCCCCCACATAAAACCAAACTAAACACACTGGCTGTAATAAATAAAAGAACAGATATTCATAAGGCCAAACAATTATGAAATCAAAGTTCTAGTGTATAGATGGCTTCAAGTGGTTGAAATTATATTTTATTGATGAGTTTGGATAAAGGACAAATGCTTGTTATATGTGCATTGAAAAAGAGTATTTAGCATTTCATATTTATTATGACCTCAATTATGTAAAATATATATTTTCTTTGTGAGAGAAATCACCAAAATATTGAATGTAGTTATATACAAATAGTTATTAGAAGAGTTATTCACAAGTTTTCCTAAGTACCTTCCTATCTTTTAAAAATGACAACAGGTTTGACTTGTTTACTGGGGGTGGAGGTGGTATTTATTTAGTTTTTTGGTTGTTTGTTTAAATAGGCTTCATTCAGATTTCAGCAGCCTTGCCAATAATGCCTTTTTTCTGTCCCAGGATCCAATGATACAGCATCACATTTGGCCACTGTGACTCAGTCTCTCCATGCTGTGACAGTTTCTTTTTTCATTTGTTTCTAATGGTTTTAATGTTTTGAAAGAAAAGTTGTCAAGTATTGTGTAGGGCAACTGCATTTGTCAGATGTTTTTTCCTGTTTAAACTGGGCTTATGTGTATTCCAGGAAAGAGAACCCCAGAAGTGAAGTGCTTTCCTTCTATCAGATCAAGGGAGTATGTGACATCAACATGATTTATATTATTGATGAGGTTCATCTTGATCACTTGGATAAGTATTGGATAACAGGTTTTTTGCAGTAGTTATTCTTTTCCCCTTTATAAGACAGAATTACTAAGTGAAGCCTGCACTCAAGGTGAGTTAAACTCCACCTCCTTAGGGAGGAATATCAAAAATTTGTGGACATTGGTTAAAACCACTGCACTGATAAATAAATATTCCAAAGGAAACAATTTGAAACTAAGCAAGCATCCTGTTTTGTTTTGTTTTGTTTTTTTCTTAAAATTAGGAGTTTTTTTAATAGTTAGAAAGAAAGAAAAAAAATATCCCTTAAACATAAGTCGGAGAAGGCAATGGCACCCCACTCCAGTACTCTTGCCTGGAAAATCCCATGGGCGGAGGAGCCTGGTGGGCTGCAGTCCATGGGGTCACTAAGGGTCGGACACGACTGAGCGACTTCACTTTCACTTTTCACTTTCATGCACTGGAGAAGGAGATGGCAACCCACTCCAGTGTTCTTGCCTGGAGAATCCCAGGGACGGCAGAGCCTGGTAGACTGCCGTCTATGGGGTCTCACAGAGTCAGACACAACTGAAGCGACTTAGCAGCAGCAGTAAACATAAATCAGGGTTTCCCAGGAGGCGCTAGTGGTAAAGAACACATCTGCCAACACAGAAGACTTAAGAAATGTGGGTTTGATCCCTGGGTCTGGAAGATTCCCTGGAAGAGGGCATGGCAACACACTCCAGTATTCTTGCCTGAGGAATCCCATGACAGAGGAACCTGGCAGGCTGCAGTCCATAGGGTCACAAAGAGTCAGATATGACTAAAGTGACTTAGCATGCAGGCATGCAAACATAAATCACCATGTACTGTTCAACATACAATTGCAGAGGTTGCCCACACCTTCCTTCTCTGTGTTTTCCCAAAAGGACCCCTAGAAAAGCTAGGTTTTCTGCTTTTATTAAATGTTTATTGTTTCTTTTTGTATTTTACTATATGCCTATAGTGTCCTCATAGGAAAAAATATAGAAACCATATTCTATTCTCATTCCTGATCTACTTCTGCAAACAAAACATCCTGTTAATATTTTTAGTCAGATTTCCATATGTAGAGTATAAAATAAGTAATTTAGATTCCTATTTTCCCAAATCATCTGGAGAGCTATACAGCATATATGCAAGCTTATGAGCAGCACACACATACACACTCCATAATATCTGCAGTCATGTTTTAAGCAACTTGTTCCCTATCCTACACATCTATTATCTAGTCGATTCTGGAGTTTATAGCAAATATACTATAAACTGAGTGGTTTAAATAGTAAACATTTATTTCTCACAGTTATGGAGGCTGGAAAGCACATTCAGTGTCTGGTAAGAGCCAGCTTCCTGGTTCACAGGCAGCTGTCTCCTCTATGCCCTCCTACTGCAGTTGGGGAAATAGAGCTCTCTGTGGCTTTTTGTAAGGATTCTTCTTTCATGACCTAATCATCTCCCGAAAGCCTCACCTCTAACTACTACTATGGACTTCCCTGGTTGTCTGACTCTTTGCGAGCCCATGGAATGGTCCATGGATTCTCCAGGACAGAATACGGGAGAGGGTACCATGCCCTCCTCCAGGATTTCCCAACCAAGGGATCGAACCCAGATCTCCCACATTGCAGGTGGTTTCTTTACCATCTGAGCCACCAGGGAAAGCCCCTTGATGGTCCAGTGGTTAAGATTTTGTGCTTCCACTGCAGGGGAAGTGGGTTCAGTCCCTGGGTGGGGAAGATCCCTTGGAGAGAAATGGCAACCCACTCAAGTATCCTTGCCTGGAGAATCCCATAGACAGAAGAGCCTGGCAGGCTACAGTCCATGGAGTTACAAATAGTTGTACACAGCTGAGCATACACACCCTTTAAATACTATCATTTTGGGAATTAGGTTTCACAAATTAGTTTCCCCTCCCCCACCACAGGGGAGTCACAAACATTCAGGCTATAGCAATCATTGAATCAAAACATTTTTAGATGAATTTGGTAATCTTCATTTTTTTTAAGTCTCCAATATATCTTTGATTATTTGCAAGAATTGGGGAATTGTTGACCTCGATTGTGTTGCAGTTTATCACACACATGCATGTAAGAAAATTAAGAGATAAGGCCAAAAGACTTATAAAAATTGTATGGCATAACCAGATTCTATCTTCAAAATTTCACCTTGAATTAGTAAAAGATCCAGGAGAATAAATTCTTCCAAGCACATGTAATATTTTTTCTGGCATATGTATGATCTATAAGTAACACAGATTTCCTTAGAAGATACAGTTTTATGTTATATTACTTTCAGATTTCCAGTAGACTAGAGAGAAGTCCTAAAAGAATTGATATCATTATTTAAATACCAGTCTAAGGGATATTTAAATGAGATTCCCAGGACTTGGCAGATTTTCAGAAACTTTTTATGTTGGCAGTTGCAAATGCCCCCACAATCATGCCACTACCACTTTACCACCTCAAAGGGCTCAGCATGACAGAGATGACATTTTAGCAGTCCACAGGGGATGGAACAGAATCCCATTTCACAAATTACTCTTGCTTTTGGCAAGATGTCACTTCACCAACCAGAAATGAAAAATGTGGTCCTAGACAACAGCACAGTAGTTCCTCAAAAGAATATTTGCATAATTTTATTTTTTAATTTGCATAAAAAATGAAATGCAGGCCAGCATGCAATTCTCAAGAGATCCCTCATCATTTCCTTCCTCAGTAACTCTTTTGCCAAGAATATCCTATGTGTCCATAGCAAACTTAATTGTTTGCTGGAACAGTATTATTTATGAATTATATTCTATGAGTAAATTATGCAGACACTTTGATATTTATCATTTGGTGACTGGATGTAAACCAGTGTGTCCAATGGAGTAATCCAGTATTAATAGTTGGCTGAACTGTTTAAAATGTTAGAAGCCACAAAGGAAAATCAAGTTATTCCGCTTTTGACATGAGTTATTAAAGATGTGCTTAGCAATCACCCACTTTATACTATTCAATATTAATAGAATGATTACTGAAACTAGCCCAATGTTCATGAAACAATTCAGTTTGTAATATGTAAAACTAAATCAAAGTAAAAGTAATATAACAATGATCACATTGGAAATGCTCCCTTGCCAGGATAACTGCTAAGATTTTTTTAAGCATGACAAGGAAGAAAATAATAATATTTTCAATAACTGGTTCACCCAAACAATGTCACTGTCCTCATTAGTAGTGGTGAGTATCCCCGCCTGTCATGAGGAAGACCAGGGTTCAATTCCTGGATGGGGAGGTGACACACCCTTTGGATTTCCCTTGTGGATCAGCTGGTAAAGAATCCACCAGCAATGTGGGAGACCTGGGTTCAATCCCTGGGTTGGGAAGATCCCTGGAGAAGGAAAAGCTACCCACTCCAGTATTTTGGCCTGAAGAACCCAGGGACTGTATAGTCCATGGGGTCGCAAAGAGTCAGACACGACTGAGGGACTTTCACTCATTCACTCACTCAAACAATGTCACCTAAATGGAACAGAAAGTAGACCTCTTTAGTCAGAAAGGAGTAGAACAATTTTCTCTAATAAAGCCTTATCCCAGCACCACCTTATTAGGCAGACATCATACTTAAGCACTACTCTGGAGGAAATAAAGGAAAAGAAGAAACTGGTCTGTAGCATTTGCTGATTTGTAAATACTGTCATTGTGGTGTTTAGGCTACCAATCTGCCGTCATTAAACATGGGGTTGCAGGAAAAGATGCACAGGGTCAGCTCTTCTGAGCTCCAAACGCTTTTCCAAGAGTGACATTTGAGCTTGACTCTTATCCCTCTTAAGTTAAATCTGAGGGCTTCCCTGATAACTTAGTTGGTAAAGAATCCGCCTGCAATGCAGGAGACCCCAGTTTGATTCCTGGGTCAGGAAGATCCACTGGAGAAGGGATAGGCTACCCACTCCAGTACTGTTGGGCTTCCCTTGTGGCTCAGCTGGTAAAGAATCCACCTGCAATGTGGGTGACCTGGAGGGAATTCGTGTCCTAGAAAGGCTCTTAATGCAGCTTATGGTCTATCTCTTTTGTTCAATATTCTAACATAAATGTTATCCATGTGCTTTCATCATTAATATAATTTAATTCTAAATATTTTGTAGGGTATAAACAAAATCGACAATCCCTTCACCAGACTCATCAAGAAAAAGAGAGGACACAAATCAATATAAGTAGCAATGAAAAAGGAGAAGTTACAACTGATACCACAGAAATACAAAGTATAATAAGAGATTATTACAAACAAATATATTCCAATAAAATGGATATTCTAGAAGAAATGGACAAATTCTCAGAAAGATACATTTCAAGACTGAAACAGGAAAAAACAGAAACTATAAATGGACAAACCACAAGTAATTAAATTGAAATTGTGATTGGAAATCTTCCAACAAACAAAAGTCCAGGAGCAGATGGCTTCACAGGTGAATTTTATCAAACATTTAGAGAACAGTTAACACCTATACTTCTGAAACTATGCCAAAAAATTACAGAGGAAGGAACACTCCTAAGCTCATTCTATGAAGTCACCATTACGCTGATTACCAAAGCCAGACAAAATATCACAACTAAGAGAAAATTACAGGCTAATATCACTGATGAACAGAGACACAAAAATATTCAACAAAATACTAGCAACAAAAATTCAATAATACATTTAATATATCATATACCATGATCAAGTGGGATTAATACCAGAGATCAAGGATTCTTCAATAGAGGCAAAGCAGCATGATACAACACATTAACAAACTGAAGAATAAAAATCATCATGTCAACAGATGCAGAAAAAGTTTTTGGCAAATTTCAACACCTATTTATGATTAAAAAAAAAACTCCAGGAAGTGGGAATGGAGGGAACTTACCTCAACATGAGAAAGGATGTATATGACAAACTTGCACCTAACAGACTCAATAGTGAAAAGGTGAAAGCATTCTAAGATTAGGAAGAAGACGAGATGTCCATTGTTGCAACTTTCATTCAGCATAGTTTTGGAAGTCCTAGTCACAGCCATCAGAGTAGTAAAAGAAATAAAAGGAATCCAAGTTGGAAAAGAAGATATAAACCTGTCATTGTTGGCAGATGACATGCCACTGCACATGGATAGGAGTAAATTATTATTTTTCCTTTTTTAGATTTTTCTGGTCTATCCATATTAACTTAAATAAACTATTACCTAAAGTAGTATTGATGAAAACATAGTATAAAGAAGACTGTTGAGACATTATAGTCACAAATAAAAAACCATGTTCTAAACACATTAAGACTTTAAAAGGCAAAGTGTGTAAGGTCAACTACTGGCTTGCAGATGTGGTAGAAATGAGGTGCTAGGATGTAAACAGTCAGACCTTTGAACTTAACCTTGCTTTCAGAATTCCCAAAGACATTTAGTTTGAATAGCAAAGTACATCACAATGAAGGCAGTCCAAAAATAAATTCAGCTTGCTTTATATTAAATGTTAGGAATTAGAATAATTGCTGCTTATTTTACTATAATAAATCTTATATTGTTCTTTTAACAGTAGAAACATTTATTTTACTTAACTGAAAAGGAGATATTTACTGAGTGTATATGATATGCAAAGCATTATATTATAAACTAAATGTTTAAAACTACTACTAATCATTTAGATTTAGTCACTGCTCACAAAAACTCTTAGTTAAATGAGAACTCAAAAACTAATGTGATATGTCAGGGAATGTTTAACAGGAGGATTCCTACGTGCTGTTTCTCATAAATTCTCTGTTCCTTATCAGTTCCTATTCCAGCAATGGGTAGAGCTGCACGCAGCTCTTAGAACTGAAATCATGAGCAATGGTATCTGCTTGGATTCCTGGATTCCTTTCAGTAACTCCCTTCAGTGACTCTGTTCAGTGTCAGCAACCTTGTATGTATTAGACTATCCATATTGTGGCTATTGATAAAATTTCATCCTGTGTAATAGCTGATTAACCCTCTTACTAAAGATATATAAGCCTGCATTTCTGCTAATAAAGCACCTTTGCTCCATCAGAGTTTGGGTCCCCGTGTCTTCTTTCTTTCTTTCTTTCTTTCTTTCTTTCTCTCTCTCTCTCTCTCCCCCTCCAGCTCTCTCTTTCACTTTCTTATCATTGACTCCAGACCACCAGGTTCTGGTTCATCAAAGGACCCCAACAAGGATATGGTAGATTCCATAAAAGTGGGGATATTTAATATATAAGCCCCAAATAGGAAATTTTTATTTTAACTGACTATCAAGAGCTGACAGGACCAGGTGAAAATAAACAGTATTTGTTACTGAGAATACTTAAATGACATGCAAACATTCACCAGATACACAAACTTGTGCAGACGGGACATCTGAGGAACAAGACAGGACAAGAGGAAATGCATAAGCAGAAATTCAGAAAAGCTGAACACAACTAAAAGCACTGAATAAATACCTGTGTTCTTTTTAAAGATGATCCACCTTCAGAGTTGTTTTGTTACTCAGGTAATATTATGGGTATCCTATAAATTTTTCCATTCATCTTTTTACAGTCTCAAAGCAATAAAACCACAGTAAATCCAAAATTAAAACAGTTGTCTTTTGAAATTGTGCTATGGGATTTGTTATTACTCTACATTTGCTGACATACCAGGAAATATAAAAAGAGAGGAAAATATTCCATATCGGATCCTTCAGAAAGTACAAATGATTTCCTTTGCAAATAAATAATTTCAAGGCAAATATCTGAATTTAATTTGCCCTTCATGCCTTGGCTATGGTTTGTGCCTGATGGGAAAAATAAAAAAGGAAATTCTTGTTTCTAGACATCTGTATAGTCTCTGACTCCTATTTTTTGGCTCGAATATTCATGATAGAATCTTTGAGACTCAGTGTAATGTCCAGCTCATAGTAGCCTTTCAGTGATATTTATGAAATGGATGCATGAATGAACAAAAACATTAATAAAAATCCACACATTTGCATTTGTCAATGATACTTTTCATTGGTGAATACACAGACATGTTTATGATCAAATAACTTGAAAAATAAAAGAAAATAAATTTCGCATCATAAAATATAAATATTTAACATATCCCTATACTAGTACATGCCAAGTCACTTCAGTCGTGTCTGACTTTGAAACCCTATGGACTGTGGCTCACCAGGCTTCTCAGTCCATGGGATTCTCCAGACAGGAAAACTGGAGTGCATTGCCTTTTCCTTCTCCAGGGGATCTTCCCAACCCAGGGATCAAACCTGCATCTCTTACATCTCTTGTATTGGCAGGCGGGTTCTTTACAACTGGTGCCACCTGGGAAGCATTATACTGGAATGTTTATTAAGTCATAAATCATGTCATATGCTAGCATTGATGATGAGATCTCTAGAATTTATTCATCTTTTAACTGTTTTTTGTCTGTTTGTTTGTTTTACCAGCCTCTCCTCGTCTTCTCTACCCGCCAGTCTCTGGGAATCACTATTCTATTTCTATAAGTTTGCTTCTTTTAGATTCCATATACAAGTGAGAACAGACAATATTTGCCTTTTTCTGTCTTATTTCATTTGGCATAATTCTCTCAAGGTTCATCTATGTTGCTACAAATGGCAGAATTTCCTTCTTTTTATTACTGAATAATAATGCATTATATCCCTTTTTTTTAATCCATTCATACTTCACTGGACACAGGTAATTTCCATGTCTTCTCTATTATGAATAATGGTGCAATAAACATGGGAGGGCAGTTATCTCTTTGAGAGAGTAATTCCATTTCATTTGGATCTATATGCAGAAGCGGAGTTACTGGACCATATGGTAGTTCCATTTTCAATTTCTTGAGTAGCCTCCATATAATTTTTCACAGTGGTTTTTATAGCCCCACCAACAGTGCATGAAGTTTCTCTTTTCTGTACATCTTCAACCCATTATCTCTTGTCTTTTTGGCTAAAGCCATTATAATTGTTGAGAGGTGATATTTCATTATGGTTTTGACTTGAATTTTCTTGATGATTAGTGATGTTGAGCATCTTTAAATGAACCTGTTGGTTACATGGCTTCTTTGAAGAAATGTATATTTAAGTCCATTGTCATTTTTTTTTTTAAATCAAACTATTTGAAGTATTTTTTCTGATTGTACAAGCAACTTATATAGTTTGGATGTTTTATATATTTTGGATGTTACCCTCTTACTAGATAGATAGTTTGCAATTATTTTCTCCAATTCTGTAGGTTTCCTTTTCAGTTTATTAAAGATTTNAAAGATTTCCCTAGCTATTTGGGCTATTTTGTGGTTCTATTTGAAATTGAGGATTGTTTCTCTATTTCTGTGGAAAATGCCAATGGAATTTGGAGAGAAAATACATTGAATTGTGTTTATTATGTATCTTTTAACAGTGCTAACTTTTCTGATCCATGAAGTCAAAAAATCTTTTTATTTACTTTATCTTCTTAAATTTCTTTCAACAATGTCTTATAGTTTTCAGTATACAGATCCTTTATATTTTTGGTTAAATTTATTTCTAAGTATTTTATCAATATTGATGTTACTGTAAATGAGATAATGTTCTTAATCTTTTGTCAGATTATTTTTAGCATACAGAAATACACCTGATTTTTTTAATAGGGGTTTTGTATTCTGAAACTTTACTAAATTTGTTAAATAATGCTTTTTTGGTAGAGTCTTCATATTCTCTATACATAAGATAGTGTTATCTACAAACAGAGACAGTTTTATATCTTTCTTTCTTGTTTTAATACTTTTTCTATCTTTTGCTTCCTAACTGCCCTGGTGGGGACTTTCAGTGCTGTGCAAATAAGAGTGGTGGGAATGGACACTCGCATCTTGTTCCTGATTTTAGTGAGGACTTCAGCCTTTCGCTGGGGCATATGATGTTGGCTGTGGATTTGTCATACGTGGGCTTTATTCTATTTCTCTATATTATATCAAGGTTCATCTCTCCTTGATCTGATTTACTAAGAGATTTTTATCAAGAAATGATGTTGAGTGTTGTCAAATGCTTCTTATGTATCTACTGAGATAATTTTATAATTTTTACCTTGTATTCTGTTAATGTGACCTATAACATTTCATTTGTGCATGTTGAACCACATTTGCATCCTAAGAATAAATCCCACTTGATTATGTGCAGTTAAATTTAGTTTGCTAGAATTTCGTTGAGAATTTTTGTTCATCAAGAATATTGGCTTATATTTTTCTTGTCATTTCCTTATCTGGTGATTGTATCAAGGCAATATTGGCCTTGTAAAATGAGTTAAGATTGTTCTCCTCTCTGCAATTTTTGGGAAGATATTGAGACAGACTGATGAAAGTTCTTTATAAAATAATTGTTAGATTGACCAGTGATACCATCTGGACCTGAACTTTTCTTTATTTGGAGAATTTTGATAAATGATTAAATATTCTTACTGGTAATATGTCTGTTCAGATTCTTTTTTTTTTTTTCTGATTCAGTCTATTTCTAAGAATTTATTCAAACCTAGGCCATCCAGTTTTTTGGTATATAATTGTAGTATTATCATGATCTTTTTTATTTCTGTGATATCAACTATAATGTCTCTTCTTTAATTTCTGATTATTTGAATCTTTTCTCTTTTTTCCTTAGTCTAGTTAAAGGTTTGTCAATTTTGTTTATCTTTTTAAAAACAGCTCTTATTTTTGTTGACCTTTCCTATTGTTTTTCTGATCTCTCTTTTGTTCATTTCTGCTTTTATTTCCTTCTTTCTGTTAATTCTAGGCTTAGTTTTATTCTAATTTTTATTCTATTATTTTATTATAGTTCTAGCTCTTTAGGTTATAAGGTGAGGCTGTTTAATAAAATCTTTTTCTAGTTCCTTGAGATATAAAGAGAGTTTGTTTAATCTCTTTTCTCTTAATGTGGGTCTTTTTTTACTATAAACTCCCTTCTTAGAACTGCACTTGCAGCAATGTATAAGTTTGGGTGTGTTGTTTTTCCATTTTTGTTTTAAACATATTTTAAAATTTCCCTTTGATTTATTCTTTGATCCACTTATTGTACAGGAGTGATTTATTGATTTTTCCCATATTTGAGAATTTTCCAGTTTTCATGTTAGTGATTTCTAGTTTTGTAGTATTGTATTTGGAAAAGGTATAGGGTATGATTTCAGACTTGCTACATTTGCTTAGGCTTATTTTGTGACCTTATTTGTGATCTATCCAGGAGATTGCTTCATACTATTTGAGAGAAAGTGTATCCTGCTACTGTTGAAGACATATAAAGAAATGTTCTTTATATGTCTATTTATTCAGTCTATTTGATATAAAGTTATAGTTAAAGTGGTTTTCATTCTGAGGGATAAGGATAAGAGGCTTATAGAAGTTTCTTGATGGGAGAGACTGACTGTGGGGGAAACTGGGTCATGTTCTGATGGGTAGGGCCATGCTCAGTAAATCTTTCGTCCAATTTTCTGTTGCTGGGTGGGGCTGTTGTTGACCTCTCTGTTGTTGACCTGAGACCAAACTATGGTGGAGGTAAAGAAGATAATGGTGACCTCCTTCAAAAGGCCCCATGCATGCACTGCCACACTAGGTCCCCACAGCCCTGCAGCAGGCCACCACTGACCCATCACCAGAGACTCCTAAACACTAGTGAGCAAGTCTGAATCAGTCTCTTGCAGGGTCACCGCTTCGTTCTCCTGGGTCTTGGAGCGCACGAGGTTTTGGTTTTGTCTGTGCCTTCCAAGAGTCTGTTTCCCCAGTCCTGTGTAAGTTCTGGTGGTTCTATGGAGGGGATAATGGCTCCACCTTCAAGAGGGCATATGCCACACCCAGGTCTGCTGCACCCAGAGCCCCCACCCCTGTGGCAGGCCACTGCTGATCTGTAATCCACAGGAGACACTCAAACACTCAAAGGCAGCTCTGGCTCAGTCTCTGTGGGGTCTCCTGGTGTGCACAAGGTTTTGCTTGAGCCCTCTAAGTGTCTCTGGCAGGTATGGAGTTTGATTCTGTCAGGGGAGTGTATGATTTCCTAAGTTCTGTCTTGCTGCAGCAAAAGTTTGAAGCAACAGATGGACTAGTCTTACAGCTCAGTATTACACCTCAGTTTTATTTGTCAAGCAAAGGAAAATACATCCTCAAGGCATGAGGGTGAGCTGACCCAAAAGAAGTAAAGAGAAGAGAAGGAGGGGGAAGGGCTCAATTTTTGGTTCTTCTTTTTTATGTTTTTTCTCCTCCCCCTGAGCTTGTACTATATAAACTGGGCTAACAAGAGAGCTGTTCGCTTCACCTGATGTTCTCACTCCAGCCCACAGACCTTCCTTTGTTCTATTTTCATGGACTTTTTCCTTTCTTTGTCTTTTAGCCACTGCTGTTTTGGACTCCTTTTTCCTATCTAGCTACTTAAAAATCCTAAACATGATTTCACCCCTCCTACCATCTTGTTGGGGCTTCTGCTTTGCCCTTGGATATGGGGTATATTTTTTTGGTGGGATTCAACATTCTCTTATCAATGGCTGTTCAACAGTGAGTTGTAATTTTGGAGTTTTCACAGGAGAATATGAGCTCACAACTTTCTACTTTCCATCTTGAGTATTTTTAAAACGATAAACAAAACTGACAAATCTTTAGCTAGACCAAGGATAAAGAAGCAGAAGACATTAAGAAGAGGTGGCAAGAATACACAGAAGAACTGTACAAAACAGATCTTCACAACCAAGATAATCACAGTGGTGTAATCACTCACCTAGAGCCAGACATCCTGGAATGTGAAATCAAGTGGGCTTTAGAAAGCATCACTATGAACAAAGCTAGTGAAGGTGATGGAATTTCAGTTGAGCTATTTCACATTATGAAAGATGATGCTATGAAAGTGCTGCACTCAATATGCCAGCAAATTTGGAAAACTCAGCAGTGGCCACAGGACTGGAAAAGGTCAGTTTTCATTCAAATCCCAAAGAAAGGCAATGCCAAAGAATGCTCAAACTACCGCACGATTGCACTCATCACACACACTAGTAAAGTAATGCTCAAAATTCTCCAAGCCAGGCTTCAGCAATATGTGAACCATGAACTTCCAGATGTTCAAGCTGATTTTAGAAAAGGCAGAGGAACAAGAGATCAAATTGCCAACATCCGCTGGATCATCAAAAAAGCAAGAGAGTTTCGGAAAATCGTCTATTTCTGCTTTATTGACTATGCCAAAACCTTTGACTGTGTGGATGACAATAAACTGTGGAAAATTCTGAAAGAGGTGGGAATACCAGACCACCTGACCTGCCTCTTGAGAAACCAAATGCAGGTTAGGAAGTAACAGTTAGAACTGGACATGGAACAACAGACTGTTTCCAAATAGGAAAAGGAGTCCATCAAGGCTGTATATTGTCACCCTGCTTATTTAACTTATATGCAGAGTACATCCTGAGAAACGCTAGGCTGGAAGAAGCACAGGCTGGAATCAAGATTGCTGGGAGAAATATCAATAACCTCAGATATGCAGATGACACCACCCTTATGGCAAAAAGTGAAGNCTCTTGAGAGTCCCTTGGACTGCAAGGAGATCCAACCAGTCCATTCTGAAGGAGATCAGCCCTGGGATTTCTTTGGAAGGAATGATGCTAAAGCTGAAACTGCAGCACTTTGGCCACCTCATGCGAAGAGCTGACTCCTTGGAAAAGACTCTGATGCTGGGAGGGATTGGGGGCAAGAGGAGAAGGGGACGACAGAGGATGAGATGGCTGGATGGCATCACTGACTCGATGGACATGAATTTGAGTGAATTTCAGGAGTTGGTGATGGACAGGGAGGCCTGGCGTGCTGCAATTCATGGGGTTGCAAAGAGTTGGATACAACTGAGCAACTGAAGTGAACTGAACTGAAGGATAAAGAGAAAAGATTCAAATTGCCAACATTGGTGGATCATCAATAACGCAAGAGAGTTCCAGAAATCATCTACTTCTTCTTTACTGACTAAGCCAAAGGATTTGACCGTGTGGATCATGACAAACTGTGGAAAATTCTAAAAGGGATGGGAATACCTACCACCTTACCTGCCTCCTGAGAGATACGTATGCAGGTCAAGAAGCAACAGTTAGAATCGGACATGGAAAAACAGACTGGTTTCAAGTTGGGAAATGAGTACATTAAGGGTGTATATTATCACCCTGCATATTAAACTTATATGCAGAGTATATCATGTGAAACACCGGGCTGGATGAAGCACAAGCTGGAATCAAGATTGTCAGGAGAAATATCAGTAACCTCAGAAACACGGATGACACAACCCTTATGGCAGAAAGTGAAGAAGAACCAAAGAACCTATTGTTGAAAGTGAAAGAGGAGAGTGAAAAAGTTGGCTTACAACTCAAAATTCAGAAAACTAAGGAACTGGAAGGTGAGCTAGCCTGGAAAGAGCCGCTGCAGAAGCAGGAGGAGGAGTGGGCCTGGTGCGAGCTGGAGGAGATGGAGTCCATCCAGAAACAGAAGGAAGAAGAAGCTCATGTTCAGGAAGAAGCAGAGAGGGTCCGGCAGGAGCGGGAGACGCATTTCCAGAGAGAAGAGCAAGAGTGCCTGGAAAGGAAGAAGCAACTTGAGATTATGAAAAGAACCAGAACAGAAACTTCAGATAAGAAAACTGTTGATCAGAGAAATGGAGATATAACCAAGGGAACTCCCTCTGGACAAACAGCAGTATCTACACTTCCAAATATGACAAATTCTCCAGGATTGGAGGAACCAGCGGCCAGCAGCCATGTGGATACCTCTGACCAATCAAAAGTGACTGTGGACAGAACTCCCAGTTTGGAAAAACAACCAAGTGAAAATGGAATATCAGTTCAGAATGAAGATTGTGAAGAAACTATAAACTTACCCATTGGATCTAAACCATTCAGACTAGATGTCACCAACATTGAGAATCCAGATATTCCTTTGAATCCAATTTTGGCCTTTGATGATGAAGGGACACTTGGGCCCCTGCCTCAGGTAGACGGTGTTCAGACACAATAGACAGCAGAAGTTATATGAGCATTTCTTCTGAAGAACCAAAGCAGAAATTTAAAAAGAATTTCTACAGTTAATGGAATTCCTTCCATGCTACAAAGGAGCATCTTTCCTTCCTCCAGTTTTCTAAAGATTTCTTGACCATCATTTTGAAAAGATTTTATTAAAACTAGCTAAAGACAACAGACTGGAAAGCTTTTCTAATAATGTTCGCCAGTAGAGAAAAAAAAATGCTCCTTGTTCTTCAGTACCTTAAAATGGCTTTTTCCTGTGTGCTCCTTCTTAGGAAATCAATATTCTTCTGTATTCTTTAAGATGAGACCATTTGGCTATTAAAAATGGGCTGAGTAGAGATGATTTTTCACATAGATATTTTGGTCTTTAAACGCTAACATGTAAAATTGACACAAAATTTTTTACCTTTTACAATATAATACTTGAAAATATAAGTACCTCTTGGTTCCACAGGTAGAGTCGATAGGAAAGATGTTTAAATTAAACCTGTTTGTTAAAATATTATTGCAAAGAGCTCTATTTGTAGAGGCAGATTACCAGGTTCCTGTATTTGTAACTTGTACATGGACATTCTACAAACCCCGCTGTGTCATTCTTGTATCTTTTTGGTAAAGAGTACTCAAGTTTCAAAATGTAAACAAATTATTTTTTCTAGAGCAAGAAAATAATTTACTGTCCTCTTAAATAATGTATTTATAAAGTTTTTCAGAGAAACTAACAAATAAATTAGAACAATATGATAACATTGCTGATTTGATTTATGAGATGCATTCCTTATATTACCATGAGAGAATGTTGCTGATAATTCACGGCTATTTCTGAAGTCTGTTTATTGCTGCTGTCCCCAGTGATGGTTGGACTTATCTTTGCCTTACCAGATCTAAAATTATGTGTGAGGGAATAAAGATTTACTATTTCTTTATATTAAAAAAAAACCAAAGAATTTGGTTTTGCTTGTTTAAGAGAAAAAAAAAATGATGGAATGTTGACTGTGTTAGGCACACAGGTCACTGCAGGACACCTTCATGAAGGTCCTTGTTCTGTGTGACATCCATCAGCTTTCACCCTTCACTTCTGCTGCTGAGCTTAGCTGTACAAACTTGCATTTTCATTTGATGATATAAATTCAATTTTATTTTACCATTTGAGAGACTGTTAGTAACTAAATACTGAAGGAGAGAGAATATTGAGGAAACACATGTTTTATTATGGAGTATTTTTTTAAAATGATAAACTTCTGCCACTAGAGTGCATTTTTATTAAAAGAGGGGTTGGTTAATTAGATTGAATGAGGGGCTGTTCATTTAATGGACTGTTTCCTTCAAATCCCAACATACCATCTTTTGTAACAGCTGTAATTTGTTAAAACATTAATTCTCAGTTCTCAGTTGTCCATGTACACATAGTCATATTAAAAGAAAATCTGTTCAAATTGGGGCGGAAAATAGAAAAAGAAAACTAAGATCATGGCACCTGGTCCAATCACTTCATGGCAAATATATGGGGAAACAATGGAAACAGTGACAGACTTTACTTTGGGGGGCTCCAAAATCACTGCAGATGATGACTGCAGCCATAAAATTAAAAGACACTTGCTCCTTTGAAGAAATGTTATGACCAACCTAGAGAGTGTATATAAGAGCAGAGACATTACTTTGCCAACAAAGGTCCATCTAGTCAAAGCTATGATTTTTCCAGGAGTCATGTATGGATTTGAGAGTTAGACTATAAAGAAAGCTGAGCACCAAAGAATTGATGCTTTTGAACTGTGGTGTTGGAGAAGACTTTTGAGAGTCCCTTGGGCTGCAAGGAGATCTAACCAGTCCATCCTAAAGGAAATCAGTCCTGAATATCCATTGGGAGGACTGATGCTGAAGCTGAAATTCCAATACTTTGGCCACCTGATGAGAACTGACTCATTTGAAAAGACCCTGGTGCTGGGAAAGACTGAAGGCAGGAAGAGAAGGGGACAGCAGAAGAGGAGATAGTTGGATGGCATCACTGACTCAATGGACATGAGTTTGAGTAAACTCTGGGAGTTGGTGATGGACAGGGAGGCCTAGCGTGCTGCAGCCCATGGTGTCACAAAGAGATGTACACAATTGAGTGACTGAACTGAACCGCATAGTTAGAGTACAAGGTTTCTTGACTGATTATCTGTCTGGATGATCTATGGATTGTTGAAAATGAAGTTAAAAATCCCCACTATTGTAGTGTCGTCTATTTCTCCTTTCAGATGTGTATTTGCTTAGTATAATTAAGTGCTCTGATGCTGGGTAAATAGGTATTTGAATATTTGCAGTATCCTCTTGATGAATTGACAACTTTATCATTATATAATGACCTTTGTCTCTTGTTAATGTTTCTGACTTAAAGCCATTTTGTTTATATAAATATACCTACCCCTATATTGAACACATATTTATCGAGTGTCTATATTATGCCAGGGAACTAGCTATGACCTAGAGATTATTCAGTGAACCAAATAAACTGGATCATTGAATTTGTCTCATAAAATTTTGCTGCTGCTGCTGCTAAGTCGCTTCAGTCGTGTCCGACTCTGTGCGACCCCATAGACGGCAGCCCACCAGCCTCTCCCATCCCTGGGATTCGGGTCAAATACAACTGTACATAGTTGCAATTATTAATATATAAATTTATGCACAAACACACAAACATTCATACACGTTTAGAATATTCGATGTTGAAAATTTTGGTAGGAATACAGTGGAAAATTGCTAATGAAATGAGAATTGACACTTCAACCTTAGAAAAATATGAGAATATAGTTTGAGTCATAAAAATTACTTGTACTTTTTGATTTATTACCAACTTCAAAGAAATTTCATGAGCAACAATTAACTAAAGGAAAAGTATAAAATATGTTTATCACATTTCATAGCGAAAAAGCATTTTTTCATACATAGGAAATTATATATACTGAAGAAAATAGAAAAAAATAGTTAAAAGTAGAAACCAGTGGAGAATGGGCATTATTCTTAGTCCCTAAGACAGTCTTTGAAATGTTAATTCAGGTTAAATGGAAGATATTACATAAACATTGTTTGTAATTTGGAGGTTTAAATATTCCATCTTATTTAACTTGAAAGCAAATGTTTGGTATTCATAAATAAAAATTTTGTCATATGTTTCCCCAAGTAGAATATATTTTATCTTAATTTCTCAGCGTGCTGTCAAGACCAGATTAAACATACTTACTCTCCAATACCATTACCATAAACCAATCTGCCACCTACAACTCACTCTAAAAAGCACTCATCTAACGCTTCTTACTCTCCTATACTGCCCAACCTGCCTTCTCATGGGAATGTCTCCCTGACTCATGGCATTCCTTCATTTTGCCTTATATGTCATCTCTGCATTTGAGAAGGAAACAGCAACCACTCCAGTACTCTTGCCTTGACATTCCAGGGACAGAGAGGAGCCAGGCAGGGTACAATCCATGGGATCACAAAGAGTTGGATACTAGCTATACATACTGAAATCATATTCCTTCTTAAGGAACTATCTAAAATGCCAGATCATTGGTAAAATGTTTCCAAATTCTAACAGTAAGTCCTAATTTGTTTTTTCTGTGCTTTTTACTTATATTTGCCACATTTCTTTCTTTTTTTTTTTTTTATGGACAGTCCTATATATACATGTTTCTGTCCATTTGGGATATAAATCTTTCAAAGTAGGATTTGTGCTTCTAAGGTTATATTCCCCAAAATAAAAACTAAAAACAATGTCTTTTTCTCCTGGGAACATTGTCTATATTTATTAAATTGATTCAGTATTGGTGTAGGTCTCTGTGAATATGCTTCCCATTGGAACATAACAACTGAAGAGTCAATGCAGGAATATATGATTTCACACAATATGATTTGTGCTCCAAAGTATCAAAAAAAAATGCAGACCCAAAATCAGTATCCTATTGTTTTAACAAGCTGTTATACTTTTATGACAGTAAATTCTATAAATTTGTGTAGGTGTTTCATTAATATAACATTTGTGATCTACAAATTAAGTTTCATATTTAATAAACATCAGTCTAAATGTAGTGTTTCTGGACTCTGTCTTTTCTTGTTTATCTCCATGTTCACATTGCGTGAACTCTTTTAGTCAAATTTATTATATATCATCTATATCAAGAAACATTTCTGCTTTGATTTGACTAAAATTAATTTATTTACTCTATGATATAGCCAAAATAAGGTCAAATGGGCATTTTAAAATGTTGCCTAACACATCATTTTTAATCAGGATCTTTCCAAGTCCTCCATAGGAACCAAGAGGTGTCTCATTTGTTCATGATAAAATGTTCTGAACAACTGAATGGCTTCTGATATTTCCTTTCTCTCTTGGTCTGACTCTTTCACTACTGCCACTGTGATGCACCTACTGATAAACTGTAAAGGTAGCAATATAGTTAACTACTCCCTAAATGATACATGAGTGTCTTACTGCTTCTATATCAATAGCAGCCCAATAAAGTTACCCAGGGCCCTGTGATCCTTCTATACCTTCCATAAAATGCACTCTCATTTGCCTCCTGCCAGTTACCTATGACACTAGTGTGTCATCATACATCACTGCACTTACAAGAAATAAATTAACAGTTCATAATTGAATTTTATCCCAAGATGGTTGTTAGATTATCATTCCAAACATCACTAAACTGTGTTTTTACACACAATCTGCGTGGTACTTTTTATAAAATATTAAGATGATGTTTTTAGGGAAGTTAAACGTTCATAGCAAAATTGACAGCAAAGTAGAGAAATTTCTGGCACTTCCTGCCCCACACATACATGGCCTCTCTTATTTATCACCAGTCCCCACCAAGCTAGTATGCTCCTTTAAGCTGATGAGCATACAATGATACACCATGATCACCCAAAGTCCACAGTCAACATTAAGGTTCATTTTTTGCTGGGGCACATTCTACGGCGTTGGACAAATGCATAACAAGTACCATTATTATGTATTATAAAGAATACTTTTACTGGCCTAAAAATTTGTGTTCCTACTTTTCAACCCCATCCTCCAAGTCCTGGAAACCACTGACCTTTATACTGTCCATAGTTCTGACTTCTGCAAAATGTCAAACAGGTGTACAGCTTGTTCAAGCCTGCTTTCATTTACTAATGTGCTTCTCTTTATCTTTTCATGGTTTGATAGCTCATTTCTTTTCTATGATGAATAATATTTCATTGTCTTTATGTATCACAGTTTATTTATCCACTTACTAAATGAAAGACATCTTGATTATTTCCAAGTTTTGGCAATTATGAACAAAGCTGCTAAAAACATTTGTCTTAAGGTTTTTTGTGGACATAGTCTTCAGTGAATGATACTTTAATAATAATTTTCTTTAAAAATGTCATTAGCTTGTTTGATTTTGAGCATTATCATTAGCAATTTAAGCTGCTTTTATCTTGAGTAGGAATTCATCTATTCGAAAGCATGTTAAGGATTGAATCTTTTCCCCCAAAGCTTATAGTGACTGAATTAAATTTTTGATCCCATTAATTGTATATTTAAATATAGTAATATAAAAGTACATTTTTAATATGTGAAAGAGATTATTCTTGCTGTCTAATCGAAGTCTTCCATATTAACTAGTTCCTCTTTGAAGTCTTATCCCATTAGAACTTAACCTCTCACTTTAGGCTTTAGCTTCTCAGGTAGCACAGTGATAAAGAACCGTCTCCCAATATAAGAGCCACAGGAAACATCGTTTCAATTATTAGCTCAGGAAGATCCCCTGGAGGAGGAAATGGCAACACACTCCAGCATTCTCGCCTAAAAACATCACAGGGACAGAGGAGCCTGATGGGCTACAAAGACTCAGAAACAGCTGAGCACAACACAAGGATGCACATAGATATATTTTTAAATCCTTTATGTTTTACTAGTCAAAATAACTGACTACCTAAAGCTTTAGCTTACTTTCCTCACTAAAAGCCATTGGAATGACGGAAGAATCCTCCTAGAAAAAAGGAAGTGTATCTTCAGAGGGCAAAGATTATTGAAAAATTTCTTAAAGATATAAAGCAGATGGTGATTTCATTGGAAAAGAAACCCCATAGAGGTGAACAACTGACAACTCCATAGGGACTTCGGAAAAAAAGAAAAGTTTCCAAATATAACACCAGAAAACTTCCCAGGATCAGAGCGAGTCTAGCTTGGGAATCAGAGCAGTCCCTGGGGCAACTGGCAAAGTAATTAATTAAAATACTCATGGAAATTCTGTACCAGGACACAGCTCTCAGGTATAAACTATGCTGTGCTATGCTCAGTGGTGTCCAACTCTTTGTGACCCTGTATAGCCCATCAGGCTACTGGAGTGGGTTGTCGTTTCCTTCTCCAGGGGATCTTCTTGACCCAGGTATCAAACAAGTGTCTCTTGAATCTCCTGCATTGGCAGGAGGACTATTTACTGTTATGCCTCTTGGNTTACTAGTCAAAATAACTGACTACCTAAAGCTTTAGCTTACTTTCCTCACTAAAAGCCATTGGAATGACGGAAGAATCCTCCTAGAAAAAAGGAAGTGTATCTTCAGAGGGCAAAGATTATTGAAAAATTTCTTAAAGATATAAAGCAGATGGTGATTTCATTGGAAAAGAAACCCCATAGAGGTGAACAACTGACAACTCCATAGGGACTTCGGAAAAAAAGAAAAGTTTCCAAATATAACACCAGAAAACTTCCCAGGATCAGAGCGAGTCTAGCTTGGGAATCAGAGCAGTCCCTGGGGCAACTGGCAAAGTAATTAATTAAAATACTCATGGAAATTCTGTACCAGGACACAGCTCTCAGGTATAAACTATGCTGTGCTATGCTCAGTGGTGTCCAACTCTTTGTGACCCTGTATAGCCCATCAGGCACTGGAGTGGGTTGTCGTTTCCTTCTCCAGGGGATCTTCTTGACCCAGGCATCAAACCAGTGTCTCTTGAATCTCCTGCATTGGCAGGAGGACTATTTACTGTTATGCCTCTTGGGAAGCCCTGCTGCTGCTGCTGCTAAGTCGCTTCAGTCATATCTGACTCTGTGCGACCCCATAGAGGGCAGCCCACCAGGCTCCTCCGTCCCTGGGATTCTCCAGGTAAGAGTACTGGAGTGGGTTGCCATTTCCTTCTCCAATGCATGAAAGTGAAAAGTGAAAGTTAAGTCGCTCACTCGTGTCCGACTCTTGGGGACCTCATGGACGGCAGCCCACCAGGCTCCTCCATCCATGGGATTTTCCAGGCAAGAGTACTGGAGAGGGGTGCCATTGCCTTCTCCATGGGAAGCCCTAGTGAGCTCTAAATTTAATGGAGGATGTGCCTTAGGGAATTACCAGGGTAAGCTTGGTGCCAGGAAGGCAGGGAGAGCAATGGTCAGCCTCCAGTTATAGAGTAGATGCTGAGTCCTTACAAGTGAATCAATGAAAGAAAACTAATAACATACACAAAATATTAAAATCTCAATAGAAAATATGGTAAATATTCATGGAATTTGGGATGAGATTAAAACATTATAAGCCTAATACAAATTCCAGAATTCATAAAAGAAGGACTTGTACATTTGTCCACATAATTAGTTTCACCTTCATTTTGACCAACCATATCATGAGGAAAGGTAAAAGACAAATTAAAGCATGGGAAGCATATTAACATTAAATGTAACAGATAAAAATTAAACTTCCTAATAGGCAAAACTGATGTAAATCAGTAACAGAAAGACAACCTAGTAGAAAAATGTCATATGAACATATACATATCCCTCAATGTTTTAGACTATTAGACTCTATGTTTTTAAAATTACACATGATCAGCCAATGAAAGTAAAGATAATAATGCACTAATTGGAAAACATAAAAATAATATACAATGTTGGAAAAGTGGTGAGAAAAACAGCACTCTCATCTGACTTATTCTTGAACATAAATAAATTGATGTAAACTTTTTAGAGCATAATTTGGCAGGTTTTACCAAAATTTAGTGCTTTTAAATTGAAGAAGGTAGGAGAAATCACTAGGCCATTCATGTATGATCCAAATCAAATCCCTTATGATTATATACTGAAAGTGACAAATAGATTAAAGGGATTAAATCTGATAGAGTGCCTGAAGAACTATGGATGGAGGTTTGTAACACTGTACAGGAGGCAGTGACCAAAACCATCCCTAAGAAAAAGAAAAGCAAAAAGCAAAATGGTTGTCTGAGGAGGCCTTATAAATAGCTGAAAAAAGAAGAGAAGCTAAAGGCAAAGGAGAAAGGGAAAAATATACCCAACTAAGTGCAGAGCTCCAGAGAATAGCAAGGAGAGATAAGAAAGCCTTAAGTAAACAATGAGAAGAAATGAAGGAGAACAATAGAATGGGAAAGACTAGAGATCTCTTCAAGAAAATTAGAGATACAAAGAGACTGTTTCAAGCAAAGATGGGCACAATAAAGGACAGAAACAGCAAAGACCGAATAGAAGCAGAAGATATTAAGAAGAAGTGGCAAGAATACACAGAAGAACTGTACCAAAAAAAAAAAAAAGATCTTCATGAAGGGGAAAATTATGATGGTGTGGTCATTCACCTAGAGCCAGACATCCTGGAGTGTGAAGTCAAGTGGGCCTTGGGAAGTATTACTATGAATAAAGCTGGTGGAAGTGATGTAATTACCACCAACCTACTTCAAATCCTAAAAGATGATATGTTATCCTGGTAAATGATGCACTCAGTATGCCAGCAAATTTGGAAAACTCAGCAATGGCCACAGGACTGGAAAAGTTTGGTTTTCATTCCAATCCCATGGAAGGGCAATACCAAAGAATGTTCAAACTACTGCACAATTGTACTCATTTTGCATATTAGTAAGGTAATGTTCAAAATTCTTCAAGCTAGGCTTCAACAACACATGAACAGAGAACTTACAGATTTTCAAGCTGGATTTAGAAAAGGCAGAGGAACCAGAGACCAAATTGCCATCAACCACTGGATCACAGAGAAAGCAAGGGAATACCAGGAAAACATATTCCTCTGCTTCATTGACTACGCTAAATTCTTTGATTGTGTGGGTGAAAAAAACTGTGGAAAATTCTTAAGGAGATGGGAAAATCAGAACACCTTACCTACCTCCTGAGAAACCTGTTTGTAGGTTAAGAAGCAACAGTTAGAGCTAGACATGAAACAATGAAATGGTTCAAAATCCTGAAAGAAGTTTATGAAGGCTGTATATTGTCACCCTGCTTATTTAACTTGTATGCAGAGTACATCATGTGAAATGCTGGGCTGGATGAAACACAAGTTGGAATCAAGATTGGCAGGGAGATATCAACAACCTCAGATATTTAGATGATATCATGCTAATGGCAGAAAGTGAAGAGGAACTAAAGATGCTCTTGATGAAGGTGAATGAGAAGAATGAAATATCTGGCTTAAAACTCAACATTCAATAAAATGAAGATCATGGCCTCTGGTCCCATCACTTCATGGCAAATACATGGGGAAAAGATTGAAACAGTGACAGACTTTATATCCTCGAGCTCCAAAATCACTGCAGATGGTGGCTGCTGCTATAAAAGCAAATGACTCTTGCTCCTTGGAAGAAAAGTTACGACAAACCTAGACACTATATTAAAAAGCAGTGACATTACTTTGCCGACAAAGGTCTGTATAGTCAAAGCTATGGTTTTTACAGTAGTCATGTACAGATGTGAAAGAGGGACCATAAAGAAGACCGAGGGTGAAAGAACTGCTGCTTTCAAACTGTAGTGCTGGAGAAGATTCTTGAGATGCCCTCTGGAAGAAGTCAAACCAGTCAATCTTAAAGGAAATGAACCCTGAGTATTCATTGGAAGGACTGATGCTGAACCTTAAACTCCAACCCTTTGGCCACCAGACTCATTGGGAAAGACCCTGATTCTTGGAAAGATTGAGGGCAAGAGAAAAAGGGGACAACAGAGGAATGAGATGGGTGATGGTATCACTTGCTCAATGGAAGGGAATTTGAGCAAACTCCAGGAGATAGTAAAGGACAGGGAAGCATGGCTCAGTTCACAGGGCTGCAAAGAGTTGGACACAACTTAGTGACTGAACAACAACATTAGTCAAAATATTTGTGCCCTCCAAAACTTCATATGTTGAATTTCACCATGGTGATTGTATTAGGAGGGCCTTTGGGAGGATATTGGGCTTTCCTTCTGGCTCAAAAAGAAAGAATCTGTCTTTAAGTCAGGAGACCTGGATTCAATCCCCGCATTCAGAAAATCCCCTGGAGAAGGGAATGCCTACCCACTCCAGTATTCTTGCCTGGAGAATTCCATGGACAGAGAAACCTGGTGAGCTACAGTCCACGGGTTCACAAATAGTCAGATGCGACTAAACGACTGAAGACAGCACAGCACACAAAATTCTATGAACGAATGATCACAGTAGCTTTACTTTTAATAGCTCCAAACTGAAAAAAACATCCAGATGTCCTTCAATGGGTGAATGATTAAACATAATGTCGTACCATGATCCATATGTAAGAAAATGTTGTACTGTGGAATACTTCTTAGCTATCAAAAGAACAAACTATTGATAGACATGACAACCTGGATGAATCTCCAGATATTTATGTGTAATAAAAATTCTAATCCTAAAAGATTATATACTCTATGATACCATATATATAACATTTTTGAAATACTATTATAGAGCAGAGGAATAGATTAGTAGTTGCCAGGGCTTGCTAGGGAAGAAAGGAGATAGCTCTGATGGTAAAAGAGAGCATGAGCAATCCTCATGATAGAACCATTCAGTCTCTTGACTGTGGTTCAGTTCAGTTTCGTTCAGTCTCTCAATTGTGTCTGACTCTTTGCGACCCCATGAATTGCAGCACACCAGGCCTCTCTGTCCATCACCAACCCCCAGAGTTCATTCAAACTCACGTCCATCGAGTCAGTGATGCCATCCACCCATCTCATCCTCTGTCGTCCCCTTCTCCTCCTGCCCCCAATCCCTCCCAGCATCAGAGTCTTTTCCAGTGAGTCAACTCTTTGCATGAGGTGGCCAAAGGACTGGAGTTTCAGCTTCAGCATCATTCCTTCCAAAGAACACCCAGGACCGATCTCCTTTAGAATGAACTGGTTGGATCTCCTTGCAGTCCAAGGGACTCTCAAGAGTCTTCTCCAATACCACAGTTCAAAAGCATTAATTATTCGATGCTCAGCCTTCTTCACAGTCCAACTCTCACATCCATACATGACCACTGGAAAAACCATAATCTTGACTAGATGGACCTTTGTTGGCAAAGTAATGTCTCTGCTTTTGAATATGCTGTCTAGGTTGGTCATAACTTTCCTTCCAAGGAGTAAGTGGTAGACGCTACACAAAGCTACATACACAAAAATTTGCATAGCAATAATACATAGAGATGAACACACATCTACAAAGGTATGCATGCAAAATCAGTGAAATCTGAATAAGGTAAATGTATTGTATCAAAGTCAATTTCCCGATTAAGGTACTGTATAGCTATAGCTATACAAGTGGTTACCTTTGGTAGAAACTGAGTGATGGGTGCAGAATATTAGGTCAGTTGCCGGGAGCCAGCGTGAGGAACTCCGCCCATGGCAAAGGTCATGAGGAAGGAGGCTTTGGCATATGCAAAGGCGGGATCGAGCCTCAGGAAACCCCCTGTTCCCGAGCATCTACCCCCCCAAACCAGAGTCTACCTACTTTACTGTTTCATGCTCTCACCTACACCTCTGACTTTATGGGGAGCTGTTCCCCACTGATTCTCTTGGAGAAGGAGTAAACCTACAGCTCCAGTTAATAAAAATTCCTGGGCATAACAAGAGTATTTCAACTTACAAACTCCTCTGAAGGTTATTTAGCCTGCCTGTACAGGTTCCTCCAGCCACATGTGATTGTTTACAGCCTCCCAACCATGAGAGGCACGAGATGTTTTAGACTTACTAAAGGCAGATTCTTTTGGGAAGTTAGAAATTATTAGTACAGTGGGTTGGTTAGGAATTATATTGGTGAAGGGTTTCTCATTTGTTGTGCCAATAATCACTGCTAATTCCCTGCCCTGGGTGTGACAAGGGTGTCTCAGGTCAAACCTCTCTGCTGACAGACTAGCTTGTGTGACAACCTCTCAACCATAAACAGCACAGAGAGTTTGGAGTATTTTGAAAGTCTTAATTAGCATAGGGCTTTTCTCATTGTTGAGTCAATAATTGCCGCCAGGCCTCCATATCCTTGGGCACCTGGGAATATATTAATGTATTTGGAATATAGAAAAGGAAATATAGTAGTTTTGATGTTAGCAATACTAGATCTTTTGAGTTAATGAATTTTCTCTTTTGTTATAGATCACTGTACTTTGTTATAAATCACTGTGTCCTTGCTATGTAAAAATGTAACTTTATCACTATCTTAAGACTAAATAGATCTTAAGGGGAACATTGGTGAAGGGTTTTCATTTGTTGGGCTGATGTTTGCTGCTAAATCTCCATATTCCCTGCCCTTATAATGAATATAACTGGCATATAGGAGCAATAAGTATTAACCTTTAAGACTGATCATGTTAACGTTAGGTTAAATAAATTCCTTTCTTAGTTGTAACCCACTACACCCTCACCCTATAGGAATGCAATTTTATCTAATACCTTCAGAGGGTGGTGCCTGGTTTAAGAAAAAACACCCTTGGAAAAATAAGTTTTTTGGTTATCAGAAAGAAAGGGTCATAAAATGTCAGCAGGTCTTATGGCCAGAAGATGATGTAAAACCCCTAAGACCTTTTTTTATACATTTATGTGAAGCACCTGATTTTGATAAAGGTCAGGAATGCTGACCCCCACGTGACTCTGTATTCATCCCTATGTGTAACAAAAGGTATATAAGCAAACCTAAAAAATAAAGAAATCGGATCAGTTTCTGGAAAGACTGATTCCCCCGCATCGTTCTCTCTTTCCTCTTCTGGCTGAATTTCCATCTGGAATGTGGGTACTCACCAAGCCTGCTAATTTTGCCTGGGCTTCTAAGATCGGACCGGGGAGGCCTCAGTGCCTCCTCTCCTTCAGGAGAACGGAAAGACGCCTGTGGCCTACGTAGGTGGTGATTGATATCCCATGTAAACCAAGTTATTCAGCCCCCTTTTCTCCACTAATGTTTCCTACTGCACTATCCATTTCTAATCTCTCTATATATCTGTAATTGAATAAGTTTTTTCCTAGGACGCCGATTCCATCTCCCCTTCGAAATACCCTGGATCCACCGGGGCTGGACCCCGGCAGTCAGTGTTGTGTCTGACCCCTGCATATGCATCTGCCTTATTGTCATTCAGTCACTAAGTCACGGCCAACTCTTTCGTGACCCCATGGACTTTAGTGCACTGGACTTCTCTGTCCATGGGGTTTCCCAGGCAAGAATACTGGAGAGGGTTGCCATTCCCTTCTCCAGTGAATATACCCAACCCAGTGATCTGTATCTCTTGCATTGTAGGCAGAGACTCTTTACCACTGAGCCACCTGGGAAGTCCCTAGTCGGCCATTATCTCAAAATAAAAAGTTAAAGAAAAAACAAAAAAAACCTAGGTCTATTTCACAGACTTATTTCATCAAATAAGGCCAAGGGAATGTGGTAGGTTTTATTTTTTTAAAGTTCTTTAGGCAAATCTATGTGAATGTCATTAATAACTATAGCTAGATGTTATTACCCAGTTTAGACTGAACCTATCACCATAGCACTTGCCTGAGTTTTGTCTGAATCTGCTGTTGTGTGAACTGTCTTAGACTGCATGGCTGTTCTCTTGAATTACACCATTGCAGTGCAAAGGGCTTTCCAGATGGTGCTAGTGGTAAAGAACCCACCTGCCAATGCAGGAGATATAAGAGACTTGTGTTCAATCCCTGGGTCGGGAAGATCCCCTGGAGAAGGACATGGCAACCCACTCTAGTATTCTTGCCCTGGAGAATCCCATGGAAAGAAGAGACTAGCGGGCTACAGTGCATAGGGTCTCAAAGAGTTGGACACAACTGAATGACAAAGCATACACATTGCGGTGCAAATCACCCATGTCTTCCTCCCTCCTTCTCTCCCGCTCCTCTAGACTGAGTCTGAACTGCAATCCCAGCCTACGCTACTCAAAGCCAGATGATATCATGACATGCATTGCTATGCTTTTCTCAGTATTACTGTCAGTAACGTAACAGTTTTAAACTTCTAATAAATTATGTAAAGCATGCCAACAAACATGATTCTTCAAAGGATGAGTATAAAATATTTCAGTTACAATTCCAGAGATATTAACTGGTTTTGACTGTCTTGTTTTCACTGCTTTCATGTACTAGAGGTGATATTAGTTTGGCCTCATTTAAGGAAGCATTTTTATATAGTTTTCATGTGTTTTTCAATTTTTGTTCTAAAACACATGAGCTATGTCTAAAACACGTTACTATAAACACTGGTAAACACTATTGGCAAGTAAAAACGATAAAAGACAGGTCAACTCTTATTTGGGTAGTACTGTTGTAGTGAATATCTACACACACACAAACACACAGAGCTCATATTTTATCTCACTTGTTTGAAACAAGTTGATTTTTCGATGACAACTAAAAATGTTTTTCTAGGCAACAGACATTCTGAAATAAAGACTCTGTCAGAAGGAGCTGGCAAAAAATCACAGATTATAACTCTAAACCCACACAGCTTCTTTGTCACAGTTACTTTCAACCATAATGTTTGTCTGGTTGGAGGCCTAAAAGGGATGTTAGAGAGGATCCCCAGAGTCATTTTTTGATGACATGGCACTGAAATTGCTTTTCGAACTGTGATAATCACTACTACTGCCTCTGAGTGCCAGTGTTTTTCTTAAAGAACCTTCTCCCCAACAGGCTTGTGGTGCATTTCCTGTGAGCCTAGCATAGCTGATACCCTCAGTAGTAATGGATGTCTTGGGTCACTGTTTTTTAATACATTGTGATTACCCTTTCCTCTGACTGCTATGTAGGCTAAGTGGCACTCCAGTAATTATGATTGCTGCAACCCAGAACTGGAATCAAATCACAGAACTAAAAGCCTGCCCTGACAACCACACAGCAAGTGCCCTTTTTTCTCATGATCATGCAATTTATTGTTCTGTATTTAAAGCTTTGTCTTGTGCTTCTGTTGTTTAATGTGCAATGAGTGAATGAATCAGTGGAGTTATTAAAAGTGTATGTAAAAGACTGCATGCTATAAGAATCAAAAGAAACTGAAAGAAAAAAAAATGTGGCCAACACTGAGTTTTGCTAGAAACATAATCCTTCCTTTTTAAAAGGGAATATTTTTCTGGTGATAGTTTGGGGAAACCATGTAAATTCCTGGACTCCATCCCCAACAGTTCTGAGTCAGCCTCAGGTAGTACATAACAATTTTAACCTAGGTTTAACCAAAGGGTTCTTAAACTTGATAGTGAATAAAGGATCCATAAAGGAGTAAATGTGATAAACAGGTAAATGTGATGAACTTGGTCTTTGAATGATACTTCTGAAAACAGTTTTAAGGTGTAAAAGCAGGCTGATAAAAAATAATCACAAAACATTTTATTTAATCCATGTTCACCAGATAGATGACCAGGTAGAAGTTCATGACAGAAACACTGCACAGAATTAAGGAATATAAATTTAAAACTATGCATTCATTATACCTCCTGGAGACTGAAGAAACTGGGTGGGTTCAGGTCCAGTGGCTGACAGGACAATGCTTTGGTTTACTATTGTGTGGTCATGGCATTCAAATGTGTGCCCAAACCCTAGGCTTTTTGCCTTACACCTCATTCCATTTCCCACCCCTGCCTTGTGTGCTGGAGCTCTAAACCACAATTGTGCTGCTGCCTTAGTGTTCATACCTGACTTCTTTTTTGAATTTTTTACATTTAGACCAACATTTTCCCAGTTTTAGTGGCCTCTCTAATTTTTGTCATTCTCTCTCCATTCTCTCTGGGGTCACTTGGATATGATCCTGGGTATCACATTTCTTCCAGAGTAAAGAAATTATTCTCCCTTATTTTTTTTCCCCCAGAGTAAAGGAACTGTTCTCCTTAGTCCAGTCTATATTCTGCTAAGTCTACCTGGAATGATGTGCTCTTGGTACTCTTTTTTTTTTTCTTTCTATTCTTTACTGGATCCCCTGAACACTTCCCCTTAGGACTAGGGTCTGTCTCTCTACCAGCTTAGTCCCAAAGCCCTGCTTCAAATGCTACTTATCTGGTACTTTTATCACAGTCAAACTGAGATTCACAACGTCTTAAGATAATACACTTTGTCAAAGAAGGACACTGAATTTGCTAGAACAGTTGAGGATGGATTATCCTCCCTAATTCACTTATCTGGCCAAATCATGGTAGGCTGTCAATATCAAGAACTTAAAAGAGAAAGTTCAGTTCAGTTCAGTCGCTCAGTCGTGTCCGACTCTCTGCGACCCCATGAATCGCAGCACACCAGGCCTCCCTGTCCATCACCAACTCTCGGAGTTCACGCAAACTCAAGTTCATCGAGTCCGTGATGCCATCCAGCCATCTCATCCTCTGTCATCCCCTTCTCCTCCCAGCATCAAAGTCTTTTTCAATGAGTCAACTCTTCGCATGAGGTGGCCAAAGTACTGGAGTTTCAGCTTTAGCATCAGTCCTTCCAAAGAAATCCCAGGGCTGAGCTCCTTCAGAATGGACTGGTTGGATCTCGTTGCAGTCCAAGGGACTCTCAAGAGTCTTCTCCAACACCACAGTTCAAAAGCATCAATTCTTCGGTGCTCAGCTTTCTTCACAGTCCAACTCTCACATCCATACATGACCACAGGAAAAACCATAGCCTTGACTAGACGGACCTTAGTCGGCAAAGTAATGTCTCTGCTTTTGAATATGCTATCTAGGCTGCTCATAACTTCCAAGGAGTAAGCGTCTTTCAATTTCATGGCTACAGTCACCATCTGCAGTGATTTTGGAGCCCCCCAAAATAAAGTCTGACACTGTTTACACTGTTTCCCCACCTGTTTCCCATGAAGTGATGGGACCAAATGCCATGATCTTCGTTTTCTGAATATTGAGCTTGAAGCCAACTTTTTCACTCTCCTCTTTCATTTTCATCAAGAGGTTTTTTAGTTCCTCTTCACTTTCTGCCATAAGGGTGGTGTCACCATATACGAGGTTATTGATATTTCTCCCAGCAATCTTGATTCCTACTTGTGTTTCTTCCAGTCCAGCATTTCTCATGATGTACTGTGCATATAAGTTAAATAAGCAGGGTGACAATATACGCCTTGACATACTCCTTTTCCTATTTGGAACCAGTCTGTTGTTCCATGTCCAGTTCTAACTGTTACTTCCTGACCTGCATACAGACTTTTCAAGAGGCAGGTCAGGTGGTCCGGTATTCCCCTCTCTCTCAGAATTTTCCACAGTTTATTGTGATCCACACAGTCAAAGGCTTTGGCATAGTCAATAAAGCAGAAATAGATGTTTTTTCTAGAACTCTCTTGCTTTTTCCGTGATCCAGTGGATGTTGGCACTTTGATCTCTGGTTCCTCTGCCTTATCTAAAACCAGTTTGAACATCAGGGAGTTCACGGTTCACGTGCTGAAGCCTGGCTTGGAGAATTTTGAGCATTACTTTACTAGCATGTGAGATGAGTGCAATTGTACGGGAGTTTGAGCATTCTTTGGCATTGCCTTTCTTTGGGATTGGGATGAAAACTGACCTTTCCAGTCCTGTGGCCACTGCTGAGTTTTACCAATTTGCTGGCATAATGACTACAGCACTTTGACAGCATCATCTTTCAGGATTTGAACAGCGCTACTGGAATTCTATCACCTCCACTAGCTTTGTTCGTAGTGATGCTTTCCAAGGTCCACTTGACTTCACATTCCAGGATGTCTGGCTTTAGATGAGTGATCACACCATCGTGATTATCTGGGTCGTGAAGATCTTTTTTGTACAGGTCTTCTGTGTATTCTTGCCACCTCTTCTTAATATCTTCTGCTTCTGTTAGGTCCAGACCATTTCTGTCCTTTATTGAGCCCATCTTTGCATGAAATGTTCCCTTGGTATCTCTCATTTTCTTGAAGAGATCTCTAGTCTTTCCCATTCTGTTCTTTTCCTCTATTTCTTTGCATTGATCGCTGAAGAAGGCTTTTTTACCTCTTCTTGCTATTCTTTGGAATTCTGCATTCAGATGCTTATATCTTTCCTTTTCTCCTTTGCTTTTCACCTCTCTTCTTTTCACAGCTATTTGTAAGGCCTCCCCAGACAGCCATTTTGCTTTTTTGCATTTCTTTTCCATGGGGATGGTCTTGATCTCTGTCTCCTGTACAATGTCACAAACTTCATTCCATAGTTCATCAGGCACTCTATCTATCAGATCTAGGCCTTTAAATCTATTTCTCACTTCCACTGCATAATCATAGGGATTTGATTGAGTTCATGCCTGAATGGTCTAGTGGTTTTTCCTACTTTCTTCAATTTCAGTCTGAATTTGGTAATAAGGAGTTCATGATCTGAGCCACAGTCAGCTCCTGGTCTTGTTTTTGTTGACTGTATAGAGCTGCTCCATCTTTGGCTGCAAAGAATATAATCAATCTGATTTCGGTGTTGACCATCTGGTGATGTCCATGTGTAGAGTCTTCTCTTGTGTTGTTGGAAGAGGGTGTTTGCTTGGAAGAGTGCATTTTCTTGGCAAAACTCTCTTAGTCTTTGCCCTGCTTCATTCCGCATTCCAAGGCCAAATTTGCCTGTTACTCCAGGTGTTTCTTGACTTCCTACTTTTGCATTCAAATCCCCTATAATGAAAAGGACATCTTTTTTGGCTGTTAGTTCCAAAAGGTCTTGTAGGTCTTCATAGAACCGTTCAACTTCAGCTTCTTCAGCGTTACTGGTTGGGGCATAGACTTGGATTACCGTGATATTGAATGGTTTGCCTTGGAGATGAACAGAGATCATTCTGTCGTTTTTGACATTGCATCCAAGTACTGCATTTCAGACTCTTTTGTTGACCATGATGGCTACTCCATTTCTTCTGAGGGATTCCTGCCCGCAGTGGTAGATATAATGGTCATCTGAATTAATTCACCCATTCCAGTTCATTTTAGTTCGCTGATTCCTGGAATGTCGACGTTCACTCTTGCCATGTCTTGTTTGACCACTTCCAATTTGCCTTGATTCATGGACCTGACATTCCAGGTTACGTATGCAGTATTGCTCTTTACAGCATCAGACCTTGCTTCTATCACCAGTCACATCCACAGCTAGGTATTTTTTTTTGCTTTGGCTGCATCCCTTCATTCTTTCTGGAGTTATTTCTCCACTGATCTCCAGTAGCACATTGGGCACCTACTGACCTGGGGAGTTCCTCTTTCAGTATCCTATCATTTTGCCTTTTCATACTGTTCATGGGGTTCTCAAGGCAAGAATACTGAAGTGGTTTGCCATTCCCTTCTCCAGTGGACCACATTCTGTCAGACCTCTCCACCTTTTTATCAGGCATGAGGGATAAAATAAATNAAGAAAAAAAGGAGAAGAAAGGAAGGAAGACTACTAGACTAATAACTGAGAATGTGTCCAATTTATATATTATTTTGGTGAAAACTGACATCTTTATAACAGTGTCCTCCAACAAATACATTTGTTTTGTATTGTTTAATTTCCATTGTTTAAGTGGTATTTAATTTCTCTAAGAAATGTTTTCAATGTTGAGGACTTATATGACTTTCATCAAATTTATTTCTAAATATTTTATATTTATTGCCTCCTCAATATTTAGTATTATTTTAAAATTTCATATCAATTATTTGTCACTGTATAAAAATGCAATTTTTTTAAAAATTTAGCTTCTACCCTGACAGTTTGTTAAATTTATTCTTAGTTCTAATAATTTTCAGATGATTACTTAGGACATTCTGCATACAATCATCATACAATCATATAACATACAAATAGAGAACTTCCCTTCTTTTCAATCTTTATATTTTAATTTTCCATTTCTAGATTCACTTCTGTGGCTAGACTTACCAGTAGAAAACTTATTGAGAGTTAAGAGTGATCATCTCATGAAGCAGGGCACTCAAAGCTGGTGCTCTCAAACAACCCAGAGGGATAGGGTGGGGAGCGACATGGGAGGGGGGTTCAGGATGAGGGGACACATGTACACCCTCAGTTTTGTTTCCAGTTTGTGCTTTAGTTGGTTTGTTCTTAACTGGTAAACACAATTTTTGATTTCCTTTGTTTGCCAGGTCCGTCTACTGTACTTTATTTTTGGTGGACTGTTTTGACTTTGCTCATGTGTGTGTGTGTATATTCCATTATATTAATAATCATTTGCCTGATTTTTTTACTGCCATTTGACTGGGGTTCATCTTCAGTTTCTCATTTGGGGGTATTTGTTTTAATCTCACTTAACGCCATAACAAACCACTTGTGGAATCTTTGTTCCTGACCAGGGATCAAGCCCTGAGCCTTTTGAGCGGAAGCACTGACTCCAAGACCCTAGACTACCAGAGAACTAACCCCAGGGAGTATAAAAAGTGAGAATTCACACAAAGGAAATCACTTGAATACAAAACCTGGCATCATCCAACCACCAGTAGCACTCTGTGCAGGACATCTCATCTAAACAACAAACAAAACAAAAATACAAATCAATCATATGCAGACAGGATGACCACCTCACTCAGCCTTGCCCATCAGAGGAAAAACAAACAAACTAATAAACAAAAAAGCTCAGCACAAATCTCATGCTATACAAAGCTTACACAAACTACTGGACCAACCTTAGGAGGGCAGAAACCAAAAGGAAGAAAGAAATTAGCCTTGAAGGCTGGGAAAAGGAGACCTCAAACACAATAAGTTAAAAAACAAATAATGAAAAGGCAGAGAAATGCTACACAAATAAAGGAACAAACTAGAAACACAGAAGTCCAAACAAATGATGATGAAATAGGCAAACTACCTGAAAAAGAATTCAGAATAATGATGGTAAAAATGATCAAAAACCTTGAAAAGAAAACAGATAAAATGCAAGAATCAATTAACAAAGACCTAGAAGCATTAAAGAATAAACACAGAGAAAAACAACACAATTACTGAAATTAAAAATACTCTAGAAGAAATCAATAGCAGAATATCTGAAGTAGAAAAACGAATCAGTGAGCTGGAAGATAAAATGGTAGAAATAACTTCTGAAGAGCAGAATAAAGAAAAAAGAATGAAAAGAAATGAGGATAGTCTCGGAGACCTCTGGGACAATATCGAATGCACCAACATTCGAATTATAGGGGTCCCAGAAGAAGAAGAGAAAAAGAAAGGGTATGAGAAAACTTTTGAAGAGAGTATAGTTGAAAATGTCCCCAATATGGAAAAGGAAATACTCGATCAAGTCCAAGAGGCACAAAGAGTCCCATACAGGGTAAATCCAAGGAGAAACACTCCGAGACACATACTAATCAAACTAACAAAATCTAAACTCCCTTGTTGCAAGGGAGAAGCAACAAGTAACATACAATGGAAACCCCATATGCTTAACAGCTGATCTTTCAACAGAAACTCTGAAGGCCAGAAGGGAATGGCAGAATATATTTAAAGTATTGAAAGGGAAAAATCTACAACCAAGATTACCATACCCAGCAAGGATCTCATTCAAAATTGATAGAGAAATAAAAAGCTTTTCAGACAAGCAAAAGTTAAGAGAATTCAATACCACCAAACCAGCTTCACAGCAAATGGTAAAGGGACTTATATAGTCAAGAAATACAAGAAAAGAAAAAAGATCTATGAAATCAACCCCAAACAGTTAAGAAAATGGCAACTGGAAATATATATCAATAATCACTTTAAATGTAAATGGATTAAATACTCCAACCAAAAGACACAGACTGGTTGAATGCATACAAAAACAAGATCCATATATAATGCTGTCTGCAAGAAACCCACTTCAGACCTCAAGATACATAGACTGAAAGTGAGAGAATGGAAAAATATTTTCCATGCAAAAGGGAAGCAAAAGAAAGCCAGAGTATCAATCCACATATCAGACAAAATACACCCTAAAATAAAGATTAGAAGAGATAAGGAAGGACACTACATAAGGATCAAGAGATCAATCCAAGAGGAAGGTATAAAAATTGTAAATATCTATGCACCCAACTTAGGAGCACCTCAATACATAAGACAAACACTAACAGACATAAGAGGAGAAGTTGACTGTAACACAATAATAGCAGGAGGCTTTAACAAAACACTCACACCAATGGACAGATAATCAAAACAGAAAATTAATAAGGAAACACAGTATTAAATGATACATTAGATGAGAAGGATATCATTGATATCTTCAGGACATTCCATCCAAATGCAGGAGAATACAGCTTCTTCTCAAGGGCACATGGAACATTCTCCAGGATAGACCATATCTTGGGTCACAAATCAAACCTCAGGAAATTTAAGAAAATTGAAATCATATCAAGCATTTTCTCTGACCACAATGCTATGAGACTATATATCAACTTCAAGGAAAAAACTGTAAAAAACACAAACATGGAGATTAAACAGCACATTTCTTAATAACCAACAGGCTACTGAAGAAATCAAAAGGGAAACCAAAAATTTCTAGAAACAAATGACAATAAAAACATGACAACTCAAAACCTATAGGATGCAGCAAAAGCAGTTCTCAAGAGGGAAGTTTATAGCAATACAATCCTACCTCAAGAAACAAGAAAAATATCAAATAGACAGCCTAACAACTAACACCTAAAACAACTGGAAAAAGAAGATATCCCAAAATTAGAAGGAAAGAAATAATATAGAGCTGAGCAGAAACAAACAAAAGAGAAATGAAAGAAACGATAATAAAGATTAATAAAGCTAAAATCTGATTATCTAAGATAAACAAAATTGACAAATCTTTAGACAGATTCATCAGGAAAAAAAAGAGAAAATAATCAACAAAATTAGAAATGAAAAAGGAAAGTTTACAACAGTCAATTAAGAAATACAAAGGATTATAAGGGACTATTCTGAACAACTATATGGCAATAAAATGGATAGCACGGAAGAAATGGACAGATTCTTAGAAAAGTTCAATCTTCCCAGAATGAACCAGGAAGAAACAGAAATTATGAACAACTCAATTACAAGCACTGAAATTGAAGCTGTGATCAAAAATTTCCCAAAAAATAAAAGTCCAGGTCAGAGGCTTCACAGGAGAATTCTATCAAACATTTAGAGAAGAGCTAATGCCTATCCTTCTAAAACTCTTCGAAAAAACTGCAAAGGAACACTTTCAAACTCATTCTATGAGGCCACCATCACCCTGATACCAAAACCAAAGACAACACAAAAAAAGAAAACTACAGGCCAATATCACTGATGATCATAGATGCAAAAATCCTTAACAAAATTTTAACAAACAGAATTCAGGAACACATCAAAAAGCTCATACGCCAGAATCAAGTTGGTTTATTCCAGGGATGCAAGGATATATATTCTTCAACAGAGGCAAATCAATCAATGCAATACACCATATTAACAAATTGAAAGATAAACAATCATACGATAATTTCCATAGACGCAGAAAAAGCCTTTGACAAAATTCAGCACCCACTTATGATTAAAACTCTTCAAAAGTTGAGCATAGAAGGAACCTACCTCAACATAGTAAAGGCCATATACGATAAGCCTACAGCAAACATTACTGTCAATGGTTAAAAAAAAAAAAAAAAGCATTCCCCCTAAGATCAGGAACAAGACAAGGGTGTCTACTTTCACCACTGTTATTCAGCATAGTTCTGGAAGTCCGAGCTACAGCAATCAGAGAAGAAAAAGAAGTATAAAGCATCCAGATCAGAAAAGAAGAAGTAAAACTCTCACTACAGATGACATGATACTGTACATAGAAAACCCTAAAGATAGTATCAGAAAACTGCTAGAGCTGATCAGTGAATTTAGCAAAGTTGCAGAATATAAAATCAATACACAGAAATAACTTGTATTTCTATATACTAACAATGAAAAATCAGAAAGAGAAATTAAGGAATCATCCCATTCACCACTGAAACAAGAAGAATTAAATATCTAGGAATAAACTTACCTAAGGAGACAAAATAATTGTACATAGAAAATTATAAGACACTAATGAAAGAAATCAAAGATGACATAAACTGATCAAGAAATATTCCATGTTCCTGGGTAAGAAGAATCAATATTTTGAAAATGAATATACTAACAAACACAATCTGCAGATTCAATATTTGATCCCTATCAAATTATCAATGACATTTTTCACAGAACTAGAACAAAAAATTTTACAATTCATATGGAAACACAAAAGACCCTGAATAGCCAAAGCAGTCTTGAGAAGGAAGAATGAAGCTGGAGGAATCAGCCTTCCTGACCTTGGATTATACTACAAAGCTACAGTCATCAAGAGAGTATGGTACTGGCACAAAAACATAAATATAGACCAATGGAACAAGACAGAAAGCCCAAAAATAAACCCATGCACCTATGGGTACCTTATTTTTGACAAAGGAGTCAAGAATATATAATGGGGCAAAGACAGCCTTTTCAATAAATAGTGCTGGGAAAATCGGACAGCTACAAGTAAAATAATGAAATTAGAAAACTTCCTAACACCATACACAAAGATAAACTCAAAATGCATTAAAGACCTAAATGGAAGACCAGAAACTATAAAACTGTTAGAGAAGAACATAGGCAGAACACTCGAAACATAAATCAAAGCAAGACCTTCTATGACCCACCTCCTAGAGTAACAGAAATAAAAACAAAAGTAAACAAGTGGGACCTAATTAAACTTAAAAGCTTTTCAACAGCAAAGGAAACTATAAGCAAGGTGAAGAGACAACCCTCAGAATGGGAGAAAATAATAGCAAATGAAACAACTGACAAAGGATTAATTTCCAAAATATACAAGGAGTTCATACAATTCAATAGAAGAAAAACAACAAACAACCCAATCAAAAAGTGGGAAAAATATCTAAACAGACATTTCTCCAAAGAAGATATATAGGTGGCTAACTGGATCATCGAAAAAGCAAGAGTGTTCCAGAAAAACATCTATTTCTGCTTTATTGACTATGCCAAAGCCTTTGACTGTGTGGGTCACAATAAACTGTGGAAAATTCTTCAAGAGATGGGAATATCAGACCACCTGACCTGCCTCCTGAGAAACATGTATGCAGGTCAAGAAGCAACAGTTAGAACTGGACATGGAACAACAGACTGGTTCCAAATAGGAAAAGGAGTACGGCAAGCCTGTATGTTGTCACCCTGCTTATTTAACTTCTATGCAGAGTACATCATGAGAAAAGCTGGGCTGGAAGAAGCACAAGCTGGAATCAAGATTGCCGGGAGAAATATCAATAACCTTGATATGCAGATGACACCACCCTTATGGCAGAAAGTGAAGAGGAACTAAAAAGCCTCTTGTTGAAAGTGAAAGAGGAGAGCAAAAAAGTTGGCTTAAAGCTCAACATTCAGAAAACGAAGATCATGGCATCCGGTCCCATCACTTCATGGGAAATAGATGGGGAAACAGTGGAAACAGTGTCAGACTTTATTTTTTTGGGCTCCAAAATCACTGCAGATGGTGACTGTAGCCATGAAATTAAAAGATGCTTACTCCTTGGAAGGAAAGTTATGACAACCTAGATAGCATATTGAAAAGCAGAGGCATTACTTTGTTGACAAAGGTTTGTCTAGTCAAGGCTATGGTTTTTCCCGTGGTCATATATGGATATGAAAGTTGGACTGTGAAGAAAGCTGAGCGCCGAAGAATTGATGCTTTTGAACTGTGGTGTTGGAGAAGACTCTTGAGAGTCCCTTGGACTGCAAGGAGATCCAACCAGTCCATTCTAAAGGAGATCAGTCCTAGGTGTTCATTGGAAGGACTGATGCTAAAGCTGAAGCTCCAATACTTTGACCACCTCATGCAAAAAGTTGACTCATTGGAAAAGACCCTGATGCTGGGAGGGTTTAGGGGCAGGAGGAGAAGGGGATGGCAGAGGATGAGATGGCTGGATGGCATCACCAACTCGATGGACATGAGTTTGAGTAAACTCCAGGAGTTGGTGATGGACAGGGTGGCCTGGAGTGATGTGATTCATGGGGTCGCAAAGAGTCAGACATGACTGAGCAACTGAACTGAACAGCACATGAAAATATGCTTAACATTGCTCATATTAGAGAAATGCAAATCAAAACTATAATGAGATATCACCACATACTAGCCAGAATGGCCATCATCAGAAAATCTACAAACAAAAAATTCTGGAGAGGATGTGGAGGAAAGGGAACACTCTTACACTGTTGGTGAGAATGTAAACTGATACAGCCACTATGGAAGATGGTATGAAGATTCCTTAAAAAACTAGATATAAAACCACCATATGACCCAGCAATCCCATGCCTTGGTATATACCCTGAGGAAACCAAAATTGAAAAAGACACATGCATTCCATTGTTCATTGCAGCACTATTTACAATAGCTAGAACATGGAAGCAACCTAGATGTCCATCAACAGATGAATGGATAAAGAAATTGTGGTATACATACACAATTAATATTACTCAGCCATAAAAAGGAACACATTTGAGTCAGCTCTAATGAGATAGATGAACCTAGAAGCTATTATACAGAGTGAAGTAAGTCAGAAAGAGAAAGTTAAATATCATATTCTAATGCATATATACAGAATCTAGAAAGATGACACTGAAGTATTTATTTACAGGGCAGCAATGAAGAAACAGACATAGAGAATAGACTTACAGGTATGGGGAACAGGGAGGAGAGGGTGAGATGTATGGAAAGAGTAGCATGGAAACTTACTTTACCATGTGTAAAATAGATAGCCAATGGGAATTTGCTGTATGGCTCAGGGAACTCAAAGAGGGGCTCTGTATCAACCTAGAGGGTTGGGATGAGGAGGGACATGGGAAGGAGGTTCAAAAGGGAGAGGATATATGTATACCCATAGCTGATTCATGTTTTGGTTTGACAGAAAACAATAAAATTCTGTAAAGCAATTATTCTTCAACAAAAAAATTAATTAATTAAAAAAAAGAAAGGAGGGGTGTTCCTTAGTATGATTAAATGTTAACCCAAATTAAAGAAGATGAAAATAGAATTAGAGTGGATGGGCTGACCTTTAAGGATGGATTCACTTAACATAAATACTTTCAATAATAAAATATTACCAAATATATATTTGACAGTGGTACACCACGTCAACAGGAGTGATGTAAAGAAAATAGCTGTACCAAAGAGGAGGAATATTTTACCACTGACATTTTTTTAGAATTGCCAGCACAGAGTGAAAAAAGAAAGAATAAATTTTAGTTGGTTTTGAGTTTTAATATCATTTAAAATTTTCTATCGAAAATAATTCTTTTGGTGTCCGCACTATGACCATTTGCTCACAACCCCCTCCCCAATAACTTAATATGCTACCATTTATTGGCACTTTATAGATCTCAATTTTTATAGGAAATGCTGAGATCACTTCATGACAAAATTTAATTTTGGCTAGTACACTGAAGGAATAGTCTTCTGCATCAAAAGTTATTATAATTTCTAAATAAGATGAAGCACCATGTGTGCCATAAAATCATGTTTTCAGATAGGGTTTAAACATCGTACATGAGAAAACTGATAATAATTGTTTGGAAAAGTTACAACTGTCTATTGTGTAACAAAACATAAATGCTTAGAGATTTGTCAACTTGTTTAACTTTTAAGAACAGAATCCATATAACAGAATCCATAGAAGAAGTATCTATTGTTTGGCCCTCCCAGAATAGCTTTTAATAAATAATATTAATCATTGAATTTCTAAATAGTAAATAAAAAAGTGATTCACAGGAATTCACAAGAGAATCGGATTCACAGGATGGGTTATTGAATTTGAGAACTGCAGTATTGTTCAGTAGAGCCCAAGGGGTGATTATGGTTCTCATTAGGAAAAAATGCCCTTGTTAGTTCACCCAGAAAAAAATTTCCTAATATTTTTCAGTTGCTGAGCATAGTTATTAACCTAAGTTTTAATACAGGATTCTCAATAAAATAGACTGTATTAAATTAAAAAACTTATCTTTCATTATAGCATAACTCAATTCTCAAGAATCTTAATTAAAAAAAAATAAACCAACTACCAAATAAATGAAAATAGTCAATGACTTGTGGATTCTAATGATTTTATTATTAATCCTGGTTAATGTTTAAAATTCTTCTTAAAATTTAGGCCACTTTTTATCTTGTGTTGTATAATATGCTAAAAAATATCCAAAGATTTGACAATTTAAGATGATATAAACATTGATTCATGAAAGTATTACCAAATTATGAATGCATCAGTTCAGTTCAGTTGCTCAGTTGTGTCTGACTCTTTGCCACCCCATGGGCTGCAGGACACCAGGCCTCCCTATCCATCATCAACTCCCGGAGTTTACCCAAACTCATGTCCATTGAGTTGGTGATGCCATCCAACCATCTCATCCTCTGTCGTCCCCTTCTCCTCCCACCTTCAGTCAATCCCAGCATCAGGGTCTTTTCCATTGAGTCAGCTCTTTGCATCAGGTGGCCAAAGTACTGGAGTTTCAGCTTCAACATCAGTCCTTCCAATGAACACCCAGGACTGATCTCCTTTAGGATGGACTGGTTGGATCTCCTTGCAGTCCAAAGGACTCTCAGGAGTTCTCCAACACCACAGTTCAAAAGCAGCAATTCTTCGGCACTCAGCATTCTTTATAGTCCAACTCTTACATCCATACATGACCACAGGAAAAACCATAGCCTTGACTCGATGGACCTTTGTTGGCAAAGTAATATCTCTGCTTTTTATGCTGTCTAGGTTGGTTATGACTTTCCTTCCAAGGAGTAAGTGTCTGAATTTCATGGCTATGGTCACCAGCTGCAGTGATTTTGGAGCCCAAAAAAATGTACAACTGTATAGCAGCTCAAATTTTATTCTTCATTCTTCAAGTGTCTATTTAAGACCTGCTTCTCTTTACCAGGATTTGGGTAGACAGCCTAAGACATAAAAATAATGACTCTCTCCTTTTTAAAATAATACTGAAAGCACATTTATAGAGCCTTTCTCTTTTCTTTTTTTGGCTGAATGGTATGAGGTGGGAGGATCTTAGTTTCCAACCAGAAATTGAACCCATGCCCTCTGCAGTGAAGGGGCAGATTATTAAACCACTGGACTGCTAGGGAACTCAGCCAAGGGCCTTTTTTAATTATAAAGAAGATATTCAAATGCATCTTTATGAATCCAAAGCTCTGCAAAAGGGATCCTAGATTTGATTGCCTCACTGAGTGGAATTAAATCATGATGCATTTCAGCTAGCAACATTCTCCAGGAAACTCACCGGCAGAGCAAACCTACGTCCACCATGCTGATTACAAATAGAAATATTCCTCTACACCCTTTTCTTCAGGTGCTGGCATAAGTTCACTTTTGTTAAATATCTAGGCCTACACATATGTTTAACATGTTGCTCTTCATGTTTTAAAAAAAAGCATTTATAGATGAAGTTTAAAAAGCTGTTAAATATCTCTTCCAGAGAGAGTAGATAGTATTCATCATAAGGTCTTCAAAGTTTTGATTTCCCACTAAAGATACACATACATGTAAAATTTGTTAACTGAGAGTCAACTGAACTTTTCCAGAAAAACATGTTATGAAAATGAAAGAACTCTATGACAGCCTAGAGGGGTAGAATGTGGGCTTGGGAGGGATATATATATATATATATATATAGTTACAAATAATGCACATTACTATATGGCAGAAACCAACACAAAACATTGTAAAGCAATTATCCTCAATTAAAAAGTAAATTTAATAAAAAAATGAAAGAGAAAATATACATCATGCCATGCTTCTGATGAGGGAGAAGACAGGCTTTGCTATGTGTATATGACCACATTCCCAAGTACAAATCTCTGAAACAAGAAGTCATGAAACGTGTTGGATAAGCAACACTCTGTACACCAAAGAAAATTTGTGAAAATTACACAAAGGAGTTAAATATAAGTGATGAGAATTCTCTCTGTTTTGTAAACAAAGACTGCTACCCAGATGTTCAGGCTAAATAAGACATAACCATGAAGATATCCAAAGATGTCTTTTTTGGCCTTATCAGATAGACTGATTAATCACTGGAATGAAACTATTCACTGATTAAATGACAAATTTATCTCCATTGGTTAAGGTGGTGTCAGCTCTGAGGTAATGTAATACATGGACATTAATGTTAGGGATATATTTGTTAGAACACTGGTGATTTAATGTACTAGCCATGTGACTTCAGGCACTAAACTTTAAATTTCTGAACATCATTTTGTCCTTCCATAAAATGGGAATAATAATACACTGACCTACGTTAGTCTGAAGATGAGGTGTGACTGCTGCTTATCCTATGTACTATTTCTTAGATCCCCTCACACAGGCTTAGGCTGAACACATGTGATTCAGAAGGCTAGGGTAGAGTGTATTTTGAAATCTTAAGAGCTGATAAAATTTAAAAAATCCATTTGCTATCTGGAAATCAATTTACATTTTAAATAGCTTTCTATGTGAATTACATTGTAACATCTTTCTTTTTCAATTACCTAGCCAGTAAAATTAAATGCAAAAAAAAAAATTTTACTGCAAATTTAATTGTAACAGGTGGCCTGGATTTTACCTCCTACGTAGTTCTAAATTTAATCAATATGTCTCCAACAGCAGCACTAAAATCATATTATTTTCCTTATGTAAGCCTTGTAAGATTTCAAAACTGCAACAAACTATTCTGGCTATTCATAGGAAAATGAAATCTAAATGTATTCCTTTTACTTAATTTCCCTGGAAACTACTAAATATAAAGGCACTGATTTTCTCATATTTATCTTTATATCAAAGTGGACCTACTTACAACTTTGCAAATATGCCATTGTGGAAAACTGCTGAAATGATAAGATAGACATTTGGAATCTATTTTTCCTCTTCCCTAAGAAGCAGGAGTATTAGCTAGTGATTAGTAGTTTCCATGACTAAATCCTTTCTTAATGTCAGTTATAAATTTAGTAAGCTAAATGGCAACCCACTCCAGTACTCTTGCCTGGAAAATCCCATGGACGGAGGAGCGTAATAGGCTACAGTCCATGGAGTCGCAAAGAGTAGGATACGACTGAGCAACTTTACTTCACTTCAAGCTAAAACTAATCCTACCAATAAAGATAAGGGTAGACTAAGGAAAACATAGCTTCAATTAAATGTTGAAAACTTTTTTTAACCTTAAAACATAAAGAAGTTAGTTATTCATTTTGGCTCAATGGTGAATGAGAAAGGAAGATTAAAAAAAGTTACTATCAGAATGAAAAAAATCTAAGTATTCTGAATCCTTGGTGAGTTTCCTGTTACAGCTGCAGATTTGGTACCTGCTCTCCACTCCCCCATATTCATAACATCCCCTAAAGAAATATGTATGCAAGGAACCAGTTCAGACAAATGTATACAAACTTTTATCATTAACAAGCCTTTGGACCCAGTACTCTATGTTATCTCTAGGCAAGCTAGACTCAAATAAAGTGTGACCAACTGGGCCACTATTCAAACAGAAAGGAAATCTAGGTCAATTTGTCATATTATTTGTATGGAATTTCAACAGAAATAATAAGGACAGTGAAGTTGAAGAAATTTTCATTTTAAAAATTGGAATACAAGTAGACCGCTGTCAAAGAAGGACAAATTTTGACTCTTTTACTTATCACGTTAAATCACCCATTGCCTCAAATGTTGGACCAATGCATTTCCTGTACTGAACCCATCTCTAGCAATACTTTTCTGTCTTGAGGGTAAAGACCTTTGAACATCTAACAATGAAAACATAGCAATAAGAAATGAAATAAAATTGAAGTTTTTTAAGAAGCCTTTGAGAAGGATTGACTAGGTCTAAATAGTCTATCAGGGGGAAAATCTTATGTTCTCTTAAATACAAATATAAAATTTTGTATTTCTATTCTGAAAAGTTGCAAATGCTCCTGTGCATCTCTGTGCAAATAAATGAGATGAGGATGTTTACTTCATAATTTAAAAAACTTTTTTTTTCTTTATTTTTTTGCTTGCATAGGCCTTCATTGCTGCACCTGCCTCTAGTTGCAGTGAATGGGGGCTACTCTTAAAAATTGCAGTGCAGGCTTATTGCAGTGACTCTCTTGTTTCAGGGCACAGGCTCTGGGCGTGTGGGCTCAGTAGTTGTGGCACACACAGCCTTAGTTGCTTCGGGTCATGTGGAATCTTCCCGGACCAAAGATCCAACCCATATACCCTGCATTTACAGGCGGAGTCTTATCCATTGTGCCATCAGGGTAGTCCTCATAAACATTTTAATGAATGTTTCTTTGATGTTTCCTCCAAAACTTACTGAAATAGGTCAGGAAGAGACTTTTCTTCAATTTGCTTCAGTTCAGTAGAAGACCACTCTCCATGCTAAACTAAGAAATCATCCCTATTCCATCTTGCATGTCAGGTTTTTTTCACATACAAGAGGCGATTACAAATAGCAGAATTCCCTGGCGTCTCCTTGATGGATGGACAGTATGGCCAAGAAACAAATATGTATTGTTTTAATCCACTGAGATTTTAGAATTGCTTGTTATTCCGGATAATCTGGAATCCCTATTCTGAAGAATACACAGAGTACAAAGAGAGTGAAGTTCAATTACCCACAAGATAATGTATTCTTCATTTTTTACTTTACACAAGAATAATCATATTAGCCCCTTGTAATAAAACCCTTGATGCTAGAAAGAAATTAAGTTCTCACTCAATATAGAGAAACATCACTTTAAAGCATTTCTTTCTATTCTATTCAGATATAACCAGACAGATCTCATTAATATACCCAGTTGGAATGTAAGTTTCTTTCTTAGTATCTGAAGCCAGAGCTTTCTTCATCTGGAACTCATGTAGATTTTTAAGCATATCCAAATTTAGGCTACTCAAACTGCAAATCTCTAATATGATCCAGTTTTCCAAAGTTCCATATAGGCAAAAGGAAAATGCAAGAAAATCATCGCACTAGTTCAACATCACCAATTCTAGAAAACACCAACACATTCCAGAATCAATTCTAATTACTGCAGTTGCTTACTCTCTGCAGACTTATTTGACCATTACTGAATATTCTCCAAACTAAAATAGTGTGGCCCCAAACCACTTATAATTACCACAATTCTGGGCAACCCCTTGACCTCTCTTAAGCCACCATTGCCTTTTAAAGGAAAGCAAATTCAGCATTTTTTGCTAAAATGATCTGAAATGAGGAAGGAGGAAGATTGTGTACTTTCATCCACAAATATTTTTCTCATCCCTGGTTTCATAATTTTATATAGCGTTAGACTCTAGTCTCAAACAACACTGTTATTCTCTGCCACTGATATTAAGAAAGATAGTTTTATTTTTGTGAGAAATAGACAGAAAAAAGAAGAAGTTTTCCTGATTTCAATCCTTATTGTATGTAAATCGAGTCAGGCTATCTATCCAAAGTTCATCCCTGTTATAGAGACAGAAATTCTAACTATGATCCTACAATTTTCACATCTAAGGAGACAAACAAAAGACATCACTATTAAAGATTCTTCCTTATGGAACAGCACCAAAATATATCTTGATCATTTTGGTTTTTTCTCTTTATACACACATGCATGATTATGAGCACACACACTCACACACATGTGTGTGTGCCCTTGCCTAAGACTCTAGAATCCTTTGCTTCTGTAAAGAACCTCAACATGAAACCATGTGGTTCGAGTATCTCATCAAGACTGCACACAGGTGGGAGGGATCGCCCATTTCAGTCCCACCAGGTGTCTCTACTCAGTGCTGAATGAAATTACAAAAAGAATTCAGAAAAAGGTACAAAGAACAGTCATGTCATGTGGGGCAGTCAGTTCTTTGCCACCCACAGCATGTAGTTCAGTTCAGTCACTCAGTCGTGTCCGACTCTGCGACCCCATGAACCGCAGCACACCAGGCCTCCCTGTCCATCACCAATTCCCAGAGTCCATCCAAATCCATGTCCATTGAGTCGGTGATGCCATCCAACCAGCTCATCCTCCTGCCCTCAATCCCTCCCAGCATCAGGTTCTTTTCAAATGAGTCAGTTCTTCACATCAGGTGGCCAAAGTATTGGAGTTTCAGCTCCAACATCAGACCCTCCAATGAACACCCAGGACTGATCTCCTTTAGGATGGACTGGTTGGATCTCCTTGCAGTCCAAGGGCCTCTCAAGAGTCTTCTCCAACACCACAGTTCAAAAGCATCAATTCTTCAGTGCTCAGCTTTCTTTATAGTCCAATTCTCATACCCATACATGACCACTGGAAAAACCATAGCCTTGACTAGATGGACCTTTGTTGACAAAGTAATGTCTCTGCTTTTTTCTTTTTAATTTTTATTTTAACTTTAGTTTACTTTACAATACTGTATTGGTTTTGCCAAACATTGACATGAATGTCTCTGCTTTTTAGTATGCTGTCTAGGTTGGTCATGAGGTTCTGGTAATTTAAGAGGTTTTCAGGCATTTTCTGACCATAAAGGAGTTCAGTCTGACAAACCATCTTTAGCATCACTCCCTGCCAAGATGATGAAACTGTCCTACTGTAACCCTTTATCATTAGTTGGTCCAGTGATCCTTACAGCTAGGCAAAACTCTCTGGGGAAGTTGGCTTAGAGTTCCTAACTTTTATTTCCATTTGGTCACTTGCAGGGCACAGAAACATGAAGCAATGACTGAGATATTCAAGTATACATTCCAGGAAAGGCTAGTAGGCAGGGCCCTAAGAAGAGACCCAACTGCAAGCTACCAACTTCACGTTTAGAAATGCGGGAAAGGCGAGACCTAAAATTGCTTACTACAAGAAGGCAGAACATGACTGAAAGAGAAAATCCATTCCCCTAACTTTTTATTTTTTTTAATTTATTTATTTTAATTGGAGGCTAATTACTTTAATATTGTGGTGGGTTTTTCCATACCTTGACATGAATCAGCCATGGGTGTACATGTGTTCCCCATCCTGAACCCTCCTCCCACCTCCCCCCCCATCCCACCCCTCTGGGTCATCCCAGTGCACCAGCCCTGAGCACCCTGTCTCATGCATCAAACCTGGACTGGCGATCTGTTTCACATATGATAATATACATGTTTCAATGCTATTCTCTCAAATCATCCTACCCTCGCCTTCTCCCACAGAGAAGGATTCTTGCCAGCAGGAAGGAGCAATTTCTTTCCTTAAGAGACGAGAGCTAAAAGACAATGGAAGAAACAAACATGATTCCATGCAGACCAAATCAAGCCTTCACCCTGCCATTAGCCTATGTCATCAACATCAGTCTACAGCCTCCCTTACCACTGGCTGCACTGTGTCAGTATCACTATTATTACATCTTTCCATCATCTGGGTTTGGCAGTGCTCTTGTATCTCTTTCCCCTACTAGCTTGAAAGCCCTAGAATGAGGAAACTACTCTTTACAAATTCCAACTAGGGCTTACAATCCTAACGGTCTTATCCTGAGTATACACTCAGATACTGGAGAAATGGAAAGCCAAGGGTTTATTCTAAACATATTTATCAGAGATGAAAAAACATTTCTCATAAGTACTTAAATATTTTGAATGCCTTATATTTCCTTTCATTTCTCAGAATCTGATGGGCTGATGGAAATGAGAGAGAAACTTTACAAAGATGTCAGAATAATACACTGGGAATGCATTGGGAATGGTAGATACACTAATGTTTTGCTTATTTTTACTTGGTTCAAGTAGCTACTAACTACAGAGATGCTCAAAATCAATCTGTTTTATTGTAAGCTTGATTACCTACACATCCCTAAATTATTCTATCACACAAATGACAGCTTATACTTAATGAAAGGGGCCACTTATTTAACTGCTGATTATTTCTGAGAAAACATTTTAACCTACTTCCCTATTTAAATGAAAATGGGGGGAAATATACTTTCACAAATCTTTAAAGGAATGTACTTCTGCTTTTTATAGAAAGGAGAGTGGGATGAATATAGCAGGGCTTTCCTTCTCCACACCCATGTTAGGCCTAGAGATTAAGATATATAAGTACTAATAAAAAGCATCTTCTCCTGGGTATATATGCTGCTCCAGAGACCACCAAGAGGGCTGAGAGAGTGGTGACCAGGCACAGAAAGTCACGTGACCTCAGTCCCTGTGCTGATTTCCCTGTATCACTGCAAATGGCCCTGACTTTCCTGGGGAGGTTGTGCTGTTGATGTTTAGAGAGGAAGCTCAGATATAATTCTCTGAGGAGTAAGAAGTTTTCTTTTTTTAGGGCAAGATAATAGGTTTTATCCCTTCTCATAATTCTAAGCATTCTTTGCTTATGCTATTTCTAAGTGTGGTGAAAAGCTATTTAAATGTGACTTTGATAGTGACAGGAGAAGGCAATGGCACCAGTACTCAAGCTTTCTACTGATGAATCTAAGCATGACTCTCTCATGCTTTGTATAATATGTAGAATGAAAGTATCAACAAAATCTAAGAATTTTCTTGTTATAGGTGGCTAGTGTACATTCACTGTTAGTCATTATTTTCTTAAAAAAAAAAAATGAGGTACTTGTGTCCTTAGTAATTTGCAATTGATTGTGGAGATAATTTGTAAAATTATGGAGATAGTTTCCCTTTTTCCCCCAGTGTGTGTTTTATACTTAGAGTGCATCTTAACTCACACTAGTCAGATTTCAAGTACTCAGTTGCCACATGTGGCTTAAGGCTACCATATTGGACAGTACAGCTAGTTCTATGGAGTCACAGAAGTCTGTCAAAAGAATTAGTTTGGGATTACATTGGAGTTACAGTTTCTCATACATTTTGCTCGATCTTGAGGAATGTAAATTTATCACTTAGGCTATAAGACTGGAAGCTTTAAAAAAAATATTTTCTGCATTCTTAAGTTACTTAATATCACCTAAGTCAGTTAAATCTAGGGCAGATTCAAAGATATGTGATAATCAGTGCAAGAAAATTGTGTGTGTGCACTCAGGTGGTTAGTCATGTCCAGCTCTTTGCAACTCACCTAAGAATTACTTCCCACTGTCAGCCTGAGTCTAGACACTTGTATACCAGTCTCTATTATTTTGCACTAAGGTCCCTTCTAATTAGATCAACTGGATAAACTAACAGTCCACTCTTGATCTTTCCACCTACAGTTCTTCAATTCAGTTCAGTTCAGTCGCTCAGTCATGTCCGACACTTTGCGACTCCATGAATTGCAGCACGCCAGGCCTCCCTGTCCATCACCAACTCCCAGAGTTTACTCAAACTCATGTCCATCGAGTCGGTGATGCCATCCAGCCATCTCATCCTCTGTCATCCCCTTCTCCTCCTGCTCCCAATCCTTCCCAGCATCAGCATAAGAGTCTTTCCCAATGAGTCAACTCTTCGCATGAGGTGGCCAAAGTATTGGAGTTTCAGCTTCAGCATCAGTCCTTCCAAAGAACACCCAGAACTGATCTCCTTTAGGATGGACTGGTTGGATCTCCATGAAATTAAAAGACACTTACTCCTTGGAAGGAAAGTTATGACCAACCTGGATAACATATTAAAAAGCAGAGACATTACTTTGCCAACAAAGGTCCATCTAGTCAAGGCTATGGTTTTTCCAGTGGT
>SJYQ01000768.1:290837-354078 GCA_006410935.1 Redunca redunca | reverse complement strand
CTTGGACTGCAAGGAGATCCAACCAGTCCATCCTAAAGGAGATCAGTCCTAGGTGTTCATTGGAAGAACTGATGTTGAAGCTGAAACTCCAGTACTTTGGCTACCTCATGCGAAGAGTTGACTCATTGGAAAAAAAACTCTGATGGTGGGAGGGATTGGGGGCAGGAGGAGAAGGGGAGGACAGAGGATGAGCTGGTTGGATGGCATCGCCAACTCGATGGACATGAGTTTGAGTAAACTCCGGGAGTTGGTGATGGACAGGGAGGCCTGGCATGCTGCAGTTCATGGGGTCTCAAAGGGTCAGACATGACTGAGCGACTGAACTGAACTGAACTGAACAGTTGTTCAGCTGACCGCAAAAAAGATTTGTTCTCTGTCTGCCCCTAAATTCCTTTTTCTTAGCAATCCTAAAGGGTAACTGCCTTCTACTCCCCAAGGAATGTTTTGGTGGAATTGATTACAAGTCAAGTTTCCTCTTAACACACAACTCATGAACGCCCATCCAATCATCCTGAGCCACAGTTTTTCTCCAGCAGCAGGTTCAGGCTGGTCCATGGCATAGAAGATGCCAGCAGCTACTCACTGTGTGATCTGGAGAAACCCTCAAAGCCCTCGCTGGTTTCTAACTGGGCTTCCCAGGTTGGCACTAGTGGTAGAGAACCTACCTGCCAATGCAGGGGACATAAGACACGCAGGTTCAATCCTTGAGTTGGGAAGATTCCCCTGGAGTAGGGCACAACAACCCACTCCAGTATTCTTGACTGGAGAATCCCATGGACAGAGGAGCCTAGCAGACCACAGTCTATAATGAGTCCTCTCGTTTAAAAAAAAAAAAAGAAAACAAACAAAAAATAATTCTAATACCCACCACTCTGATATTCTCTTCTAGATCCAAACTTTACTGAAAAGGAAAATGTGGGGTAGTATATTCAACTGATTGGTATTCAGCATCATCCAGATACTGATGGATAGGGAACAATTAATTTTAGATTGAGACAGGACATTAAAGAGAAGGTAGCCTCTCTAAATGGTACAATTGCTCTTCTTGACTGGAAGACTCAAGACAGCAATAATCACCTGGGATACATGTGTGCTAAATTGTTCAGTTGTGTCCGACTCTTTTTGACCCCATGGACTGTAGCCTGCCAGACTCCTCTGTTCATGGGATTCTCCAGGCAAGAATACTGGAGTGGGTTGCCATCTCCTTCTCCAGAGGATCTTCCCGACCCAGGGATCAAACTCATATCCCTTGTATCTACCTGCGTTGGCAGGCAGGTTCTTTAATACCAGCACCACCTGGGAATAACTGGGATACATGTAGGGACACAAAACAGAGTGACCAAAAAAATACATGAAGGAATATCATTATCATACAATTTTTTATTGAGCTGAATTTTCCCAATAAATCCAATATGGGGGATGTTTTCAAAATATTTAATGTGTTCACTCATTAGGAGTATCTGTTCTACCTTACAAACTAGATTCTAATAAACTATATTCTAATATTCCTAAAAGGAAACTTATTTAAGGAATTTAATAAATAAGCTGTGGTTTAATACAGAAAAAAGTGAAATATTTCAGTCTATTTAACCTAGTGTTACTTTGGAAACGAAGTAGCCAAATAATTTGCTATACAGAAAATTGGACATTTCTTTCTTCTACATTTTCAGGGGAAATGCTCTACCCTCTATTCTATTATTTTTGCATTGAAAGATTGAATGCTCACTTTGGGAAAATGTTCAGAGAATCCTCTCTTAAGGTATAATTTTAATGTGTCAGAAACTATAATTTGTGCCAGAGAACAAAGTGATAAGGTTCATTGCAGGATTTTAAATATATTACTGATGGTTTCTCAGTCCTTTTGTGAACTATTTTAGTGCAAAATGTTATTTATTTAATCAAATAGAGCCATTACTCACAATGGGAAATACATAAGCCTGTCTCTGCTAAGAACAGAAAAGAGCTTCTAGGATAAAGAACAGAACAGTGCTGGTATTTATGAGTGCAGATTTGAAAAGCAATGAACTAAACCAAGTGAGTCTGACTCCCTCTTCTATGATTAAACTCACAAAATGGAATCCATAGCAGAATTCGTTATCCAAATGCCTTTCTAGGGAACTCTGCTCTTCAGAAGCTCTACAGCTGCTCAAGTAAATGAATATCTGTGATGAGTTTTTTGTTGAAATCACAGAACTGCACCCTAGGCTGATGCAGATTCTTTGCCTGTTCACTTACACAGGAGACATCAGCCTGTTGGGTGACATGTGGGCTGGGGGAGCATGCTTATATTGGGAAATGCGCTCAGAGCATTTTTATGGGGTGAAGGCATGGTTGTAATTAATGTTGCTTCAAGAAGGGAGTTATTATATGTATGGAGTGGTGCAACAACAGAAAGTATGAGCTGCACCAAATAAAATGATACAGTAGCTAAAACCCAGGCTCTGAAATCTGCTACTTCAATTTCAGTTTGGCTACTTGCTAACAGAGTGAGAGCAGTCACAGTTCCAGGGCTGTTTTATATATTAATGGATACAACTGTCCCAGGTAGCTCTTCAAACTGTTACTATTCTTCATTTGAATGGATGGTGAGGAAACAGATGTTGAGAATGGAGCTGTAGGAATGGGGAGCCTGGTTTTAATGTGAGTTGGCCATTGCAGAATCTGGGCTCTGAGCCAAGACGTGGTATGGGCATCGGGGACTGCTTACTCTTATTTCTGTCAATTAGCACTTGTTTTCTGTTTTATCTCCTGTAAAACGAAAATAAACACAAGATCATCTAATGGGGTTAAATGAGATCAAGAATATAACTGTAAAAAATAAATAATAAAAAGAACTTTCAATTAGAGTTGAGAGACCAGAAGGGGGAGCTCTCACACTTATGACAATAGATGGCAGTTCAGTTCAGTTCAGTTCAGTCGCTCAGTCGTGTCTGACTCTTTGCAACCCCATGAATTGCAGCACGCCAGGCCTCCCTGTCCACCAAGCCCAACTCAGAGAATATGTGTGTGTGCTCAGTCACATCTCCCATGGACCATAGCCCGCCAGGCTCTTCTGTTCATGTAATTCCCAGCAAGAATACTAGAATGGGTGGCACTTCCTACTCCAGAGGACCTTCCCGACCCAAGGATCTGCATCTCCTGCACCGGCAGGCAGCTTCTTCACCACTGAGCCAACTGAAGAATAAAGATTCCTTTCTTTCCTGGCAAGGACTCTGCCAATGAAAAGCCATGGATTCTTTGTCTGCTATTATTGTTGTTGTTCAGTCACCAAGTCACATCTGACTCTCTATCACCCCATGGTTTGTAGCACTTCAGGCTTCCCTGTCCTTCACTATCTCCTGGAGTTTGCTCAAACTCATGTCCATTGAGTCAGCGATGCCATCCAACCATCTCATCATCTGTTGTCCCCTTCTCCTCCTGCCCTCAATCTTTCCCAATGGGCTGGCTCTTCACATCAGGTGGCCAACATATTTGCTATAGCCCTCCTAAATTCCTTTCTCCTCTGTAACATTGCTCTGTTTCCCTTTCCATGATAGAACTTGTATGTGGCTCCTCATGATTACAGAGCCTCAGTTGCAATTCTCTGGTGATCCCAAACAGATTCATCTTTGCTGGAGAAATTTCTGGCAAACTATCTTAGGTCAAGATGGTGAACTGAGCACAGTGCCTGAAACCCAATACCCAGGAAATGTAGTTTTACCAAAGGTGTGCCTCCCTCCAGTCAGTCTCTGGAGAACAATTATTTTCTAGATGTTAATTAATCAAGACAGCTAAATCTGTTTATTGGCTCGGACTTTCACTGCATCTCACCTTCACATAGTTGATCAGTATCTCAAGCAGGTGTCATTTGAGATTGCAATTGTCAATCATTATCATTCCATCTGTGATGGTGAAAATATCATCATGCTACACAGGTGATTTATCATATAGCAAAGACTAAATTGCTCAGAAGCATGAGCCAGAGCCCTTATCAGGTAAAATGACTGCCTGGACTGATCTGCCACATTTAAACCTTATTAAAGGGCAGGATCTGCCAGGTGGCAATCTTGAAGCATGCTGATATAAGTTAGCAGTCTGACTACATAAATTCCAGTGAGGGAGCTGAAGGGACTCTGTGCTAGTTACATGCATCTGCTCTTTCGCCTTTAGTAGACAAATGATACAGAGCAGCAAAAAGAACTTGTCCAAGTAAGACATTGTGATAAGCCATTATTAACACATACCAGGAAGTGTTTAGTAAAAGATACTGCTGCTGCTGCTGCTGCTGCTGCTAAGTCTCGTCAGTCGTGTCCAACTCTGTGCAACCCCATAGACGGCAGCCCACCAGGCTCCACCGTCCATGGGATTTTCCAGGCAAGAGTACTAGAGATACTAGGTTTTCCTACTACAAATGATTTGGACAATAAAAAAGCTAAGACCTGTAAGTAAACAACATACACACTCAGCATTCAACAAACAAGTGCAGATAATTAGAAATGACTTTATAAGATAATCCATTCCCAAATTTAGATTATCCTCTATTTAAATGATGATATAATTTTATAGGCTATTTTCAGTCTTTAGGGAGGAAGGTGATTGGTGGCTAAGAGCATTGACTCTGGATCCTGAAGGCCTAGGCTCAAATATTGCTCTGTCACTTACTACTACCTTATTATAAGCAAATTACTTAAATTCTCTTTGTCTCAGTGTCACCAGAGAAGGCAATGGCACCCTACTCTAGTAGTCTTGCCTGGAAAATCCCATGGACGGTGGAGCCTGGTGGGCTGCAGTCCATGGGGTCACGAAGAGTCAGACACGACAGAGCGACTTCACTTTTACTTTTCACTTTCACGCATTGGAGAAGGAAATGGCAACCCACTCCAGTGTTCTTGCCTGGAGAATCCCAGTGACGGGGGAGCCTGGTGGGCTGCCGTCTATGGGGTCGCACAGAGTCGGACATGACTGACGAGACTTAGCAGCAGCAGCAGCAGCTATGTCAACTGTAAGTGATAATAATAATAGTACTGACTTTTAGGTTGTTTTTGAGATTTAACAACTAATATATGAAACGTGGTATCTTAAGAAGCAGAACAAAACCTGGCATTTTACAAGTTATTTTTTAAATAAATTTATTCAACAGCTTTTAGTTTACATCTTAACAGAAAATATTGCTAATAGGTGGTGAACTTTCTATTAGTCACACTTCCTTAAGATGTGAACTAAAAGCTGTTGAATAAATTTATTTTATTTAAAAAAATGGTTTGTGAACTTCCTGGGCTTCCCAGGTGACACTAGTGATAAAGAACTCACCTGCCAATGCAGGAGATGCAGGTTCAGTCTTTAGTTGGGAAGATTCTCTGGAGGTGGGCACCGCAACCCACTCCAGTATTCTTGCCTAGGAAATCCCACTGACAGGGAAGCCTGGCAGGTTGCACTGTATGGGGTTGCAAAGAGTCGGACATAACTGAAGTAACTTAGCACCATGAACTTACTACCATTGCATTAATACATTGATAAAAATATGTCAACCTTTCAAGGTCACCAGGGTGCTATTTACTTCTCAAATGTTATTTTGCAATATTCTAAATAGCTTCCTCATAGCAACACATACACCACTGGGGAAAAATAAATTGCCAAGTGAAACTTGAAGAACAGAGTAAAATAGTAATCAAACTTATAGAGACAGAAAAACCATTGAAACTTTAATCTATTATTCTTTACTGATAAATCAAAGAGCAATGTAAATTACTCATATTAACAGAATCAATAAAGATAAATGTTAAGTGGTTCTTGTAGGATGTGACTATCATTAAGTAAGTATTCCATTACAAATTAAGGAATTACTATCTAGTCAGCAGTCTTGAGAAAACAATATCATTACACTTTGAAGGGAAAGATAAATACAATTTAGGTTAACACCACAATGGCAGTACTAAAGAAAAGTCAAATTAGCAAGCAAAGAAAGCAACATTATTTTTCTCTTCTGTTACGTAGCTGATTTTGTTCTGAAGCAATGCATTTAGCAAAATGGAATAATTTGGAGAGAAAGAATCTCATACAAGATATGAATTCTGATGACAAACATAACAACTTTTTAATTAATTGTTCTGCTTTAAATTGACCCATAAAAATAGCAAAGTTGCTTATTTTCATTCTAAAGACCACAGACCAAAACAATAACTAGGATAGAAACCAATTATTTTCACATATCAACCAGACCAAAACTGGAAGTAATGATATTAAAATGAATTAGTCACAATATATCACAAATCCAACTGTGCAAAGAATGATTGCTCAATAACTGGCTTGCAAATTTCCAGAAGCTACAATTTTGTAACCACATTAGCAGGCAACATTAGAACCATTTATTGTAATGTACATTTTATGACCTACCTGGCCTTAAAAAATCATGAAATGTGTTAATTAGTGATTCCACAAAGAAAATAATAAATCCATTATTATAAATCCAAATTCTTGGTTTTAACAAATTTCAACAGAGAAATTATCACTATGCTTCCTCAGTATCATAGACCAACACTTCCCATGAAGGTATACTTTTTTCACACATTAAATTCATTTAAATCATCTTTAGCAAGACAGAATGCCAGCAACTTTTAAAAGTTTCATCAATGAATGGAAAGTCTCCTTAAGCAGATATATTAATAACATAAAGAATCACTCTAACACTCTCATGAACTTCCCCAATGGCTCAGCGGGTAAAGAAACTGCCTGTACTGTAGGAGACAAAGGGTTCAATTCCTGGGTTGGGAAGACTGCTGGAAGGAGAGCATGGCAAAACACTCCAGAAGTCCTGCCTGGAAAATCCCATGGACAGAGGAGCCTGGTGGGCTACAGTCCAAAGGGTCACAAAGAGTCAGACACAAATGAGTGACTAAGCATGAGGGATAGCAGCATCCATGGTCCTGGGAGAAGTGTGTACAAAGATAATTTTTTTCTTTTTTTGCCAGGATTTAACAAGAGCCCCTTATTCCTTGCTTCAGTGGCCTAATCAGGTAGTAGATTGATTTGATAAGGCACTCTGACTGTACAGTATAAAAGTATTACATACATTTCTTTTGCAAGTAGAAGGGGCCAATGCAACAACAGATGAAGAGAGTCTAATGAAATGATGAGGGGCAGGGACAGGACCAGACAGCTTACCCATATGTAAGATATAAAAACAGAAAAAAGTATCTCTCGGCCCCACTTGTTGCAGAAACTTGAGCTGCTCAGGGAGTCTTCTGTGGCCACCTTATCACTGGGAAAGTGATTGTACACCTGAATTGCAATATCTATAGGATGGGGCAGAGTGAAGGGGTCAAAGAAGGATTAACCAGAAGGCATTGTGAGAATCTTCACTGAGAGAAAACTGGACACTGGACTTTCACATTTACCAGGGCAAGATGATATCCTGACTATGGTGGGACCTGGGTTTTCTTCCCGTCACCACTATTAAAACAGAATCTGCCAATTATAGATCACAGGCTGCACCAACAGCTTCTTCACCACTCGGAGCAAGACGTAGGACTAAACGGGTGTTTCTGGTGTCTCAGTGGTAAAGAATCCACCTGCTAATGCAGGAGATGCGGGTTCAAACCCTGGATTGGGAAGATCCCGTGGAGAAGGGAATGGCAACCCACTCCAGTAATCTTGCCTGGGAAATCCCATGGACAGAGGAGCCTTGGCAGGCTACAGTCCATGAGGTCATAAAGAGTTGGGAATGACTTAGTGACTAAACAGCAACATAGGGGTGAATACAGCGTACACTCTGCCCATTGTGGTACGCTTTCTGGGCCCCCTTAGCACTTAAGGAGAAAATTTGATCATGGAGGAGAAAAGATAGAATTTCATGTTATGACCAATCAGTGTGGCCTCTAGCAATGCATTCTGGGGACTGAATGAGAAATCTCATTTCACCCCACTTTTAGAGGTGGTCTTTTCCAGAAACTAACATACTATTATGACCCAGGGGGCAAGTCTGGCCTACTACCTGTTCTGTGTGGTCTGTGTGCTAAGAATGGTTTTAGTATTTTTAAACAATTAAATCTCAAGTGGTAATATAAGTACCTACCTAATATCCTCAGATTTGTCTCTTTCCTTCAAAGCCTAGCGTATTTAATACCTTGCCCTCTACAGAAAAATTCTCCCAACTCGTGCCCCAGTTCCACAAAGTAATAGTTGTTATCTACTAGCAGAGTTCTTTAGTCAGTTGCTTAGATCTAGATAATTGTGACTTTTTATTGATTAAATGTATTTTTTCTTTTTTTTCCTTTTTGCTTTTGCAATTATGTTTCCATGTGTGGCTATTTTTTATTAACTTGTTTAATTGGAGGCTAATTACTTTTCAATATTGTAGTGGTTTATGCCATACACTGACATGAATCAGCCACGGGTGTACATGTGTTCCCCATCCTGAAACCCCCTCCTACCTCCCTTCACCTCCCATCCCTCAGGGTAATCCCAGTGCACCAGCCCTGAGCACCCTGTCTCATGCATCAAACCTAGACTGGTGATCTATTTCACGTATGGTAACATACATGTTTCAATGCTATTCTCTCAAATCATCCCACCCCCGCCTTCTCCAAAATTGAGTCCAAAAGTCTGTTCTTTGTATCTGTGCCTCTTTTGCTGTCTCACATATAGGGTCATTGCTACCATCTTTCTAGACTCCATATATATGTGTTAATACACTGTATTGGTATTTTTCTTTCTGACTTACTTCACTCTGTATAATACTCCAGTTTCATCCACCTCATTAGAACTGATTCAAATGCATTCTTTTTAATAGCTGAGTACATGTATGGATATGAGAGTTGGACTGTGAAGAAAGCTGAGCACCGAAGAATTGATGCCTTTGAACTGTGGTGTTGGAGAAGACTCTTGAGAGTCCCTTGGACTGCAAGGAGATCCAACCAGTCCATTCTAAAGGAGATCAGTCCTGGGTGTTCTTCGGAAGGAATGATGCTAAAGCTGAAACTCCAGTACTTTGGCCACCTCATGCGAAAAGTTGACTCATTGGAAAAGACTCTGATGCTTGGAGGGATTGGGGACAGGAGGAAAAGGGGACGACAGAGGATGAGATGGCTGGATGGCATCACTGACTCAATGGACATGAGTTTGGGTGAACTCTGGGAGTTGGTGATGGACAGGGAAGCCTGGCGTGCTGCGATTCATGGGGTCGCAAAGAGTCAGACACAACTGAGTGACTGAACTGAACTGAACTGAACTGAATACTCCATTGTGTATATGTACCACAGCTTTCTTATCCATTCGTCTGCTGATGGACATCTAGGTTGCTCCCATGTCCTAGCTATTGTAAACAGTGCTATGATGAACATTGGGGTACATGTGTCTCTTTCAATTCATTAAATGTTTTTATCTGAAACATTATAAAACAAATCCATACATAGACAGTATTGGAGCATACAGCTCCTTGACTTTAAAGAAAGGAAATAATTCCTATACTGAGTAGCTTAACAGTAGCCATATTATTAATAATTCTAGGAGACACCAGTTTGAATTCTTCATGTAGTAAATATAAGAACTCAAATGACTCTCTGGGTAAAGTAGCTAATATTCCAATCCTAAGGAGGAACATTTTCATTTGCATTGTAAGGTTAGCATTTTGTAACAAAACTTTACAGGTCATTATTGTCCGATGAGTTTTTAAGTTATCATATTGAGTAAAATTTGTGAAATTTTAGTATTAAAAACTCAAATAGGCTGTCCTATAGGAGTACTCAAGACACCTTCTGGTGAACTATATTGTGTTTTAGTTTTCTTTCCACAAATGTATCACTTCAGTTGAGGAGGCCATTCTACAACATTTGTTCTTGAAGCTTAAGTAAAGGCCGTACCCCCTGAATGACAGAAAGAGACACAGGGTCTGGGAAACAGGCCATCAGTGGATGACAAGATTGATTGATAACCCAAATAAGCTTGACCTGAAATGTTTTACTGAGTGGTTGGGACAAGGCAGTTTTTAAAGTTCTCTGTCTTCAGTATTCCTACCATCATTTCTATAGAGAGCCTGGCATTCATATTTTAACAAACAAATTCTACTTAGGGAGCTTTTCCATCAGTTTTGTATTTACAACTTTGTATTTGCATATTGTTTTACTGATATAAAGAAGCATTTTTGGCTAATAGTGCATCTGTGTGTATTAGAGTGAATAACAAATTACTTAACGGTTCAACATTCTTCATGAAACACTCAATTGACCTACCATGAACAAAACATAAATACCGTTGGTGGATTACCAAGTAGAAAACGGGAAAAAAAATGAACAGCACACAAACTTGTATCATGCCATGGACTTCAGAAATATCATTCCCATTACACATGAATCATAGTCTACAGAGTAATAAAGCTCTCTCAAACTGCTGCAGTGTAGCAACTGCCCACAGGGTAGTATGCGGAAGCCAAAGAAGATAAGCAGAAGTTGGTCTGGGTTCTGCACTTACCAAAATAATCAACTGTGAAATTACTTGCTGAAGAATAAATTATTTATAAAACTGAGATGTATTCAGAAAGGTTTCCTATACAGGAAATATAAAAGAGAAACTGAAAGACTTTGAGGTAATTATGATCTCAAGAATCGTTGTCAAAATGTAACAAAAAGATGAAGTTAATTCTGTTGCCGTGGATGCTTTGCCTTCACAACTTGAGAGAAGTCAGCCTTATTTCATTGATCTTTGTTACTGTGTTTCTTTATCTAGGTCCTGTTTAACCATCTATTAAGTGGAATTAACAAGAATGTTGTCCTCTACCTATTTCATCCAGGGGTGGTAAGGGTTAAGTGGGTTAATGTTTTTAAAACATTACCATCTAGGCAGTGGCAGTTGTCATTAAATGTTTAAACACTGCACCCTGGGAAGGGAGGGTGCCCTGATTTGCAGTGTTTGCTGATTTCTATAGTATAACTTCAAGCTACCCATGAGACATCCTGGAACCGGGAGTTGAGAAGAGGAGGAGCACAATGGTCTCTTACTAAACAGTAAAGCAGATTCTAGCACACTATTGCATCTGGCCCTTTGTTTCATTAACACAAAGATGTGTGCTTGTCAATCAAGATGAATACACTTAACAACTTGTGAATCAGTTCCTGTAGGAGTCTGTAATTAGACTCTTAGAGCAGAATCTAGTCACAGCTAGTCATTTCTATAATATGGGTTCAATAATAGAACAGGCAAGCAAACTCTGTGAATGTGAAGAACAAATTACGGCATTCAACAAGTATCCATAGAAGTATATTATTTGCAAAGCACTGATGTTTTGATGGATTATCAATAATGACAGGATAGTGACCTGCGCTCCATTAGCTTATGTCCTTATTGAGGTGGTAAAGGAAAGATACACAGCAGGCTAGAAATATTAAAGGGGCAATCTAGAATGCTATTTAAGAAAACATTTGAGGATGGATCAGCCCAATCTTTATAAAACCCTAAGATACTTCTAGGAAATTTAAATATTTAAATTAATACAAGAACTTGGAGAGGTACATGTTTTAAAAGACAGAAAAAATAAAACCAGAAACTCAAGCACAAAAAACGAAAACCGCCCTCTTCTTTATGTAGACTTTCTTTTATTTTTTTAAACCAATATAGAGCTGCATCTGAGGGATTATTAAATCTGTGCTTGAAACCCAAACACTCATATTCTGTTTATGACTGGCCCCTGTATGAAATCCTAAGCAGTTAGTTAAGCAACCTAAGGGTCGTGATGATTCAACAATAAAATATACACATAATGAAAAGAAGTATGGCATCTATTTTGACAGCTATGTGATATATTTACAGATTATTCATATTCACTAGGATATTATTTATAAGAGCAAAAGATTTACACAACTTAAATGTTCACATACAGGAAAGTTGTTAAAATTACAGAAAAGAATGGAATAATGAAATATGTATGTGAAGCTATATATATGAAATAGTACTCTATGTATTGAGGTGGGAAAAGCTTCAAAATATATTATTAAGTGAAAGCGAGCATGGTATAAAATAATGGACATATGTGCTATTATTTTTTTGAAAAGAGGGAAAATAATAATTATTGCTTTGACTATGCATAAAAAATCTTCTTTGGAAGGATAAAAAATACTAGTAACAGTGGCTACTTGTTGGGGTAAGGAATAGAAACAGGGAGAATGTGGAAGATATTTGAGAAGGAATATTTCATTTTGTGTTGAGTTCACATTTTGTGAGGAAATCACTTCCCTTAGGTAGATATCCTTCTCCCACGAGGACTCTGGCTCCTGCTCCAGCCTGCAGGTTTCTCCCCAACCTCATACACACACACACACACACACACACTCTCCCCAACCTCTCACATACACACACACACACACACATAGGGGAATGCCTTTCTCAGCCCCACATAATAATCAAGAACCCTGGCAATTACCAGGAAACTCTGATACAAAGAGTACTAGCCCTCTGCAGACAGTGTCACCATTCCACTGGGGTCAAGCAACAATCCTATGACCACCCATTACCATCTCCTTGAGGGCTGGAAACTCGTATCCAGATTAAAAAACTATTGTTGATTGGACTAATAAATGAGTAGACAGTTTTTTTTTCCTGATTTGGGTAGGAAGAAAATTCACAGAATTATTTATACCCTCTCTTATACTGGAGAAAAAAATTTAATATAATAATGGAGGAAATCATAATACAAGAAAGATCAAGAAGTTTAAAAAATTTCTCAAAATTAGAGAATTTTTAAAATGTGTTTATTTTTCACACAGTAGATTTTCAGGATAGAGAAGAAAAATAATAGTAATAGTTAATGATAGTAATGATTATCAACATATGTCAATCACTACGCTAAAAAGATTTATGCAAATTTTATTATTTGATTCTTAGATCTATGCATTGAATAGAACCACTAAACTAACTCTCTTCTCTTCTCCCATTATACAACTTTCAGCAATAGTGTACAAAACTTAAAAAAAAAGGCAAAATTAGAACTACCTTTTCCATTAATATTTGGACATATACAACTTAATCTTAATTACCCCAGGTCAGTTTGTAGCGAACTGTAATGGGAGACATTTAGGTCTGCATATAGAAAAGGACATTCTATTTTTCATGCCCTGATTAACTTCCTAGGTATGGGGATCATACCATTTCATCACACTGCCCAATCACTTAACAAAACTGGGGTCTCATTCTGAGTGGGCAAAGCCATGCCCTCTAAAAATGATCCCTGTGCACAAACAACTGTCATCCACTAACTCACTGAAGTCTGAGTCATGTACACATTTGCACATTTATGAGCCAAAGAAAGGGAGCTAGATTGACTCCCTTTGGTAAAAATGATTGGCTTAAGCCACCTGGAGAGTAGGCCACTGATGTTCTTGATTATCCATATGGAAGCTAGGCTCCTACCCTCCACCCCCACCCTGTTACTACATCCCCAATGAAAACTGAAAGGTAGGGGCTCTTTTTTTAAATTAATTAATTTATTTGGAGGCTAATTACTTTACAGTATTGTAGTGGCTTTGCCATACATTGACATGAATCAGCCATGGGTATACATGTGGCCCCCTCCTGAACCCCCTCCCACCTCCCTCCCCATCCCATCCCTTGGGGTTGTCCCAGTGCACTGGCTTTGAGTGCCCTGTCTCATGCATCGAACTTGGATCTTATTTCACATATGGTAATATATATGTTTCAATGCTATTCTCTCAAATCATCCCACCCTCATATTCTCCCACAGAGTCCAAAAGTCTTCTTTATATCTGTGTCTCTTTTGCTGTCTTGCATATAGGGTTATCATTACCATCTTTCTAAATTCCATATTTATGCATTAATATACTGTATTGGTGTTTTTCTTTCTGACCTACTTCTTGATAATTACGTTTCAAAGTAGTGACTCACAGGTCCCTGAGAAATTTGTCCCTGGGTTGTAAAGCTAGTAAGAGGCTGGAAGAAAATTTGTACCTAAAAGGGGCAGAGAAAATTTATGATTTTAAGTTTTCTAGGGTTTGCTAAGAGTCAGACATGACTGAGTGACTTCACTTTCACTTTTCACTTTCATGCATTGGAGAAGGAAATGGCAACCCACTCCAGTGTTCTTTCCTGGAGAATCCCAGGGACACGGAGCCTGGTGGGCTGCCGTCTACGGGGTCGCACGGAGTCGAACATGACTGAAGTGACTTAGCAGCAGCAGAGCAAATGCTCTAAAAAAAGAGAGGTCAAGAAACTAAAGACAGAAAGCCAATTTTTTTAAATTTAATCAAGCTGAGGGAAACCTTAAGGCCATCTTTGAAATAAGAAAAATAAAAAGCAAACAAAAAAGCACCTAACATTATGAGCCCTGTATGAACTGGAATTTTTTACAAAAAAAAATTAGCCAGAGCTAAATCACATGATCCTTTTCACATTTTCTGTGGCTCACAGAAGTCACCCCTTTGGCTTCTCCTATATATACCTGACTTCCATATCATATGACTAATTTCTACCATCCTCTAGAGAGATTCACCCTTAAATACAACTTCCTTCTAGACCTATCTAACACATTTCTCCCTGATTCTTCACATCAAACCTGCTTCAAAGTGAACTTTCTATCCTCACATTTTTTTCCTTCATTGCACCATTATCTTAATAGATAAAATATAGCTAATGTACAACTAAGATTATAGATTCTAAATATTCTGTAACAGTCCACAACCTAGAGAACTAGGTCCAGTCCTTAACAGTGTGATTCTACCCTCCTTTTCTAATCGTATTGTACTTGATAGTATCTGCTGATCATCGGCTTCATTCTTCAGTCTACCAAAATACACTTGGAGCACACTGGTGCTGTTTTCACAGCTTTGTACCCTGGAAGGCTTTTTCTATTGGTCCAGAAAACTTAAATCTAACCCTCTCCTTCCTCCAAACCTCATACATCCACTCTTAAATCATATTTCATTCCTCATCTTAATACAATATTTGACCCAGTCCATGTGTTTTTAAACTAATTTTTATTGGAATACAGTTGCTGTACACTGTTGTGTTCGTTTCTATCGTACAGCAAAGTGAATCATCTACATGTATATATGTATTCCCTCTTTTTTGGATTTCCTTCCCATTTAGGTCACCACAGAGCTGAGTAGTTTCCTGAGCTATACAGTAGGTTCTCATTATATATCTACTTTATATTCAGTATCAACAGTGTATATATATATCAGTCCCAATCTTCCAATTGATCTCACCCACCCCCCAGTGTCCATGTTTGTTCTCTTCTGTGTCTTTATTTCTGCTTTGCAAATAAGATCATCTATACCATTTTTCTAGATTCCACATATATTCATTAATATATGATATTTGTTTTTCTCTGATTTACTTCACTCTGTATGACATGATATAGCCGCTGTGAAGAACAATATGGACAGTCTTTAAAAAACTAAAAATACAACAACCAGAGTTCCAAAAGACAATGCTTATTGCAGCACTATTCACAATAGCCAGGACACGAAAGCAACCTAAATGTCCATCAGCAGAGGAATGGATAAAGAAAACCTGCCACATAGATACAATGGAATACTACTCAGCCATAAAAAGGAATCAATTTGGGTAATTTGTTTAGATTTGAATGGCCATCTTATGTTTTTAATACAAATAAATAAATAGTTCAGTCTTCCAGTATGTTTGCTTTCCCACAACTTATATCATTATTTGCCCTATGTGCCTAAATTTAACATCTTCTGAACTGTAAATTGTTTAAAATGTCTTATTTTTATAATCCCTTGTAACCTATCACAATGTCTGGCACATTTTAATTCCAAATAAATAGTTGCAAAATACATTAAAAATAACTCTTTACATTCTATTCATGAAAGTGAAGGTGTTAGTCGCTTAGTCATGTCTGACTCTTTGCAACTTCCCAGGCTCCTCTGTCCATGGAATTCTCCAGGCAAGATTACTGAAGTGAATCATTTTCTTCTCTAGGGGACATCCCCAGACCAGGCATGGAACTCGAGTCACCTGCATTAACAGGTGGGTTCTTTACCATTTAGCCACAGGGAAATTATCACCTCAAAAGTTTTGAGGTCAAAGCAATAGAAAAAATAATAGCTTGAATTACAGGAATTCCTCAGACTCCAAGTCACTAGGGTACGGAACTGTATTCAGTTGTACATCATGTGTAGTTTGGAAGGTGAAAATGATCTCTCAATAATTTTCCAAGAATAAATATAAGCCACAAGTAAAATATATTTGAAACAAGATGTGAATCTCATTCCAGATTATTTTTGCTGCTGCTGCTGCTGCTGCTGCTAAGTCACTTCGGTCATGTCCAACTCCTAGCAACCCCATGGACTGCAGCCTACCAGACTCCTTCATCCATGGGATTTTCTAGGCAAGAGTACTGGAGTGGGGTGCCATTGCCTTCTCCGCCAGATTATTTTTAAGGGGTGTTTAATTGATTTAAGTTATTATTTCAATTACTCCCCAATGACTGGCCAAAGGGTAATATTTTAAATCCAAGCACATGACAAAGAACTTGACCTTTATCCTGCTGGTGTAGGACCATTTTCCATAAGATCCATAAGCTACCTCAGGTTGGTGTTAAGAGCTACATCCTTGCACAAATCATAAAGCATATCTGCTCAGATTAAAACAAATTCAAGTTAGTTGCTTTCAACAATTTTAACTAAAAGTGTTAATGGAACTTCTACTCATCTATTTAAACAAGTATGTGGTGAATAAATCTGATTTCTTAAAAGTGTATTTTGTGTCTGACTTACTTTTAAATTAAAAAGAATCAAAACTGTGGCAAATGCAGTGGAAGTATATTTGTAATTCTAATAGCAGTATTTATGTTTATTAAAATCAGAACTTATCATCTATAGTAATTCTTCCTTGAATTAAGATTCTCTTGCATTACATGCTCAAGAAGCTGTGGGTCATCTCCTTGATAACTAAGTGACAAAACAATTGCTATCTCATGGACCATAAAGAAGGCTGAGCACCAAAGAATTGATGCTTTCAAACTGTGGTGGTGGAGAAGACTCTCGAGGGTCCCTTGGACAGCAAGGAGATCAAACCAGTCAATCCTAAAGGAAATCAAACCTGAATATTCATTGGAAGGACTAATACTGAAGCTGAAGCTCCAACACTTTGACCACCTGATGCAAAGAACCAACTCATCAGAAAGACCGTGGTGCTGGGAAAACTTGAGGGCAAGAGGAGGAGTGGGAAACAGAGGATGAGATGGTTGGAGGTCATTACGGACTCCATAGACATAAGTTTGAGCAAACTCCAGGAGACAGTGTAGGACAGGGAAGCCTGGTGTGCTATAGTCTATGGGGTTGCAAAGAGTTGGACACAAGTTAGCAACTGAGCAATGAACAACATCCTCATGTTTGTACTTCCAAAATTGTAAAATATTTCTCTACAAAAACAGGCAGAACGCTCTCTAACATAAACCATAGCAAGATCCTCCATGACTGTATAATGTATATATAGAATAGTATAATGGAAATAAAAACAAAAATAAGCAAATGGGACCCAATTAAACTCAAAGGCTTTTGCACAACAGAGGAAACTATAAGCAAGGTAAAAAGACAACCCTCAGAATGGGAGTTGATAGTAAATAAAACAACTGACAAAGAATTATTCTCAAAATATACAAGCTGCTCATGCAACTCAGTACCAGAAAAACAAACAACCCAATCAAAAAGTGACAGAAGATCTAAACAGGCATTTCTCCAAAGAAGACATACAGTTGAGTTCACTTCAGTCACTCAGTCATGTCCGAATCTTTGCGACCCCATGTAAACCCCCGAGTTCACTCAAACTCACGTCCATTGAGTCGGTGATGACATCCAGCCATCTCATCCTCTGTCGTCCCCTTTTCCTCCTGCCCCCAATCCCTCCCAGCATCACAGTCTTTTCCAATGAGTCAGCTCTTCGCATGAGGTGGCCCAAGTACTGGAGTTTCAGCTTTAGCATCATTCCTTCCAATGAAAACCCAGGACCAATCTCCTTCAGAATGGACTGGTTGGATCTCCTTGCAGTCCAAGGGACTCTCAAGAGTCTTCTCCAACACCAAAGTTCAAAATCAGATAACTAATAAACACATGACTAGATGCCCAACATCATTAGTACAGAAATGCAAATCAAAACTACAATGAAGTTATCATCTCACACTGGTCAGAATGGCCATCATCAAAAAGTCTACAAACAGTAAATGTTGGAGAGGCTGTGGAAAAAAGGTAACCTCCTTACACTGTTGGTGGGAATGCAAGTTGATATAGCCACTATGGAGAATAGTATGGAGATTTCTTTAAAAAACTAGGAATAAAGCTACCATATGACCCAGCAATCCCACTACTGGGCATACACCCTGAGGATACCAGAACTAAAAAAGACACAGGTATCTCTGTGTTCACTGCAACACTATTTACAATAGCTGGGACATGGAAGCAACCTAGATGTCCATCAATACATGAATGTATCATGAAATTGTGGTACATATACACAATGGAATATTCCTCAGCTGTAAAAAGGCACGTATTTGAGTCAGTTCTAATGAGGAGGATGAACGTAAAGCCTATTATACAGAGTGAAGTAAATCAGAAAGAGGAAGATAAATATTGTATATTAATGCATATATATGGAATCTAGAAAGGTAGAAGTGATGACCCTACTTGCAGGATAGCAAAGGAGACATAGACATTTTGGACACGTTGAGGAATGGAGAGGGTGAGATGATATGAGAGAATGGCAATGAAACATATACATTACCATATGTAAAATATATAGCCAATGGGAATTCAATGTATGATGCAGGGAACCCAAAGCCAGGGCTTTATGACAACCTAAGGGGGTGAGATGGGGAGGGAGATGGAAGGGGTGTTCAAGAGGGAGGGGATATATGTATACCTAATGCTGATTCATGTTGATGTATGGCAATAACCATCACAATATTATGAAGTAATTATCCTATAGTTAAAAAAATCTTCCTCAACAAAATTACAATTAAAAATGATATGCTGGGGGGTGGATCATAGAGGATCCTGCTGTGATTTATGTCGGAGAGTGTTTTGCCTATGTTCTCCTCGAGGAGTTTTATAGTTTCTGGTCTTACATTTAGATCTTTAATCCATTTTGAGTTTACTTTTGTGTGTGGTGTTAGAAAGTGATCTAGTTTCATTCTTTTACAAGTTGTTGACCAATTTTCCCAGCACCACTTGTTAAAGAGATTGTCTTTACTCCATTGTATTTTTGCCTCCTTTATCAAAGATAAGGTGTCCATAGGTGTGTGGGTTTATCTCTGGGCTTTCTATTTTAGCAAAAATAAATAAATGGGATCTAATCAAAANAGGGATGGCATGGGGTGGGAGGTGGGAGGGGATTCATGTTTGGGAACGCTTGTACACTTGTGGTGAATTCATGTCAATGTTTGGCAAAACCAATACAGTAATGTAAAGTAAACTAAAGTTAAAATAAAAATTTTAAAAGTAAAAAAAAAAAAAATGATATGCTAGCCAATCATAAATTGAATGAAATAAATCAGAAAAAATAAGAGAATCAAACTGATTGCTTATTACAGAACTAATACATCAAGATGTGAAGTCCTTCTGTTTGAAACAGTGAGCTAAAGGATTCCACTTATAATTACAATACTAAATATTAAAATCTTAGGAAAAATCTTAACGAAGATGTGCAGAATATATCTGGAAAGGAATTTAAGACTTTCCAGGAAAACACAAAAAGGAAACAAACAACAAGGCCACTATGAACATGAACAACATACAGCCACTATGGAGAACAGTACGGAGATTACTTAAAAGACTAGGGATAAAGTTTTTGAAAATCAGATAATGGTTTTCTCCAGTGAGTTATAATGTTGAATATGATTTCAATAAAATCCCAACCAGAACACTTTTAAATCACCAAAATAATAGTAAAGTTTATGTGGGAATTTATCTGTGCAAATGGGGGAGTTCTGAAGACGAATCTTACATTACTTTGCTTAAAATTATTATGAACTATTTCATACATATGAAATATTCATGATATGTAAAATATAAAGCCAAATAAAACACTACCCAGCTTAATAAATTAAGCATTATCCATAGACTTTCTCCAGTATTATTCTCTCCTTTATATCCAAGAGATTCCAAAAAGTCACATGATTTGTACTTCCCAACAAACCACTCAATCCTAAACGAAATCAACCCTGAAATTCATTGCAAGGACTGATGCTGAGGGGGAAGCGCCAATATTTTGGCCACCTGATGCAAAGAGCAGACCCATTGGAAAAGATCCTGATGCTGGGAAAGATTGAAGGCAGGAGGAGAAGGGGACAACAGAGGATCAGATGGTTGGATGGCATCACTGACTCGATGGACACGAGTTTGAGAAAGCTCCGGGAGTTGGTGATGGACAGGGAGGCCTGGCCGGCTGCAGTCCGTGGGGTCGCAAAGAGTCAGACATCACTGAGCAACTGAACAGAACATTCCTTCAGACCCGTCTCCATCTCCATTGCAAATCCTGTCAGGCTCGCCTCTTACTATAGCCACAGAGGAGGCAGAGAGGACAGTGGAGGCTTTGTCAAGCTGTGTGCAGGTGTGACATTACTGATTAGAGTGTAAAGGGAGGCCCCTGACGATGCCACCCACAGATGCAGATGGGATAATGCCTCCAAAGAGGAGAGTTTTGAAAGACGTTTTATGAGACGTCTCACAAGGCCCAACGGGATGGAGAACAAGCAAAGTGCAGTAGTAATCCTACTTGGCTCTTTCACTCACTTGCCCACCCACACAAAGGCAATTAGGTCTTTGTCTTCATCTCAGGTCTCTGGACAATATATACTAGGCACATAGCTTTCTTTTTTCTTTTTAAAAAATATGGCTATTTATTTGTTTAGTTTGCCCCCTGCCTGAATTTTCCAAATGATATAAATTCTTTCAAGTGTTTTGGGACTTAATTTATCCTGCAGTGCAAGTTCAATATTTGTAACTGTGTTATATCCTTCAAAAGAATAAATATTCTCCAATTTTTATGGAGAATATTTTATGCGGTTCTAAATCTGGCCTATAAGGTGTTTTTGACACTCACTTCTCTCACTTTTCTTAGACTCTTCTAGTGTCTGATAATTTCCCTTCCTCTTTTGATCAGCCTTTATTTTTTTTTCTTAAAGAAATATATCTATATAAACATATATAGATAGGGATATACACAGATATATATATTCACCTGGTCTTCCCAGGTGGCACACTGGTAAATAATCTGACTGTCAATGTAGGAGACACGGGTTCAATCCCTGGGTCTGGAAAATTCCTTGGAAAAGGAAATGCAGCCCAGTCCAATATTCTTGCCTAGAAATTTCCATGGACGAAGGAACCTGGTAGGCTACAGTCTACAGGATTGCAAGGAGCTGGACACGACAGAACGACTGAGCACTTACACATATATTTACCACACCCCGCAATTTTAAGAACCATATGGTAAAAATGAAGCACTTTTTTCCCTCTCACTTTCTCAGGAAATACATAGGAGAAATGAAAGTGAGCTACACATGTTTTCAACCATTCATTTTAATTATCAAAGACGTACATCTCATTGTAAAGTGAAAGTGAAAGTCGCTCAGTCAGCCTAACTCTTTGCAACCCCATGGACTATACAGTCTATGAAATTCTCCAGGCCAGGATACTGGAGTGGGTAGCCTTTCCCTTCACCAGGGGACCTTCCCAACCCAGGGATCAAACCCAGGTCTCTGGCATTGCAGGCGGATTCTTTACCAGTTGAGCCACAAAGGAAGCCCTCTCACTGTGAATACAAAAGCAAATTGATAAAAAATATACAGAATAATGAAGAGTTACACTTCATTATAGTCCCCTTTTGCTTTCCAATGTGTATAAAAACTTCCTTCACAATGAAGTATAGTCACTAATTATAAACTTGATACATCAATATTCCTTAGATATGAAGGCTACCTTTAAAATAAAAATAAAATAATACTTATACTAAAATAAGGACAACTTCTAGAAAAAGAAACGATCTGTTCCAAAACAATTACATTGGAGGTACGATCACAGTGACTCACTTTCTCAAGTTGGAATCAACTCTTAGACCTGGATTGTTTTCAAATGCTCAGTTGTACCCCTCACCCTTACTCTCATCCCCAAGTACATTGCAGTTAACTACTACCATGGTAGCAGGAGTCAAGTCCCAGACGATTACAGTGCAGATTTAAAGGCAAGTAATGAAAGAAAGAGGCTTCCCAGGCAGCTCAGTGGTAAAGAATCAGCCTGCCAATCAGGAGACAGAAGTCTGATCCCTGGCTCAGGAAGACACCCCAGAGAAGGAAATGGCAACCCACTCCAGTATTCTTGCCTGGAAAATCCTATGGACAGAGCTGGCAGGTTACCAACCACAGGGTTGCAAAAGTGTCAGACACAACTTAGCAAATAGACAACAACAATGAAAGAAACACAAAATAGAAGACGAAGGGAAAAGCCACATTTTTCAACCATTAGTCTGCACCAGAGTCACCAGGAGGACATGCTCAACACGGGTAGCTGGGAGGGGAACCAGGCCCAGAGTTTCAGTAGGTCTTAGAGGGGCCTAAATTGTGCATTTTTAATAAGTTCCCAGGTGATGTTGATGCTGCTGGTCTGGAAAATTAGTCTAGGCTTGAGAGTAGAGCTCTTCGAGTTGTGGTCCACAGACCTGGCTCAGTTTCTGAACTGTTATTACATTTGTGAAGAGAAAACATTCAGAGTAAAAATGTAAGAGTTTTTAACAATATGATTGAGTAATCCTGTGTCTGTTATATTTAACAATACATAGTTTGAAGACATATTTTCAATGTCTTTTTGTTTTAATTTAGTTTTTCCTCTCTAGAAAATAATTTTTGTCGTATTTCATAAATGTATTGTTCCATGCTGTGTCAGTGGCAAAACCCAACTGGTTCTTCTCCACAGATAGCTTGAGGTGCACTGGGCACAGTGATAAGTGAGAAAGTATCTATTCAACACATAAAGTAGTACATGAGCAGACATGGAAGAAACGTGGGTAGTGAGTACCTAAACCAGACATAAATGTTAAGAATGAAAGGAGAAGCACCTACATGAGAGAACCATAACTATGAGAGTTTGAGGGATTGTAAAATCACTTAATATAACTCATACATCTCATAGACACAACTCCACTCCACTAGTCAAGTTCAATGAGTGTAAGCAAATAAAGCTGGTAGGCAATGTATTGGGGCTTCTCCTGTGGTTCAGCTGGTAAACAGCCCACGTGCCAATGCTAGAGACAAGAGATATAGGTTTAATCCCTGGGTTGGGAGGATCCCCTGAAGAAGGAAGTGCCAGCCCTCACCAGTATCCTTGCCTGGAAAACTCCATGGATAGAGATCCCGGCAGGCTATAGTCAATGGGGCTGCAAAAAGTCAGACACGATTTAACACACATGCATGCATGTGTGCACATGCACACACACACACAGGCAATGCCTTATAATTGAAAACTCTATGATGTAAGTATATTCATCCTAACTTTAAAGACTGGGCACCTGAGCTCCAGATCAGCCATAGTATTTCTCAAAGCTCATAAAGAACAGACCCAATTCTCATTCAAAATTTCTTTCCAGTAAACATTATAAATCCACAGTTTATATGGAATTGAACAAGTAATGGTAGGATACATTAGTTTGCTGTCCTCAAAATGTTTTATGAAATTATGCTGTTAGTTTATTTCCCAGTAATTTTTGCCAATAGCAAGATTAGTTTTCACAAGTGAACCCATCATATTGTTCAGCAAAAATCAACTCCTGTGGTCAACTTAGAATGTAACAAAATGCTTGGACTTCCTACTTTAGCACATTTTCTAAAGTGCAATCAGTGTATAGAAAGTAAACTATTACTTTCCAATAAATCATAGTATGGTCTGAAACAACTGTGCACACCTTAGTGTCCTGAACTATTTAAAATTCATCATTTACCTTTTCTCTAGATGCCTTTCCTTTCTAAAATATAGTTTATTTCTTTAAAAACTCTCCGTAAGCAAGAATAAATAACTTAGAATACATTAATATTCTATGCACGTCATTTACACATATTTTTACTTTTTTCCCTAGAATCATCTAGACAGCAATCTTTAGTGCAATGATCCAAGTAATATGTTACTCTAGTGCAGACAGTATAAGATTTCCTGCAATTCTGAGGCTGCAAATGTTTTGTGTAATGATTTTCTATGATAGTGAAGTAGATTAAACAGAAATAAACAAGCATTGGTCTTTCAGAATTAACAGTTTAAAACTGTGTAAAAAATAGGGGGATCTTCACTGACCTTCATCCAGCCTTATTTTGTGCCTCTTAGCAACTAGAATTTAATACTTCCTGTCTTAATTACCTAGTTCAAAAGCTCCCTAAGCATCAAACCACACAATGATGTCACAAGATCCACCCCTACTTCTTAAAATATTAGTAAGTTCATAACAGAGAACTGGCAAATAAGGACACAAAAATGTAAATCAAATAAAGAAAATGAGATGCTTTGATGTTTACTCTATATTTTCCAATCATAGCAACTATTTAAAGGGTCACTTTTTCTTTTTTCCCTCTTAAAATTATATTAACATGAAACTCCTTCATATATATATAATAATATATATAATGTAGAGTTCAAATCATCAGGAACCAAAGATGTTAAATAAAAACATATTTTTCTGATGCGGATATGGGGAAGTAGAGACAGAATTAATCTAGTGCCCACGTCAAACCACTTGGTAATTATTTTCAGTATCACCTGTATATGTCTAAATGATTTAAAAAAGGGCATTGAAATAGAAACAAATAATCCACTACTGAAACTTTGTAAACCCTTTCAAGGGGATAATTTTATATTTACTAAATTTTTTTAGAATGCAATCTGGGAAATAAACAGAAAAGCCATAAATTCCCAACTTTNAAGTGAAAATCTAATAATACAACAGATTACACATTCTAAATATGGGACAAATTACATAATTAGAATCATATCACTGTCATTGTCTTCAAGTATTATCTGTTTCTGAACTAAGCTTTCATGTCTTTCAGCAGATCTGTAAAATTCCATCGAGTTCATACATTCATTCACTGGTGTATACCCTACAAATACCCTTTCCAGCATGGTTAATGTCTTCTGTTCACTGATTTGTTACTTGGAAGGATTGTATTCAGGGGGATGGGATGGATGGAACAGGGGAGTTCAGTGGAAGAGATTTTGAAAATGTCAACAGAAAGAAGAGGTAAAGGAGGCTGGAGTAAATGTTGAATTCTTGAAAATATCACAGCTGGAAAATGTTAAATCGACCTTTAATTTTCATCCATGACAATAAAATGATTTACAACTCCAAGTGTTCCCATTGTAATTTTATAATAATTTAAATATTCTGGATGTAAACACTCAGGGAATACCAACTATTTATTGGGGAAATTGAAACAAAGTTTATTTTTTGTTGTTGTTGTTGTTTTTTTTTGGTTGTTGTTGTTGTTGTTTATTTTATTTTATTTTTTTTTATTTTTTTTTACATGTTTCAATGCCATTCTCCCATCTCATCCCACCCTCTCCCTCTCTCTCTCCCCCAGAGTCCAAAAGTTCACTCTATAGATCTGAGTCTCTTTTGTTGTCTCGCATACAGGGTCAAGCTTTCTTAAATATTTGAAATAGTATGAATTAGTCCTTTGGAGAGAGGTTACTTTAGAAAATAAGCCCTTAGGAAGAGATGGTCTCAAGATGGTGAAGTAGGAGGACCCTAAGGTCAATTCCTTCCATGAACACGCCAAAATAAAGCTAGATATATAATAACTCTCCCTTTGAGAATGACCTGAAGATTAGTGGAATGGCTCTTTTACAACTAAGGATATATTTTTTTTAAAGCAAAATGGAGGTGAAGAGAAATGAACTGGTCATGACCCACAGCACCAGCAGATAAGCCAAAAGACAATGTTGCAAACTAGGGGATATCACAAACTATCCCTAAGGGGCAAGAGGTTCAATCCCCACAATGGGAACCCCAGCCCTCTGATCTAGTACTGAGGAAAAAGTGGAGTTTACAACTAGGAGAACCAAAGAGCTGCAGGGAGGTTTTAAAGAATGCACATACATCCTTATTCACTCCAAGTTTCAGTGCAGTGGTAGTAAAGTGAAAAAGTGCCTGGTGCTCTAGCTGGACTGTCAAGACCACCCCAAAATGTCCCACAGCCTGTACCAGTTTCTGACTCTAACATCCCACCATACCTCCACCAAGACACCTGCCAGCAAACCCAAAGAGAAGTCACAGCTCACACTGGGCTCCAGCACTATCCCCTCAGATTCCGGGTCTGCCCCCACTAAGGCAGCAACCACCAGTGCACTCTGGAAGAAGCCCTGTCCTACCACAACTCCAGCTCATCCTTGCTAAGGTGATGGCCCAGTATATCCAGGGAAAAGTCCCAACCCACACTGGCTTCAGATCCAGCCCTCCTACCAAACCCACTGGGCATACACAGCCTACACACAAGGATGCTTCCACAAAAGGATACATCTCCCAGACCAGGTAAATAATTGTTTCATCTAATTTCATACAGACAAAAAAAAAANAAGTCAAACAAAATGAGAAGACAGAGAAATATATTTCAAACAAACAAAAAAAAAAACACATAATAACATAATGAAACAGATAGCAAGTTACCTGATGAAGAATTCAAAACAATTGTCATAAAAAAATGAATTTAGGAAAAAACAAGAGAAAGACAGTCAAAACCCCAACAAAGAATTAGAAAATGTAAAATATAACCAGAGGTGAACCAATGACTGAAATGAAAAATTCAGGAGAAGGAATCAACAGCAGATTAGGTGATTAGGTGATACAGCAGAATGCATAAGTGACCTGAAAAAAAGAAGAGTGGAAATCACCTAAATTAGAAGAGCAAAAAGAAAAAAACATTAATCAAGATATTTTAAAGGAATTCTGAGATATAAGATATACCAACATTCACTTTTAGGGAAGTTCCAGAATGAGAAGAGAGAGAAGGGCAGAAAATGTGTCTGATGACATAATGGCTGCAATTTCCCTACTCTGAAGAAGGAAACAGATATCCCAGGTCCAAGAAGCACAAAAAGGCCCAAACAGGAGAACCGATTACTAGGAATTATATTGAACCAGTAATCAATAAGCTCCCAACAAAATCCAGGACCAGATAGCTTCATACGGGAATCCTATCAAACATTCAAAGAAGAATTAAAATATAAGCTTCTCAAATTATTTCAAAAGGTTAGAAGAGAACACACTTCCAAACTCATTCCATGAGGTCTCATTATTCAGACACTAAAACCAAATAAAAATCCTACCAAAGTGGGGGGAGGGGAATACAAGCCAATATCCTTGATGAACATAGATGCAAATATCCTCAACAAAATATTAGGTAACTGAATTCAACAATACATTAAAAGGATCATATATCATGATCAAGTGGGATTTATTCCAAGAATGCAAGGATGGTTCAGTATCTTCAAACCAACATGACACACCACATCAACAAGATAAATGATAGATATTATACAATCACCTCAGTAGATACAGAAAAATGAATATGTTGACAAAACTCAACATCTTTTTTTTAATTAATTTATTTACTTTAATTGGAGGCTAATTACTTCAGAATATTGTAGTGGTTTCTGCCATACATTGACACGAATCAGCCACGGGTGTACATGTGTCCCCCATCCTGAACCCTCCTCCCGCCTTCCTCCCCACCCCTTACCTCATGGTTTTCCTAGTGCACCGGCTTTGAGTGCCCTGTTTCATGCATTGAACTCGGACTGGTCATCTATTTCCCATATGGTAATACACATGTTTCACTGCTATTCTCTCAAATCATCCCACCCTCGCTTTCTCCCACAGAGTCTAAAAGTCTGTTCTTTGTATCTGTGTCTTTTTTGCTGTCTCACATATAGGGTCACCATTACCATCTTTTTAAATTTTATATATATATATGTATGTGTGTGTGTTTTAATATTTTGTGTTGGTGTTTTTCTTTCTGATTTACTTCACTCTGTATAATAGGCTCCAGTTTCATCCACCTCATTAGAACTGATTCATATGTGTTCTTTTTAATAGCTGAGTAATATTCCACTGTGTATATGTACCACAGCTTTCTTATCTATTCCTCTGACAATGGACATCTAGGTTGCTTCCATGTCCTGGCTATTGTAAACAGTGCTGTGATGAACATTGGGGTACATGTGTCTCTTTCAGTTCTGGTTTCCTCAGTGTGTATGCCCAGCAGTGGTATTGCTGATTCATAAGGCAGTTCTATTTCCAGTTTTTTTAAGGAATCTCCACACTGTTCTCCATAGTGGCTGTATTAGTTTGCATTCCCACCAACAGTATAAGAGGGTTCTCTTTCTTCCATACCCTCTCCAGCATTTATTGTTTGTAGAGTTTTTGATAGTAGCCATTCTGAGCATGAGATGGTACCTCACTGTGGTTTTGATTTGCATTTCTCTGATAATGAATGATGTTGAGCATCTTTTCATGTGTTTGTTAGCCATCTGTATGTCTTCATTTGGAGAAAAGTCTGTTTAGTTCTTTGGCCCATTTTTTGATTGGGTCATTTATTTTTCTGGTGCTGAGTTGCATGACCTGCTTGTATATTTTTGAGATTAATTCTTTGTCTTTGCTTCATTTACTATTATTTTCTCCCATTCTGAAGGCTGTCTTTTCACCTTGCTATAGTTTCCTTCATTGTGCAAAAGCTTTTAAGTTTAATTAGTTTCCATCTGTTTATTTTTGCTTTTATTTCCATTTCTCTAGGAGGTGGGTCATAGAAAATCCTGCTGTGATTTATGTCAGAGTAAAGCTCAACACCTATTCATGAAAAATTCTCAACTAAATTGGATAGAAACAACATATCTCAACATAATGTAAGTCATTTATGACAAACCTACAGCTAACATCATACTCGATGATAAAAGCTGAAAGCATCTCCTCTAGTATGAGGAACAAAACAAGGATACCCCCTCTTGCCATTTCTATTCAACACAGTAAGTTCTAGTCACAAGACTTCCAATCAGATAAGAAAAAGAAACAGATGACATCCAAATTGAAAGGGAAGAAGTAGAACTGTCACTATCTGCAATCGATGTGATAATATTTACAGTGAATCCTAAATAATGCCACCAAAAAACTGTTAGAAAAAATGAATTTAGTAAAGTTGCAGGATAGAAGATTAATATACAGAAGTCTGTTGCATTTCTATACTTTAATAGTGAATGATCACAAAGAGAATTCAAGAAAATAAACTCATTTACTATCAAGTCAAAAAGAACAAAATAGCAAGGAATAAATTTAAATAAGGGGACGAAAGATTGTTGTACTCTGAAAAACGTAAGACATTGATGAAAAAAGTTGAAGACAATGTAAATAAATGAAACGCTATTTCATATTGTCAGATTGAAAGAATTAGTACTTTTTAAATGTCTATACTGCCCAAAGCAATCTACAGATTCAACAAAATCCCAAGGAATTCAAGAAAAATACCCATGGCATATTTCACAGAACTAGAACATATGATCCTAAAATGTGTATAGAAACACAAAAGGCCCTGGGTAACCAAAGCAATCTTGAATAAAGGACAAATCTGACAGCATCATGCTCTCTGACTTCAAACCATCCTACAAACTATATAATTCAAAACAGTATGATACTGGCACATAAAACATACACATAAATCAATGGAGCAAAACAGAGTACAGAAGTAAACCCATGCACATATAGTCATTTCAACAGAGACAAGAATATACAATAGGTAAAAGAGTGTCTCTTTAATAAGTGGTATTAGGGAAACTGGACAACTACACATAAAAAAATAAAACATAAACATTTTCTCATACCATATATAAAAATAAACCAAAATTGATTACAGACTGAAACACGAGACAGAAAAACTAAAACCAGAACAGTCCTAGGAAAAAAAAACAAAAACATACACAGTATACTCTTTTACCCTGGAGTAAGAAAAATTTTTATGCATCTGTCTCTTCAGGCAAGAGAAATAAAAGCAAAAATAAACAAATGTAACCTAATCAAACTTAAGAGCTTCGGCATAGTGAAGGAAACCATTAACTAAACAAAAGGCCACTTTCTGATTGGGAAAAATCTACCTACAATATATCCAAAAAAAGGAGGGTTACTAACCAAAATATATAAAGCAGGGAGTCCCAGATTCTGGGATCTAATGCCTGATGATGTGAGGTGGGGCTGATGTAACAATAACAGAAAGAAGGCGCACAATAAATGTAATACATTTGAATTATTCTGAAACCACTCCCATCCCCTGCTACTGCTATAGCTAAATCGCTTCAGTCGTGTCCAACTCTTAGCGACCCGATGGACTGCAGCCTACCAGGCTCCTCCGTCCATGGGATTTTCCAGGCAGGAGTACTGGAGTGGGCTGCCATTGCCTTCTCCAAAGGTCCGTGGGAAAACTGTCTTCCATGACACCAGTCTCTGGTGCCAAAAATGTCTGATAACAGCTGATATAAAGAATCCAGACAACTCACTATGAAAAAAAAAAAAAAAGTACAATAGCCCATTTAAACAACGAATAGAACAACTTCCCTGGTGGTGCAGTGGCTAAGAATCCGCCTGCCAATGAAGCAAACATGGGTTCAATCCCTGGTCCAGGAAGATTCCACGTGCTGTGGGGTAACTAAGCATATGTGTCACAACTGCTGAACTGACACTCCAGGGCCCACAAGCCCCAAGTACTGAGCTCTCCTTCCACTTAAACCTGTGCTCCACAACAAGAGAAGCCTCTGCAATGAGAAGCTCGTGCACCACAATGAAGAGTAGCCAACACTCACTGAAAGTAGAAAAAAAACCCCTCAAAGCAATGAGGACCCAGCCCAGCCAAAAATTAATTAATGAATTAATTTTAAAAATGAGCAGAAGACATTAATAGGCAATTATTTTTCCCAAAACAATACATACAGATAGCCAACAGGCACATGAAAAGATGCTCAATATCACTAAAACTACAATGAAATATTACCTCACACCTGTCAGAATGGCTATTATCAAAAACACAAAAAATAACAAGAGTTGGCAGGGAGGTAGAAAAAAAAACAAAACAAAACCCTCCTACACTGTTGGTAGGAATTTAAATTGGCACAGTTACTGTGGAAAACAATATGGAGTTTCCTCAAAACACTGAAAATATGACTACCACACAATCTACTCCTGTGTATTTATCTGAAGGAAACAAAAACTCTAATTTGAAAGGATATGTGTACCCCAATGTTCTTAGCACCATTATTTACTATACCCAAGATATGGAAACAAAAACCTATTTGTCCATCAATGGATGAATGGATAAAGAAGAAGTGATATATAATGGAATATTTTTCAGTCAGAAATAAGACCTCTTGCCATTCACAACAACATGGATGGACCTGGAGGGTAATAAGTTTAGTGAAATAAGTCAGATAAAGACAATTACTGAATGTTTTCAGAAATGTATAGCGTCTAAAAAAGTAAAACAAACAAATGTAACAAAACAGAAATAGTCACAGATACAGAGAACTGTGGTTATCAGAGGGGTTACCAGTGGAGTGGGGGAGTGTCAAAATATGTGAACGGGATTTGGAAGTACAAAATACCAATTAGAAAATAAGTCATAGGGATATAAAGTACAACTCAGAAAATATACCCAATATTTAATAATAACTTTGGATGGCATATAATCTACCAAATGTTTAATCACTATGTTGTACACCTGAAACTAATATAGTACTGTAAGTCATCTATCCTTCAAAAAATACAGCCATTCACTTAGCACCGCATGACCAAGAAGTTTCAAAAGCACTAAACATGAAAAACAAGGGTAAATACTCAGGCATCTTCTTTAGTAGGGGGATAGGCTTGAAGATGTACTTATTTTGTAATTAATGAAAGGTAAGAAGACCCTCTTTGAAAGTTTTGAGGGTCAATAATTAAATGTATGCTCTGAAAGAAGGTCAAGAATGACCAAACTAATCATTTTTGAATATTAATTTTAGAACCAGTAAAGAGAAACCAGTTCTTAATGAAGTACAAAGAAAAAATACCAATAATGTTTATTCTACTTGCCCATCCACTTCTGGCCAACAATTCCCCAAGAAAAATTTCTTTCAATGTGTTCATTTTATTTCAAAGAAGGGATACAGGAAAGAAGAGGCTTTATTTTGCCTGTAGCACTGACTAACAAAATAAGAAACAATCCTCTCTGTTTTGCCAATGGGTTGCAAAGAGCCAGACAGGACTGAAGAGATTCAGCATGCATGCATGACAAAGAACACCCTTGAGTTCACGGGACTGGTGACCACAAAGTGTGTCTCAGCATATACATCCATGATGACCATAATGCTGAGCTCCTGTCATTCCCCAGAAGGAAGGTGCTATATGCTAAGTTGCTTCAGCCGTGTCTGACTCTTTGCGGACCCTATGGACTGTAGCCACCAGGCTCCTCTGTCCATGCCCTTCTCCAGAGGATCTTCCCAATCCAGGGATGGAACCCACCTCTCTTGTGTCTCCTGCATCAGGAGGCAGGTTCTTTACCTCTAGTGCCACCTGGGAAGCCCAGAAGGAAGGTGGAGGTGACAAATGGAAATATGATAATAGATATAATGAAGATAAAATATTATAGTTTCTTCTGAGGCTCCAAATGAGGCTTCACTACTTGGGAAAATGAAGATTTTCATGTTGTCAACCATAAGTGTTAAGTGTTAGTTGCTCAGTCGTGTTTGACTCTTTGTGACCCCATGGAGTGCAGCCCACTAGGCTACCCTGTCCATGAGATTTTCCGGGCAAGGATACTGGAGTGGGTGGCCATTTCCTTCTCCAGGGGATCTTCCCAACCCAGGGATCGAACCCAGGTCTCCTGCAGTGCAGGCAGATCCTTTACCGACTGAGCCACCAGGGAAGCCCCATATGGTTGTCGGCCATAGTTACCCATATTTCAAATCGCAGCAGTCTGGTAATCCAGTAAGTCACATTTGGTGGCATCCACCAAAATATACACAAAATTACTGACTTACATGGATGACATAGCATTTCAAAAACAGGACAGTAATAGAGACTCAGATGTAGAGAATGGACTTGCAGACACAGGGCAGGAAGGAAGAGGAGCATGGGACGAATTGAGAGAGTGGCACTGACGTATATACACTATCACATGTAAAACAGAGAGCTAGTGAGGACCAGCTGTATACCACAGGGAGCTCAGGTTAGTCCTCTGTGATGACCTAGGAGGCAGGGATAAGGGGAAGGGAGACAGAAGCTCAAGAGGGAATGGATATATGTATACTATAGCTGATTCTCAATAATGACTTTTCAAAATTAAATCAGCACTAGGACTTTCAAGTAATGTTCAGATCATGGGATATTCAAGATGAAGCACTGTTTGCATACCATGTAATCATGGAGGATTAAAAACCTAAATTTGTACTTTCTCAGAACCCAAGCTTATAAACCTCACAGAACTTAAAGATTTTTTAAATTGCACTTATACGCTTGAATGGAGGAGGGAATGGCAACCCACTCCAGTAATTTTGCCTGGAGAATCCCATGGACAGAGGAGCCTGGCAGGCTACATATAGTCCATGGAGTCCAAAGAGTCAGACACAACTGAGTGACTAATACTGTAGCTGATTCACTTTGTTGTATGGCAGAAACTAACACAACATTGTAAAGCAATTATACTCCATTTAAAAAACAGTTTTACCAGACAGGGCCTTGTTATGAATCTATTTTATCAACTAGTGTATAGTTTTATATAAGTAGGCTGCATAGTATAATTTTTTTCAAAAACTCCCTGCACATTAATATACTAATCTGCACTGCAGGGAGATTCTTCACCATCTGAGCCCCCAGGGTAAGCCCATATACCATAAGTGTACAACTAAAAGTGAACTTCTGTAATCTGCCCAAGCATAAACCTTATGCTGAAATGTGGGTGTGAATATTTTACAGTGATATTATTAATCAGCTCTCCTCATTTTCCCTATCACCTAGATTTTAAAATTACTTTCATCTTTTGCTTTTATTACCCAATTTCCTTCAGCAGAGAATGCTCTTGTTTCTTTATGCCTACATTTTATGGTGACCTTGAGGACATATAAAGGGAATGACCTACTCACAGGTGAAGAAAGGTTATGAAAAACTTTATTGTTTTCTCCTCCTTGCCTCTGAATGATTTTGTAGAAGAAATATAAATTGGTTTTCTCCTCCTGGGAGAAGACTCATATGAGCATGCTATAAAGCAAATACACATGTTTTTCCAATAAGCACTACCCAAGCACTGTGTTAATAATTTATTAATTCATGTATTCAGTCTGTCAGCCAACAAGCATTAGGCGTTTACTGTAGTACAGGCTTTGTGCTGGACTCTAAAAATGAAGGGTAAATCCAATGTAGTTTAATAAAGAAATGAAAGAATTATTAAGAAAAATAGTCAATGAATGATTGATTTGAGATGGGATTGCCTATTTGCTCAATAGCATTAAATAGTAAACTCTGAGGGCTGAACAAATACTTTTGAGTAGGTGGATCAAATGAAGGAAGAAAACACTGCCCCCAAGTGCAATTCCCATTCTTCCAGAGAGATGTTTGACCACAGATATCTGCTCTCATTTGGGGCCCATATTAGAAAGTAAAGATGTAGGTGGCTCTTGTTACCTTGTTAAACTGACAAAGTGCTAATTAGTGATTTTCCAATTAAAATGTGCTGTTTGTGTGTTATCTTTTGCTGCTAAGATGCCTTTTACTTCCAAAGATTCCCGGAACACCTGAAGATTCAGATTTCAGAAAACTGAAGTTTTTCTGTTGATGTTGTTGTTCAATCACTCAGTCTTGTCTGACACTTTGCAATCCCATGGACTGTAGCACACCAGGCTTCCCTGACCTTCACCATCTCCCAGAGCTTGCTCAAACTCATGTCCATTGAGTCAGTGATGCCATCCAAGCATCTCATCCACTGTCGTTCCCTTCTCCTCTTGCCTTCAATCTTTCCCAGCTTCAGAGTCTTCTCCAATGAGCCAGCTCTTCGTATCAGGAAGCCAAAGTATTGGAGCTCCAGCAACAGTCCTTCCAATGAATATTCAGAATTGATTTCCTGTTTTTTTCTGAGCAATGACAGAACATCAAGACAGAGTAGAAGTTAAAAACGTACTCATTATTAAGTTGATGGAATAGTAGAAATTGCGCAAGAATTTCCAACTCAGCATCATTTTACGTGTGTGTGTATTTATGCATGTATATGAAAATATATGCATGTGTAGGTATATATACAGCTTCCCTGGTAGTTCCATGGTAAAGAAACTGTCTGCAATGCAATGCAGAGACACAGGTTTGATCCCTGGGATGGAAAGATACCCTGGAGAAGGAAATGGCAAGCCACTCCAGTATTCTTGCCTGGGAATTCACATGGACAGAGGAGGCTGGAGGGCTACAGTTCATGGAGTCGCAAAGTCAAGCATGAGTGAAGTGACTGTGCATGCATGTACATACACATATACATCAGTTCAGTTGCTCAGTAGTGTCCGACTCTTTGCGACCCCATGGACTGCAGCATGCTAGGATTCCCTGTCCATCACCAACACACAGAGCCTGCTCGAACTCATGTCCATATACATATATATGTAAGAATATTTATTGGGTTCCCAATTTGTCAATGGCTCTTTAATCAACTGATTTCCAATGAAATTGACAATTTTTATGTAGCAGACTGGCAAGAATTACAACGGTTTCCAATACACTTTGATGGAAAGTTTGTGGAGAATGTCTCATAAATGGACAGCAAATTAGAAATATCTATTAACTTTAATAGTCCACTTGCTCTTGCCTATAATAATTCTCTTTGAGGGTATTTAACCCTCAAGTATACCCCACACATAAAAGAAATGAGGTTTGTAAGATTATTGTCATAAACAAAGAATGGAAACAGCTAAGAGTCCTCTACAGGATGTTCACTGTAGCATACCATGCAACTCTGAAAGGGTAGGAAGATGTAATCCGGAAAACTCTCAAAGATATGTTAAGAAACAAAAAGAGCAAAGTTAAGGAAAATAAGTGTAACACATTAAATTGTGTAAGAAAGGAAGAGATGCAAAAATATAAAATATGTAAAAATATGTGCTTATATTTGTAGATATACTGAAAAGATACAGAAAAGTCTAGTAAGAATGGTTACTGTGGGGGCAGAGATAATAATAAAGGTCAAAGTAAAAATTAATCTGACCAATGCATGCCTTTTTAATCTCATTTTTAAAATATTTTGAACATATGAATGTATCACTAGTCAACAAGAAATTGAAAATGTATAAATAAATTATTGTTTGATTTTAATTTTTACCTTTACCATCTTGACTGAAGTAAAGTGATATTCTTTCTGGTCAATTGATGTTCAGAAATCTCAGTAGCACAATTACCTTGTCATATCTATGAATTCTTCTTAGGTTTTATGATGGTAAAGATGAATATAATCATTTAATATTCTTAAAGATCCACTCTGGTATTTATGCCAGTCATTAGGAGTATCCATCAATATTATGGTTCTCCTTCCTCCACATCTATTAAAGGACCATATTTTTGCTGCTTTTATTGAAATTAGGTGATATTATGTGTCTTTATTTGACTAAGGAAATATGCATGGAAGCAATATGTCACTTCTAGACAAAGGCATTTAATTGCCAGAGCCACAGGTCCTTTATCCTGCTCAAGTTATTTTGGAAGACTATATTAAGAAGATGGAGAAGGAAATGACAACCCACTTCAGTATTCTTGCCTGGAGAATAAGAATCTTCTATCAGGTCTTTAAAGTGTCTTGGAAAGCAAATTTCCCTACTGATCCATATTCAATGTGAAAAATGAGGAGAAAAAGGAAAAGACAAGAGACTGAAGAGCATTTATTTGCAAGGGGCCTTTAGCCCTGACCAAAGAATAATATTCTCTCATCTGAAAACTCAGGGTTTACCCTATACTGGATATACATAAAGCTTTCTCGGCATGATTTGAAGATACCAGCCTTTTAATTTTAACTTCAAACAAAAATTGTCTGGTAAGATATGCAGACTTGGAAGAGATAAGGGACTCACAAGGGAATTTGAGTGCCTAATTCCTCATCAGTCACTTTCCTCAGTGTACATCAATTACTAACCAATAACCTAGAAGACAACGTTAGTCAGACCCTCCCTGGAAGCCAGATACCCTGTAAATACAAAGCAAAAGGAGAAGAGAGAGGCAGGGGATGAGACGGTTGGATAGCATAAGCCACTCAGTGGATAGGAACTTGAGCAAACTCCGGGAGATGGTGAGGAACAGGGAGGCCTAGTATGCTGCAGTCCACGGGGTTGCAAAGAGTCGGACATGCTTAATGACTGGGCAACAACACAAGGGAAACATCCAGGTTCCAGGTCTACAGATCTCAAAGTCAGACTCGGAATCATATGATCTTGTCTGAACAATGTTAGCATCTTGCAATGAACCCTTGTGCTCACCACTCTTGAACCACAGCCCTCGGGATAATACCTACAATCCAGTTTTGAGGGAATACAGATTGTTATCCTCAAATCATCATTATTTTTCATATTAATAAAAAAGTCAAAATCCAGCCTATCAAAATCTATATGCCTATCAAACAACTATAAATTTTTGTAGTCCTATTTTACATGTTATTGTTTATTCAACCAAGCCATGTCTGACTCTTTTGCAGCTCTATGGACCAGACTCTTCTGTTCACGGTATTTCCCAGGCAGGATTCTGGAAAGGGTTGCCATTTCCTTCTCCAAAGGATCTTCTTGACCCAGGGATCAAACCCATGTCTCCTGCAAAGGTAGGTGATCCTTTACCACTGAGCCACCAGGGAAGCCCACTATTTTACATATCTTATAGGAAAAGAGTAGAAAGGCAAACTGTCAGGGTGTAGGATCAATAAGCATATCAGAACAAATCATTAAACAACTCAGTTCTATTAAGGGTGAACATTGACTAAGTCTCAGTGGAATTCACACTGGCCAATGTGGCTTTTAAAGGTTTACAGGTGAAAAGGGGTTCAGATGTAAAAAGGTTTACAAGTGAAAACAAGTTCTATAAAATCTCCAATCTAATAAAAGCACACAAAAGTGGTGCTCATTTTGTTCTCACATTCATACAGTTCAATTAGGGTGTCAAAATTAAAATGAGGTTTAACACAAGTCAAATTTCCTCCTTTCATGGTAACACTCAACATTTTTCTTTGAATTTTATAAGTTGTTGCTGACAAAGAGAGTACAGATAAAGAGCTGGATTGGAATAGTCAAGGAATCACATATTCATAAAGTTAAAACCTTTCCCTGAAGTCTTCTTTCCAAAAAAAAGAAAAAACAGTTTTAGATAAGTGAACTTCACTCAAAATGTAATACAAGCTTGGAATTTACATTGTGTGAGTGTAAGTCAGTCATGTCCGACTCTTTGTGATGCCATGGACTGCCAGGCTCCTCTGTCCATGGAATTATCCAAGCCAGAATACTAGACTGGGTAGCCATTCCCTTCTCCGGGTGATCTTCCAACCCAGGGATTGAACCCAGGTCTCCTCATTGCAGGTAGATTCTTAACCCTCTGAGCCACCAGGGAAGCCATTAGCCAGCTGTAGGTTAATTTCTTAAATCACTGTGTCCACTCTGAAAGATGTAATATACTTCTAGTCTTCTGATACATCCATTTAGTCTTTTTTTCAGCTTATAATTTTAACATTTAAAAATACTTTTATCAGAAAGAAAAGGAGAGATTTTAATCAGTCTTTGAACAAAACCAACAAAGCCAATTCTCTAAATATGTCATTTCTGTCTTTGACAAATATATGAAACACTTTCACGATTCTTAGGCTCTTCTCCACTTTTCTCCAGCTCCAGTTTTTCTCCCTTATCTTCTTTCTTCTTCCACCCCCTCCTCCCCTCTCCATTCTCTCTTCTTCCTCACCCTTCTCCTCCTCCTCAACCTTCACTTCCTCCTTATCCGTAATTTCAGCCTTCTTTTCACCATTAAGCCATATGTGCAATGCCTGCTTTGGTGACAGTACTAATAGTTACATAATGGAAAAAGAAAATGTTTGATTTGAGCTCTGATGAGAGATCTACAGATGAAGCAACATGGTTTATTTAGACTCTCATTTATAATTTGTAATAACAATATCAAGAATAAATATAGCAAAGATCGCTTATGTACATGTGGGGAGTGTATTTACAAGTACATGTCTCTGTTTAGACAGCTTGAAATTCATACAGGAAAGTATTAGCAGTTTTACACTTAATGTCTTCCAGATAAAAAAGATGACTGTCTGCTAATTGAATGGTATAAAGTGGAATTGTCACATAAAATTCATGATTTGGGAGATGGTAAACACTAACATCAAATATAGTGACCATACAACTGTGCTAAACTAAGTCTGTGCCTTTCACTTTACTGTTAAAGTTTTATTCCCAGAGTAGAGAGCTGTTAAAGCTGTCCATAGCTGCAAAACCACTGTTCTCATTTCATTTAAGAATAGTGGCAAATTGAATCCTCCTTCATAAACACTCATTGGGCTTGAAAGAGCATGAAATTCTAACTACCTAACCCAAAGTGTGAGCTTTCCTGGTGGCTCAGTGGTTAAGAACCCACCTGCCAGTTCACTCTAGCAAAGTAACGCTCAAAATTCTCCAAGCCAGGCTTCAACAGTGCATGAACCATGAACTTCCAGATGTTCAAGCTGGATTTAGAAAAGGCAGAGGAACCAGAGAACAAATTGCCCACATCCGTTGGATCATCGAAAAAGCAAGAGAGTTCCAGAAAAACATCTACTTCCGCTTTATTCACTACACCAAAGCCTTTGAGTGTATGGATCACAGCAAACTGTGGAAAAATGTTAAAGAGGTAGGAATACCAGACCACCTTATCAGCCTCCTGAGAAATCTGTATGCAGGTCAAGAAGCAAAAGTTAGAACTGCACATGGAACAACAGACTGGTTCCAAATCAGAAAAAGAGTATGTCAAGGGTGTCTATTGTCACACTGCTTATTTAACTTATATGCAGATTACATCATGCAAAATGCCAGGCTGGATGAAGGACAAGCTGGAATCAAGATTGCTGTGAGAAATATCAATAACCTCAGATATGCAGATGACACCATCCTTATGGCAGAAAGTGAAGAAGAACTTAAAAGCCTCTTGATGAAAATGAAAGAGGAGAGAGAAAAATGTTGGCTTAAAACTCAACATTCAGAAAATTAAGATCATGGCATCTGGTCCCTGCATTTCATGGCAAATAGAGGAGGAACCAGTGGAAACAGTGACAGATGCTACTTTTCTGGGCTCCAAAATCATTGCAGATGGTGATTGCAGCCATAAAATTAAAAGATGCTTCCTCCTTGGAAGAAAAGTTATGACCAACCTAGACTGCATATTAAAAAGCAGAGACATTACTTTGCCAACAAAGGTCCATCTAGTCAAAGCTATGGTTTTTCCAGGAGTCATGTGTGGATGTGAAAGTCGGACTATAAAGAAAGCTGAGCATCAAAGAATTTATGCTTTTGAACTGTGGTGTTGGAGAAGACTCTTGCAAGTCCCTTGGACTGCAAGGATATCCAACTAGTCAATCCTAAGGGAAATCAGTTCTGAATATTCATTGGAAGGACTGATGCTGAAGCTGAAACTTCAATACTTTGGCCACCTGATGTGAAGAAGTGACTCACTGGAAAAGACCCTGATGCTGGGAAGGATTGAAGGCAGGAGGAGAAGGGAAACCAGAGGATGAGGTGGTTAGATGCCATCACCAACTCGATGGACATGAGTTTGAGCAAACTTTGGAGTTGGGGATGGACAGAGAATCCTGGTGTGCTGCAGTCCAAGGGGTTACAAACAGACATGACTAAGAGACTGAACTGACCTGCCAGTGCAGGAGAGGTGGGTTTGATTCCTGGATCAGGAAATCTCCTGGAAGAGAAAATGGTACCCATTCCAGTATCCTTGCCTTGAAAATCCCACAGATAGAGGGGCCTGGAGGGCTACAGTCTATGGGGTCACCAAGAGTCAGACCCAACTTCCTGACTGAGCATACGACCCTAACTATGAGATGTTAGCTATTAAGTCCAGTGATTTTGAATCACTCTTGATTTCTTTTCACACATTTTAGAAGAAATTTTGTTTTAAATATTTGCCAAAGGCATTTGATGAAAAAATTAAACTAAAAATCAAAAATAAATAAAACACCAAAATATAAAACAAAGACATGGGGGCTATAGTAGCTCACCCCTAAGTCATCATTAATATCTGTGACTGCCTCTGTGTAGGTAGGATAGAACACAGTCCCCTTGACTCCAGTGTATTTACACATAACTCGAGCAACTATTGACAGCAGCGGAGATTCCCTATACTAGGAGGAAGAAAAAACCGCAAGAGAGGAGCTAAGAAATGCAATTTCTGCTGTATAGAGCTTGCGAAAAACCATCTTTTCTCAGCTTTTGAAACTTTGGACAGTAAAACTTTACCTCAGTTTCCAAAATATTAACTCTTGTTAATTATAAAATTAAAATGCTATAAACAAGTCACTTTAGAAAGCTGTTTCTCTGAGGAATAGATGACACCATTTATTCACTCATGCCATGTATCATTACATAGTAAAGGACATTGAGGTAAGTGTTAAAAAGAGATGTGAAGAAGCCTTAGATAGCCCTGGTTAAAATGCAGTACAGAAGGAAGAGCCCCTGGAGTAGGCAATGGCATCCCATTCCAGTATTCTTGCCTAGAGAATCCCATGGACAGAATAGCCTGGCAGGGTGTAGTCCAGGGGGTCATGAGAGTCTGACATGACTGAGTGACTAAATGATGATAACAGGAAGAAGATTAATACAAATATAAAGATTATTGAGAATTACTTGGTTAAGAATCAGCAATTGACCTCTCATCTGACACAGTACAGTGGCAAGAAGACAGACTTGAAGTTAGATCAACTAGGTTCTGAATATCAATCTCAATACTTGTATGAGCAGAGGAGTTATTTAAACTTAGGTATTAAAGAGGGTAACATCAATTTGCAATACACACTAAACATGTTGACTTAATAACACACTGTGTGTAAAGAGCCTTCTATACTGCTTGTCCTGTAGTAGGTATTTTCTATGTGGCAGGAATCATTTGTGATAAAGTGGTGTTGTGCTATCAATAACATTTAATGAAAAAAAATTAAATAAATAAAGATATATTTATTTAACATCTATAGATGTCATTGTTACTTGACAGTCTAAAAATATTTTAATATTCATTTTTGAACATATTTAAGTTCAGATAACTTTTTCTTTACAAATTAGATCTTGAGAAATTGGTATGTAAATTTCAGAATTGTGTCCTTTAGAGTACATCTGCTGACAACCACCCGACTTCTACAATAGCGATGCCCATATTATCATTATTACAGTGAGGCATTCACAGGAACATTCTGTTATGGCAGTTACTCACATATTCCGGTATTACTAATACAATATTACCAATATTAATATCATAAGCACTAAAGGAAAAGCTGTTGTTTTTCTTAAACACAATATTTTATATTTTTAGCGGAAGTTCATGTGAATTAACTCATTACTTAAATATGTTACTTACACTAAATGTCACTGTTCACAAAGGTAATACATTATGAGTGGAATAGATAATAAATAGCATCCATGAGTTCAGATAAAGAAGAAAGTTATGAGAAGGCAGAGAATGATACTGATTGGAAATGCTACTCCAGGTCTAATTTTAATCAGCAAGAGTGATGGATGGATGGTATTTCTTAGCCTCCCATCTGCTCTTCTGTATTACACTCTATAATTTTCTTAATCCTGAAAATTACATGTCTCGACTCCTTTCCTAGCTGTCTTTCTCTTGCTTTCTCCCAGTAGGAGTCAATGGCGGGAGACAGAAAGACAGGAGGAAGGGAGAAGCGTTGGGTCAGCCTTCTCTAGGGTCTGGTTACTCAGGTACCAGTAACTCAGAACAACAGGCTGGTAGCCTCCAGACCAAAGGCACTATCAACTTTTTAATTTTAAGATAGCACAGGATCTTCCTGTTGGTTCCTTCAATACCTTTGTAACAAATACCTTGTATTTATTCCTCTGTGTTTGAAGCATCAGAATGGTTCCTGCTATTTTTTTATTGACATCTACGAAACATGTATACTATCAAGCAAGAAACGAATCGCCAGTTGATGTCAGATGCAGAATGCAGGATGCTTGGGACTGGTGCAAGGAGAGGACCCAGAGGGATGGNATATATATATATATATGTTTATGAGTATTTGCATATTTTTGCGGGATTCTTGAGAGTCCCTTGGACTACAAGGAGATCCAGCCAGTCCATCCTAAAGGAGATCAGTCCTGGGTGTTCATTGGAAGAACTGATGTTGAAGCTGAAACTCCAATAATTTGGCCACCTGATGTGAAGAGCTGACTCATATGAAAAGACCCTGATGCTGGGAAAGATTGAGGGCAGGAAGAGAAGGGGCTGACAGAGGATGAGATGGTTGGATGGCATCACTGACTCAATGGACATGAGTTTGGGTAAACTCCAGGAGTTGGTGATGGACAGGGAGGCCTGGCGTGCTGCAGTTCATGGGGTCGCAAAGAGTCAGACATGGCTGAGTGACTAAGCTGAACTGGACTGAACTGAGGGCAAAAGGCTGAACAGACATTTCATGAAAGGTAATACCCAAATCGACAGTAAGCTATGAAAAAATGGCTAACTTCATTATAAAACGCAGACTAAAACCACAATAAGATACTATTATATACTCAGCAGAATTGCTAAAGTGAAAGATTAATTAACATGAAATGTTAACAAGGATATGGAAAACCCAAGGCTCATCTAATTTTTATGCAAATGTAAAACAATACAGCCACTTTGGAAAATGCTTTTGAAACATTTATGTAGGCTTAATACATGCAAATGGAGAAAGAAATGGCAACCCACTCCAGTAATCTTGCCTGGAGAATCCTATGGACAGAGGAGTGGGACACAACTGAGCGAGTTTCACTTCACTAATACATGTAAGAAGAGATGAGAAAGCCTCTTAAGTAAACAAAGGAAAGAGAGGAAAACAACAGAATGGGAAAGACGAAAGATCTCTTCAAGAAAAATGGAGAGTACAAGAGAACATTTCATGCAAGGATGGGCACATAAAGGACAGAAATGATAAGGACCTACAGAAGCAGAAGCAATTAAGAAAAAGTGGCAAGGATGCACAGAACTATAGAAAAGGTCTTAATGACCTGGATAACCAAGATGATGTAGTCAATCACTTAGAGCCAGATGTCCTAGAGGGTGAAATCAAATGGGCCTTAGGAGGCATTACTATGAACAAAGCTGTGGAGGTGATGGAATTCCAAGTGAGCTATTTAAAATCATAGAACACAATGCTGTCAAAGTTCTGCATTCAGTATGTCAGCAAATTTGGAAAACTCAGCAGTGGCTACAAGACTGGAAAGGGTCAGTCTTCATTCCAATCTCAAAGAAGGGCAATGCCAAAGAATATGCAAACTATCATAAAATTGCACCCATCTCACATGCTAGCAAAGTAATGCTCAAAAATCCTTCACTAGGCTTCAGCAGTATGTTAACAAAGAACTTTCAGTTGTACAAGCTGGGTTTAGGAAAGGCAGAAGAATTAGAGATCAAACTGCCAACATTCATTGGATCTTGATGAAAGCCTTGACATACTCCATTCTCAATTTGGAACCAGTCTGTTGTTCCATGTTCAGTTCTAAATGTAGCTTCTTGACCTGCATACAGGTTTCTCAGGAGGCAGGTAAGGTGGTCTGGTATTATCATCTTTTTAAGAATTTTCCACAGATTTTTGTGATCCACACAGTCAAAGGCTTTAGCATAGTCCTAAAATAGAAGTATATGTTTTTCTGGAATTCTCTTGCTTTTTCTATGTTCCAACAGATGTTGGCAATTTGGTCTCTGTTTTCCCTGCCTTTTCTAAACCCAGCTTGTATATCTGGAAGTTCTCAGTTCACATACTGCTGAAGCCTAGCTTGAAGGATTTTTATGCATTACTTTGCTAGCATGTGAAATTAACACAATTGTGTGGTAGTTTGAACATTCTTTGGCACCGCCCTTCTTTGGGATTGGGATGAAAACTGATCTTTTTCCAGTCCTGCAGCCACTGCTGAATTTTCCAAGTTTGCTGGCATATTGAGTGCAGAACTTTGACAGCATTATATTTTAGGATTTGAAATAGCTCAACTGGAATTCTATCACCTCCACTAGCTTTGTTCCTAGTAACACAAGAGATGACTCTACAATTGGACACCACCAGATGGTCAATACTGAAATCAGATTGATTATACTCTTTGTAGCCAAAGATGGAGAAGTTCTATACAGTCAGCAAAAACAAGACAGGGAGTTGACTGTGGCTCAAATCCTAAAGTTCTTATTGCAAAATTCAGACTTAAATGGAAGAAAGTAGAGAAAACCACTAGGCCATTCTGGTATGACCTAAATCAAATTCCTTATGATTATACAGTGGAAGTGACAGATTCAAAGGATTAGATCTGATAGAGTGACTGAAGTAATATGGCAGAGGTTTACATTTTACAGGAGGCATAACCAAAACCATCCCCAAGAAAATAAAATTCAACAAGGCAGAATGGTTGTCTGGGGAAACCTTACAAATAGCTGATAAAAGAAGAGAAGCGAAAGGCAAAAAAGAAAAGGAAAGATTTAATCATCCGAGTATAGATTTCCAAAGAATAGTAAGGAAAGATAAGAAAGCCTTCTTAAGTGAACAATGCAGAGAAATAGAAGGAAACAATAGAATGGGAAAGACTAGAGATCTCATCAAGAAAATTAGAGATACTCAGGGAATATTTCATGCAAAGATGGGCACATAAAGGACAGAAATGGAATGGACCTAACATGCAGAAGAGATTAAGAAGAGGTGGCAAGAATACACAGAACAGTACTGACAAAAAGGTCTTAATGACCCAAATAACCATGATAGTGTGATCGCTCACCTAGAGCCAGACATCCTGAATGTGAAGTCAAGTGGGCCTTAGGAAGTATCACTAGGATAATAGATCAATGAATTGTGATATACTCATGCATTGGCAGGCTAGAACAGTGAGCACACAGGAAATACTTGTAGTCAATACAACAGGAAAGACTTGTAGTGAATCTCATAACCATAATGTTGAAGTGAAAGAAATGAGACGCACAAAAGTTTGGAACTCTGTGTGTGCAGGAGAGAGGTCTTGGTAGACCTAGGTTGCTCAGACTCTATACATTCATGCCTGGCCCTTGGCTAGCTCCTTGGAAAACAAGCTCTGAGCTCTCGAAATATTGTGCCTGATAAGAACACTTTCTAGATGCGAAGACCAGAAATTAATTTGAACATCTCAATATCTTAATTAAGAGGCTTGAAATAAAGACGCTTGTGTGAGTGCCACTGAAGACAAGTTCCTCATCTTTCCAAAAGAAAGAAGCCATATCAATACAGACACAGTGTGAGGAGTTTTCAATTTCTAAAGCATCAAAACAACTGTATGAATTAAAGAGTGTTTTGAAAAGTAAAATTAAATTAGTAATTCCCCACACACTAGAAATTTAAGAAAATGGAAATAAAAGACCATAAACAACATCTTCTGTACGTCCAAGGCTAATACCCCTCAAACTAGAGCTCAAGGGAAAGAAAATTGCTTCTTGTCATTTCCAGAACTGTTTTTGTTGGAGGAATTATTTTGAACAAATCTGAGGTACTTATTTAAATGCTATTATTTTTGATCCAGGTCACAGCATGCTGATGCTTTCCCATGCTGTGAGTTGAGTGCTTTCTGATGGGTTCAGCTCTTTAAAAATGAACAAGCCTACAGATTATCCTTCAGCTATTGAAAAGTAGTTTACTTTCAAAAAAAGATTCTTTTTTTCATAAAGAAAAATATATAGGAAATATTATTTTAAAAATTAAAGCATATACTCTGGCATTCTATCTTTAATCTCTTAATAGTTTCACAATGTACTAAAGATTTTAAATCACTTAAGACATGTAAGGAGTTACTTGTTTTCATAAGAATACAATTATTCAACTTTGATATTGAATATAAAACAATGCTGAACACTGATTTTTCCACATGAAATGGATTCTATAAAATATAAATGTTTTAGCACTAAATCAAGGCAGAAAATGTTTACTGTGATCTTTATTTAAGCTCTAAGTTCACTACTGATAAGTGGCCTGTGGTGTCTACTTTAGTCTTGATCCTTATGGTAAAACTAAAATAAGTATGTATGTACACAAATACATTCATACACAGACACTGAGTCTAGGTTCATTTTAGGATTTAAGAACACAACAACTTATAATTTGGACATTTGCATTTGAACATTCATGGTCTTTTCAAGTAGTTTCACCCCTCTAATATTATAGGTGAGATTTGAGAGACTAGCACTGAAACGTGTATACTACCATGTGTAAAATAGGTGGCCAGGGCAAGTTCAATGCATGAAGCAGGGCACCCGAAGTCAGGGCTCTGGGACAACTCAGAGGGGTATGGTGGGGAGGGAGATGGGATGGGCGTTCAGAATAGGGGGGACACCTGTATACCTGTGGCCAATTCGTGTTGATATAGGGCAAAAGCTGTCACAAATTGTCAAGTAATTGGCTGGTTTTAGTCGCTAAGTCATGTCTGACTCTTGCAACCCCATGGACTGTAGCCCATCAGGCTCCTCTGTCCATGGGATTCTCCAGGCAAGAATACTGGAATGGGGTGCCATTTTCTTCTCCAGGGGATCTTCCCGACCCAGGGATCAAACCCAGGTCTCCTGAATTGCAGGCAGATGATTTACTGACTGAGCTATGAGGGAAGGCCAATTATCCTCCAATGAAAATAAATATATAATTTAAAAAAAAAGAAAGTCAGACACTTGTATTAAGTAACTTCTCAAAATTACAGTTTCATTGGCAGGCCCCTAATTCAGGACGTCTCCATTATATCACACCCTTTTCCCTCATTCTCAAAAGTAAATGGTTTTTATAAATTGAGGAATATGACATATAAAGTAAAGGAGAATAAGATAATTTCTAAAAAGGACAGTACATACCTAGGAAGGTTTCATTTTGATTATTAAGTTTCTGATTATTAGTTCCCTGACCAGGGATTGAATCCGGGCCATGGCAGTGAAAGAGCTAAGTCCTAACCACTGAACTCCCAAGTGAATATATAATTGTTTTAAAATCAAGGAACTGGGTGTCCCAATATCTCAGCAATTTGAATATATATTCTCTAGCACCAAATGTGATGTTTTAATGCTACTTTGAATTAGAACATATGTTTTATTATTCTCAGCAAAGATTATAATACTTTTTAGAGATATTCATGTAAGTCTCTAATAGCAAAATATATTCTAGACAAACTCATGAAACTGATGTATAGATATCAATTTGGGGCATTGTGTTTTGGAACAAGATGGAAACTAGAATAATTATTTCAGCATTTTTCTCATAAATTATTCAAATTATCCATAGAAATAAAGAAATTAGAGAATTTTCCTAATGTGCTTTTTCATTTGGTAATTTGTATTAGCTCTATAAAGGTATAATTGACAATAATATTAACTATACCACTTGATACATTAAAACTATACAATTGCTAATTTTTAACATATTGTACTATAAACCCTTACAGTTGACACTTTTAATGTGTTAGTTTTTCGCTTCATTCCATCTACCATACTTCTTAATTTCTCTTTTGCTTTTCTCTTTGATCCATGAGTTATTTAAAAGTGTGTTATTAGCTCATAAATATTTGAAGACTTTCTAGATATCATGCTATCAATTTTTACTTAATTCTATTATAGTCAGAGAAGATACTTTATATGACTGATATTCTCTTAAATGTATTATGACTTGTCTAGTATCCAAAAATATCTTAGTACACACTCAGTGAGACTTTGAGGAAATATGTATTCTGTTGGTGATGTGTTCTAGAAACACATTAACTAGATAAAGTTGGTTGATAATGGTGTCCCAAGGTTCTATATCCTTGTCTACTTCTCTCAAATACTGAGAAGTTAGTGCTTTTAGAGACTCTAAGACTGAAGCTTAGAGAACTTAGATAAGTGACTCAGGTCATTGAAAAATAGCAATGTCAGAATTTGAACATAGGTAGTCAAATCCAGAGGGTCAAGTGACACGTGTGTGTTTCTGTTACTGTGTATGTACATGTAGGACTTGTATCATAGTTTGTGATAAGCAAATGTATCAGGGCTACTACACGCTAAGAAAATATTAGTTATTTCAGCTTTTTTGTAAATAGAATGTAACAAAGGAAAGGTAATTAAATTGAGAAATCATTTTTAATATACCTCTATAATAAAAAAAGATTGGTAAAAGAATCCAAAATATGTATAATTATAGTAGGATGGTGGCATTATTATTTTCTATCCTGGCTGTTCAAAACCTGCTATTATAATAAGTACTTTATAGTATTAGGTAAAATAAGTAAAATAAAGTAGCAGTAAAAAGTATGTATTTAGTTAAAGAGTAGTTAATTTATGAAATATCAGTCTGCATGAGAAAATCCTTGAGGCACCTCACCTGATCTAGGAATGTTGATTTCAGCTGAGAGTGAAAGAGATGTTGTAATATCATTACCTAGCTATCACAAGCAAAAATTATTAATGAAAATAAATATGTTTGAAGTGATTATTTGTATATGAAGTTATGAACACCAGAGTTTTTCTCATGATAAAATATCCTCATGGATAATTTTTGGTCATGTAATAAAAGCAATATCTATCTCCGTAATATTTTGAATAATACTGATAATCTATTCCAATGAATAATTTAGGAAGGGAATCTCCCATTCTTACTAATCCTGCTTGCAACCTAACAAGCAGCAGAATGTGTCTGCTTGCTCGCTGCTCTCTCTTAGGCTGACCCACACAAATTAATGCGCATAGCTGGTTTTGTCCCATCTGTTCTGTCTGTCACCACCCTCATGCACAATTCTTCTCCAAGGCCTTGAAGCCAATCAAAAGGGAACCAGACAATCTATAAATATGACTAAAAGTCTGAAGTATTTGAGGTACCTGGAGCACAGATGTGGCAAAGTGCACAGGATAATATAAAGCAAGCTCCAAATTTATCGTCACACCTGCTGTATCATTCTAGAAGGACCCTTTCAGACAACTTGTGAAGAGTGCTTAGAAATGGCCACACGTTGCAAGTCACAGATAACTGATGGCTTCTAAAAACCATAAATTGGAAGCTTGAATATTATTAAGTTTGTAAGATGAAAAAATGCTGTTTGCAAAAAGTATCGTTCAGTTGAGCTAGAGTGGGCATAGAATTATGCAGACTCCATTGATGAGATAAACTAACATAAATCATAGTGGATCCTGAACAACCTGTTCTTTACAGAGCAACAAAAATGGACAGACATGATACAGCAGTGGTGGCAGTGGTAGTGCTTTAACAAAATTTATACTCTCAGAGATATCAGTACTTAAATCTACTACTTATTTGGTATGCCACAGGGCCAACTTTAGAATCTCTTTTCTTTTTTTTTTTTTAGTAACAGATTAATGAAAATAGTGTGAACACATCCCTCTCTGATAGCTTATAGTGATTCATATGAAAATTCACTGAAGCATATTTTATATACACTGCAATAAGGTTTTACAGTAAATTAAGTATGAATCAAATCAACTGCAACTGAAAAGGAGCTTCGAGTGGATTCAAATCTGATGACTTAAATTCTTAGTAGCTTATTAACTCCTCAATCACAGGCCCTTAAAGTACAAATGCTTCTTTTAGAATCACAACTGAATTGATGGAGTACCAAATGTGTTCAAGATTGGCCTGCTGCTGCTGCTGCTGCTGCTAAGTCGCTTCAGTCCCGTCCGACGCTGTGCAACCCCATAGACAGGAGCCCACCAGGCTCCCCCGTCCCTGGGATTCTCCAGGCAAGAACACTGGAGTGGGTTGCCATTTCCTTCTCCAATGTGTGAAAGTGAAAAGTGAAAGTGAAGTCACTTAGTTGTGTCCAACTCTTAGCAACCCCATGGACTGCAGCCTACCAGGCTCCTCCATCCATGGGATTTTCCAGGCAAGAGTACTGGAGTGGGGTGCCATTGCCTTCTCCGCAAGATTGGCCTACACATGTATTATATATACACACACATATGCACACACGCAGCAAGAATGCTTATGTATGTTGAGATTTACACAGACTTCTCCACTTCTCATAACTGTTTAACCTCCTGTACTATCACTTTCACCACCACATTTACAAAACTCACTTTTCTTAACACATACAGATTTCTAATTCCATATATAATGAAACACATAACAACAATAAACACTGTCACTCTTTTCTTTCAGGATCTCAAAATTCCTTCCTTTCTTGACTTGAGGATACTAATCCACTTAGATTTTTATTGCCTCTTGGCTGTTGTTTAGTCTCTTGCAGAATTTCCTTAAAAAAATAAAAGTCCTCATGTATTCATATCCCATGGACTCTGTTTTTGACTTCTTGATCCACATAACCTGCTGCTGCTGCTGCTGCTAAGTCGCTTCAGTCGTGTCCAGCTCTGTGCGACCCCATAGACGGCAGCCCACCAGGCTCCCCGGTCCCTGGGATTCTCCAGGCAAGAACACTGGAGTGGGCTGCCATTGCCTTCTCCAATGTGTAAAAGTGAAAAGTGAGTGAAGCTGTTCAGTCGTGTCTGACTCTTAGCGACCCCATGGACTGCAGGCCACTAGGCTCCTCTGTCCATGGGCTTTTCCAGGCAAGAGTACGGGAGTGGGGTGCCATTGCCTTCTCCGCATAATCTGCTAGTAAACTTAATTAATTTCAATGACCATATGTATGCTGTCCATTTCATATTTTATTTCTCCATTTTTCCTTAAAATTTTATATTCAACAGACCACCAGACATTTCTACTCGGATATACCACTGATATAGACTCAGAAAATTGTGTACATCCAACACCACAATCTAAATGAGCCTCTCTAAACCATATTTCTTCCTTATTCCCTTTCTTACTTTATTCTTATCGCATTTATACAGACAAGAAACCTGAGAATCATCACTAACAGTTTAAACTTCAAATGTTTTTGTAAAATCTTACTAATCCTACCTCCTGCATAGGTCCTCAATCTACTATAGCTTTACATTTCCATCATTACTGCTATACTGAGAAACTTATAACCACTAATATTACTAATTTAGTGTTCTGCAAACTGGTTTCTCTATCTCTAGTTATCCCCTAGCAATCTAATTTCATCCTAAACCAGGGTTATATATTCATATATCACACTAGATATGTAAGTATTGCATCATTTACATGTAATACTACTACTACAACAAAGTACAATACAAAATTATACACATATACATTCTCTGTCTAAATCTTTTCAGTATTTCCTTATCAATATTCTATCTATGGGAAAGAATTTTATCTGAATCCTTCTAAAATTCTAATGTGAGCCTCCCTTTTCAAGAATTATATCCAGAGACAGCTGCTGTTTCTAATGGTAAAGCCTCACTTCTTTTAACTGTGTTGGAGCACTCTCTCTCTCTCTCTCTCTCTCTCTCACTCACACTCACACACACACACACACACACACACACACATGGAAAAAGACCGTCAAGATACTGGATGAAATATATACCCTTCAGAGTAGCAAATGAAACCCTCCACAGAAAATCTGACTACTTACTCTTCATCTCTTTAATCTCACCTTTTCCAATTAAACTTAAGCATCCTTTGCCTCAAGAAATTTCCTGAATATTCCATCCCCATCCAAATCAGGCCAAACTAAGAAACTCTTCTTTTATCTGCTGCTGCTGCTGCTAAGTCACTTCAGTCGTGTCTGACTCTGTGCGACCCCATCGACGGCAGCCCACCAGGCTTCCCCATCCCTGGGATTCTCCAGGCAAGAACAATGGAGTGGGTTGCCATTTCCTTCTCCACTTCTTTTATCTACTCACAGCCAAAATAGTGGGTTGAAATGTCTCCTTCAAATTCATGTCCACACAATCTCAGAATGTGACCTTATTGGGAAATAGGGTCTTTGTAAATATAATTAAAGATATTAAGATGAAATCATACTGAATTTAGGGTGGAGACAAAGCCACTCAGTTTGCAGTAATTTGTTATGGCAGCCCTAGAAATGAATACAACATTTTATATTTACCTTTAATATAGGACTTAATTACCTGATTGCATCAGTTATTTTATCTGCTTAACCTAACCCCACAAGTCCAATTATATTTCAAACTCTTTAAAGGCAGAAATCTATTTATTCACATCAGCATCTATCAGTCAGTTCAGTAGCTCAGTCGTGTCCGACTCTTTGAGACACCATGGACTGCAGTAAGCCAGGCTTACTCACCAACTCCCAGAAAATACCTGCTATATTAATATATAAATATATCCAAAATGCATATTAAAAATGAATAATTTTAAAATACATATTTTACATGAAAGAGCATATAATTTGGTCATAAGTTACTAGGATTTTGAAAATACCAAGATTTTTAAATTTAAGAAATTCTTTTTATTTCTTTTTGTATAACACATTATTAGTTCTCAGCACACAACATTTTTTTCTCTTACCAAGGGAATCATTTGGCAGAAAATGTCTTGGGAAGGGTAATGGGTTCAATAGTGAAAGTTCAACAGTGGAATATAAGATACCTAGAACTGACTCTTACTGAATCATTATTATTAAGGAAAGGGCCTAGATATATGAACCAGGAAAGCAAACCCTTATAAGGTCTATGAACTCATAATACTCAGTTAAAGAAAAATTTGATTATATTTGTGATTTTTCTGCGTCAGGCTAAGTATGAATATACATTACTACAATATTACATCTTAAGGAGATACAATTTGTAATAAAGGGCCAGCATGCCACAACAGAAAAGCCTACTTGAACACTCAATATGTTCACTACTGCTGATCTGTAATGATAAATGTGACCACACCATTCAAAGGTGATTTCTTTTCTAATATTCTGTTTTAAAAAAAAAAAACATTAGCACTTATATAATATCAACAGCAATGTAAAAATGAACAGTTAATTTTTCCTGATTTCCCATCAGTTGTCTTCCCTGTTTCAAGGACCATAGTATGCAGCAAAAGGATTAAATAGCTCATTTTTCTTTTTTCTTTGTCTTCAAAGAATCAGTTGATTTCCACTTCATGCTCAAGTTTATGCAAAGAAGATTTAATTCTCTATCACATTAGGAAATATTTCAAATATGTGCTGGTATTTAAAACAAGGTTCATAATTTTCACATTTCCATATTTGATTAAGTCTAAATGCACAGAAAAGAATAAAATCTTCAAGTCAGAAAACTTGAGGTCTATCCAAGATTTAGGAAAACGAAGTTCCAGTAAACCAACTATTCTTTGCCTTGTTTTGTTTTTAACGATTATTCCCTTTATTGGCCAAAACAATCCCATGCTGGAATTCCAACTGAGCTATTTAAAATTCTAACAGATGATGCTATTGAAGTGCTGCACTCAATACACCAGCAAATCTGGAAAACTCAGCAGGGGCCACAGGACTGGAAAAGGTCAGTTTTCGTTCCAATCACAAAGAAGGGCAATGCCAAAGAATGCTCAAACTAGTGCACAATTGCACTCATTTTACATCCTAGTAAGGTTATTATGCTCAAAATCCTTCAAGCTAGGCTTCAGCAATACGTGGACCAAAAAATTCCAGATGTACAAGCTGGGTTTAGAAAAGGCAGAGGAACCAGAGATCAAATTGCCAACATTCACTGGATCATAGAAAAAGCAAGAGAACTCCAGAAAAATATCTACTTCTGCTACACTGACTATGCTAAAGCCTTTGACTGTGTGTATTATAACAAACTGTGGAATATTCTTAAAGAGATGGGAATACCAGACCACTTTATCTGTCTTTTGAGAAAGCTATATGCAGATCAAGAAGCAACAGTTAGAACTTGGAACAACAGACTGGTTTAAAATTGGGAAATAAGGCTGTATATAGTCACCCTGCTTATTGAAGTTAGATGCAGAGTACATCATGCAAAATGCTGGACTGGATGAATCACAAGCAGGAATCAAGATTGTCAGGAGAAATACCAACAATCTCAGACACACAGATGATACCACTAAAATGGCAGAAAATGAATAACTAAAGAGCCTCTTTAGTTGAGGGTGAAAGAGAACAGTGATAAGCTGGCTTGAAACTCATTCAAAAAAGTAAGATCATGGCATCCAGTCCCAACACTGGATATTGGGACATCCAGTCCCAACAAAATAGAAGGGGGAAAAGTGGAAATAGCAACATACTTAATTTTCTTGGGCTTCAAAATTAGTGGACAGTGACTGCAGCCAGGAAAATAAAAGACACTTACTTCTTAGAAGAAAAGCTATAACAAACCTAGAGAGTGTATTAAAAAGCAGAGACATCACTTTGCAAACAAAGGTCTATAGAGTCAAAACTATATTTCTTTTTTTTTTTCCAGTAGTCATATACAGATGTGACAGTTGAGCCATTAAGAAAGCTGACTGCCTAAAGAACTGATGCTTTCAAATTGTGATGCTGGAGAGTCCCTTGAGAGTCCCTTAGACAGCAAGGAGGTCAAACTAGTCAATCCTAAAGGAAATCAACCCTAAATATTCATTAGAAGGAGCGATGCTGAAGCTGAAGCTCCTATACTTTGGCTACCCTGTGGGAAGAGCTGACTCACTGGAAAAGACCCTGATGCTGGGAAACACTGAAGGCAACAGGAAAAGGGGCCAGCAGAGGATGAGATGGTTAGATAACATCACCCACTCAATGGACATGAATTTGAGCAAACTCTGGGAGATAGGGGAGGACAGGAGAGCCCGGTGTGCTGCAGTCCATGGGGACTGAAAGAGTTGGACATGACTTAGAGACTGAATACCATCCCAAATAATGCTAGGGAAACATATAGCAGACTAAAGATAAATACATATAATAAAAATTCCTGAGAAATACACATATATTTTCTCTTATTGAATGTTCATGCTAAGTCATTTTAGTTCAGTTCAGTTCAGTCGCTCAGTCGTGTCCGACTCTGCGACCCCATGAATCGCAGAACGCCAGGCCTCCCTGTCCATCACCAACTCCCGGAGTTCATTCAGACTCGCGTCTATCGAGTCCGTGATGCCATCCAGCCATCTCATCCTCTGTTGTCCCCTTCTCCTCCCTTCCCCAATCCCTTCCAGCATCAAAGTCTTTTCCAATGAGTCAACTCTTCTCATGAGGTGGCCAAAGTATTGGAGTTTCAGCTTCAGCATCATTCCTTCCAAAGAAATCCCAGGGTTGTTCTCCTTCAGAATGGACTGGTTGGATCTCCTTGCAGTCCAAGGGCCTCTCAAGAGTCTTCTCCAACACCACAGTTCAAAAGCATCAATTCTTCAGCACTCAGCCTTCTTAACAGTCCAACTCTCACATCCATANCACAGTCAAAGGCTTTGGCATAGTCAATAAAGCAGAAATAGATGTTTTTCTGGAACTCTCTTGCTTTTTCCATGATCCAGCGGATGTTGGCAATTTGATCTCTGGTTCTTCTGCCTTTTCTGAATCTGACCCAACGGACTACAGCCTGCCATGCTCCTCTGTCCATGGGATTGAGGCGTATATGCCTGTATATAAGTGGTATCTGTATATAAGTGGTATCTGAAATCAGAACACACAGTAGGTTGCTCAGGACCTTGTATACCCAAGAGTTCATGTGAACTAGACTTGTTGGGGGAACAAGACTTAGGAAAACAAAGACTACATTAGGGATGGAGGAAATCCTCAGCTCACTATACATCCACAAGTGAGAGGGGATTCCAGGCAGCTGAAGCATTTGGGGAATTAAGCTGCATGGGATTAGGGGCATTAAAACCCCCTCCTTTGCATCACCGCCTCTCCCACCGAGCACATAAAATCTAACACTAAAGATGTCCGCAACAGCTGTGAAAGTGTCTAACCATTAGAAGAGAAAGTAGAAAAATAGGTATCTTTGCATGTTATTTTACTTCCTGGTTGCCAATACATTCTTTTAAAGGAAGTTTTAAAAGGCATATATAGTCAGGCAAGGATACTGGAACGGGTTGCTATGCCCTCCTCCAGGGGATCTTCCCCACTTAGGAATCAAACTCTCATCTCTTAAGTCTCCCTCTCCTGCATTGGCAGGCGGGTTCTTTACCACTAGTGCCACCTGGGAAGCTCCTGTATGTTCTAAAGATCAGCAATGAACATGATTTGGAAATTTCTAACATTCTTAGCCTTCACCAGCGACCTGCCATTTATTTCCTAAATGAGAAGTGCAAAGATGCCGCTATCCAGTTCTACACTGGACATCCGATTTCAGATTTTTGTCTTAATTTTGTTTTCAGATAATTCACCCACAAAATTACCAAAATTCATGCGCTATACTGTGGGGCCTACCTCAGTGTGCCGCTAGAGGGTGTTGTAAAGCAGAGTTGTTGACACTTGGAGGGTATCACACACACCCCATCTCCTGTGGTCACACTTCCTAGAGACTCTCAGCAGACAAACACCATAGTGGACATTAAGCTGATTGCATAGATGCGTGTGTGCAAAGTCGCTTCAGTCCTATCCAACTCTTTGCAACACTATGGAGTGTAGACTACTAGGTTCCTCTGTCTATGGGATTCTCCAGGCAAGATGACTGAAATGGACTGCCTTGCCCTCCTCCAGGGGATCTTCCCAAGATACAAGACAGCAATTTATAACTGTTTCCACTAACAACTCCTAAAAGAATTGGCAGTTCATCTGGAGAGGATGATATCTATAATAAGAAATGATAAATTAAAAACTGGTGAAGGAAAGACTACACATCGTCTGACCACTTACATGACTGAAGTGCCTGGGAAAAGAAGAGGGTGGGGAAGCATAAAACAATTTAGAGCCTTACAGGGTTGATGGACCTAAATCCAGTGACTCTTGGTTCTACTGCAATCTTGAACCAGTAGAGAGAGAATATGAGTGACACAGATTACATAAAAAGAAAAATATTGTGGTTTTACACATGTTAATATACACACACATCCATGCACATACTCACACATAAGAATGTAATATGTGCATCTGTGCAACAGGGAAAACCTTCTTCATTCTCAGTCACTAATCTGATCCACCTTTTTCAGTCCTGGGAACTTGTCTTTGAAAATTATCACAGGAAAAATCGTTGAGATTGCCCCTGAAGAGCAAGATGGAAAATGGAAGCTTTTCCTGCTTTCTAAGACAGCTCTGATCTTCCTCCTTCCTGAGCAGTGCTGTGTCAGGGAAGAGTGTGTCTTCTGTCACTTTCTATCTGAAAGACCTGATTCTTACACCCTCTGTTTTCTCCACTAAGAAATGTGCGTTCTAAGATTTAACTCATACAATTGTATGAATATCAAATTATGATGATAGAAAGAGTCTGATACAGAGAATGGCACAGAGGACAGATACCATAAATAGTAGTTTTCTTGCATTATCCCTTCGGAAATCCCTTTAAGATGTTAATATCTTCAAAGGGTCACAGTCTCAGACACAGCTGCAAAATAAAAGGAATCAGAGCAAGATATATGTTTTCCTGCTTCCTGCTACTGCCAAATTTTAAAATGACTATATATATTTATATGACTTGCATAAAAGGAAAAAAATCTGACAAGTAGAAAGTATACTAATGGATGTCAAGTATTTCAAGTATTTCATTTGATCCACATAACATCTGCAGCCACATCCCTTGCACTTTACACCAACTGTGGCCTACATTTTCTCCACCCACCCCTCCCATTATGTTATCTCATCTGGTATATAGAAGTTGGGCAGAAATAGATACCTTCCCAGACACTTTTCCACTTCTCTCAGGATAACGAGGCAAAGGGGAGTGATGGAGTTATCAAAGAATTAAAAATTCCATATGGAGAAATATTTGTCATAGAAATTTAAAGCCTTTAATTCCTAAAGTATCTTATGTCTACAGAGTTTCTACATTGGAATATTCATGAGGTGTTTTTTTTTTTGTTTTTTTTGTTTTTTTTTTTAAAGAAAACTTCCTTTAAAAGAATGTATTGGCAACCAGGAAGTAAAATAACATGCAAAGATACCTATTTTTCTACTTTCTCTTCTAATGGTTAGACACTTTCACAGCTGTTACAGACATCCTTGGTGTTAAAGAGGAGGTGATGGAAAGGAGGGGGTTTTAATGCCCCTAAGCCCATGCAGCTTAATTCCCCAAATGCTTCAGCTGCCTGGAATCCCCTCTCACTTGTGGACAGCGAGCTGAGGATTTCCTCCATCCCTAATGTAGTCTTTGTTTTCCTAAGTCTTGTTCCCCCAACAAGTCTAGTTCACATGAACTCTTGGGTATACAAGGTCCTGAGCAACCCACTGTGTGTTCTGATTTCAGATACCACTTATATACAGCATCACTTATATGTATTAGGGATTAAACTCAGTGGTTTTCTTTCTAAAAATGGGCTTCTTACCTTGTTAAAAGGCAACTCCTTGTAAATCTCTAAGAAGTCTTTGTTTAAAGGCATAAAAATCTGTTATGCAGTTAAAATATGTTTTAGACTTTCCCTGTGCCTTCTACCTTCCCAGCAGAGTCCCATGTATTGAGTCCAAATGATTTTTCCACTTAACCTTTTCTTGTTGCTTAAAATGAGCCCTGGATGAAAGTCAGGAGATAATGGATTCAAGTACAAATTCTGCCTTGTTTCAATAACCCTCTAGGAGAGATGATGAGGGTGGCTTGGTGATGGAGACAACTGAAGAGAAGTCATGAGAATCTGGATATATTTCAGCATCAGAGCTAATAGGAATTGCTGACTGGAAGTAAGTTATGATATAAAGAGAAGAATCAGGAGCTATTTTAATTTTTTCCCCAAGGGCAAGTGTTAGAATATTGATTTACCAAAACAGGGATGGGAGGACTGTGGCAGGATCTAGTGATGGGGTTAAAATTAGGAATTTTGGGTTTGATCCTGTTAAGTTGAAGGTGTCTCTTGGACATTTACATGGAAATTTTGAGCTAGATATCTAAGTCTGAAGTTCAGGAGAAAAGTCAGGACATGGGGTTTCTAACGTATCAATGACTTTTAAAGATTTCAGAAAAGAGTTGTAAGTCAGGAAATTTGTGTTCAGAGGCTAGAAAAACTGTCTATGGATTGCAGAGACACCAATGTTTAAAGACACTGACAAAGAGAACCGACTTGTGTACTCAGTGGGAGAGGGAGATGGTGGGACGAATTGACAGAGGAGCATTGAAACATACACAATACCATACGTAAAATTAGCCAGTGGAAATTTGCTGTATGATGCAGGGAGCTCAAACCCACCCGGGGCTCTCTGACAGCCTCTAGAGGTGTGATGGAGTGGCGATGGGAGGGGACATAAGTATACCAATGGCTGATTCATGTTGATACATGGCAGAAACCAGCACAATATTGTAAAGCAATTATCCTCCAATTAAAAATAAATTTTTAAATAAAAACGAACAAACAAAAAGATTAGAGACTTGAGGAATGAACAGAGAAATAGAGGAATGAACTGAAGGAAAATGGGGTCTAGGAGGCCAGTTAGTTGAAGTTTCGAGCAGAGTCAAGCAACTACTGAGTGACTTGCTTCTGACAGAGGAAGTGAGGTGTTTATTTTGTTAACTGTTCCACTCCCTGTTGAAAATAAAGCTTACCCCAAATGGAAACAAAACAAAAAATACAAGCTTTGCCTTTGATTGTGTGACCTTAGAAAAAGTCATTTAAACTTGATATTATTTCCCTCCTTTGAGACTAGTAGAATAATACATTTTATTTACTGTCCAGAGTGTATAAAAATTGGCCATGCAAAAGATAAAGTTGCATTTCAAAATCAAGAGCAAAAGGTAGGTTTTTAAAGATTTTTTTGCCAAGTTGAAAACTGTTCAAAGAGTTAACATTAAGCTCCCGGATTTCCTACTTTCACTGAGCTCCATTCCACCAGGTGCTTCCTGGTCAGTCTCCAGGCAATGCCAGCCCTAGTCTCTACCACCACATGGAGCAAATCCAGAGGTCAACAGTGAGAAAAGTTGCATACCTCCCAAAGATCTTTTTTTTTTTTAATTCACTTGTTGAAGACCATAATGCTTTTAAAGCAGAAGAAAGGCCTGACAAAATCAAAGTATGGTAATGGTTCCAGGAGAAGTAATATTCATCTCTGCATTATGATTGACTCTGATTGAACTCGTACTGTAGAACCAAGTGTGTTGTTGTCTAGTTGCACAGTTGTGCCTTACTCTTTTATGACCCCATGAACTGTAGCCCTCCAGGCTCTTCTGTCCATGGGAGGCAAGGATACTGGAGTGGGTAGTCATTCCATTCTCCAGGGGGTCTTCCCCACCCAGGGACTGAACCCAAGTCTCCTGTTGCAGGCAGATTCTTTACCATCTGAGCCACCAGAGAAGCCCCATAACCTGAGAATTGTAAAATAAATGAGGCATGGGGATGTAATGTACAGCATGGTGGCTATCATTATTAACACTGGGTTGGCTATTTGGAAGTTGCTAAGAAATTAAACCTTAAAAGTTCTCATCACAAGAAAAAAACTGTAACTATGTGTGGTGATAGATGTTAACTAGAGTTAATGTGGTAATCATTTCTCAATATATGAAAATATTGAATCACCTCGTGGTGCTCCTGAAACTAACATGCCAAATATGTCTCAATAACGTAAGAGATGTGGGTTCAATCCCTGCACTGGGAAGATTCCCTGGAGGAGGGCATGGCAACCCACTCCAGTATTCTTGCCTGGAGAATCCCAAGGACAGAAGAGCCTGGTGGGCTACAGTCTATAGGGTCACAAAGAGTCGGACATGATTGAAGGAACTTAGCATGCATGCCTCAATAAAAAGAGTATTTCTACAAACAAAAAATGAAATGCTTTTCATTCTATGCTCTTCATTCTAAAATCACATGCTCCCAGAGATTTTTTTTTTTTTTTTTTACTAGATCATAAGAACCAACTAACCCAGCCTCCTAAAATGAACTATTTTCAAAGCACACCTGGCTACAGGTGGAACTGGTACCAGTAGCCAGAGCTGCTGATCTCAATCACCATTTATTACTGATTTTTATTTTTTGGCTTTTGGCTTTTTTGTCATCATTAAAATATTTTGGCATTGGTTTTAAAGCATAATCTTTAGTTAAAATAGTTAAACCCTTATTCATTTCATTCTAATTTTAGTTCTTTCTAAATATTCTTTTTAGGCAGTTCTAAATCTGAAAGAGACTATTAATTATAAGCTGCCCAAATCAACCATGAAACGTGATAGATGAGACATTTCTAAAATATTAAAATCTAAATGTCAAGCTCAGGGAGGACAGGATGTAGTCTAGGTAGCTTACCATATTTCTCACATTTGCTCTGAAATGAATAAAGTTGTTTTCATTACTTTTCTTTCGGAGAAGGCAATGGCACCCCACTCCAGTACCTTGCCTGGAAAATCCCATGGGTGGAGGAGCCTGGTAGGCTGCAGTCCATGGGGTCCCTAAGAGTCAGACACAACTGAGCGACTTCACTTTCTCTTTTCACCTTCATGCACTGGAGAAGGAAATGGCAACCCACTCCAGTGTTGTTGCCTGGAGAATCCCAGGGACCGGGGAAGCCTGGTGGGCTGCCATCTATGGGGTCGCACAGTCGGACACGACTGAAGCGACTTAGCAGCAGCAGCGGCAGCAGCAGCATTACTTTTCTTTAGTTATCTTGTGTCTTACAGTCATATTTCCTTTAAATCTTGATTGAAATTTGACATTTCTATGGAGACCTTCTCAAGCTATCCTACATTAGAGGTAAATTCTCACTATTTAAATTGTTTTCTTCTGATTTATTTTTCTTGGTGTTGATGTAATCTTATATATTTTATCAAATTTTCTTGTTTATTTTCTCTCTCCTAATACGAACCTCCATTTTTTTTTAATTTTTTGAAATTTTTATTTTAACTTTAGTTTACTTTACATTACTGTATTGCTTTTGCCAAACATTGACATGAATTCACCACGAGTGTACATGCGTTCCCAAACATGAATCCCTTCCCACCTCCCACCCCATACCATCTCTCTGGGTCCTCCCCTTGCACCAGTCCCAAGTATCCTGCATCCTGCATCCTGCATCGGATATTGACTGGCGATTCGTTTCTTACTTGATAGTATACATGTTTCAATGCCATTCTCCCATCTCATCCCACCCTCTCCCTCCCTCTCTCCCCCAGAGTCCAA
>SJYQ01000768.1:221017-287702 GCA_006410935.1 Redunca redunca | reverse complement strand
TCAGGTGATATGTTATATACTATATTGATAAGGGCATATATTTTGTTTCTGTAAGAAAGATGGCAAGGACTATAAAATCAGTTACTTTAAAAGACTAGAAACTTAAATTCAGAATAGACATAAATGACATTATAGAGGTGTATAGTTGTAGATGTCTTTGTGTGTGTGGATGTAATTATAGATATAAAAATTGGTACTCCTCCAATGTATTCATTCTCATAATTTCAGGACTTTCAGCCACAATTTCTGTTACTACTTGCTGCTTACTAATTAAGTCAAATTTTCTTAGTGCCTGGCCTACCCTTATGTGTAGACTAGATAACAGGAAACATTCCATTCAACTCCTTGTTACCAAATTTAACGCTAAAACAAACTTAGTATGATTTGAGGAAAGACCTGTTTAAGGACCTTCAGCCAGAAGACATATCTTGAGCACTGCAAGAGATGATCCTTTCTGAGGAAACCATATCCCCTTTACAAGCACTTAGATGTTCCTAGGGAATTTGGTTAATGACGCAAGAATAGGAAAGACATTCTTGGTGTGGGGAGCTGTTAATGCTGTTTCAGTTCTTTAATTGTACTGAAAGGGACTGTTTACTTAATACCTCTGTGTCCTAGAGAAACTTATAAAATTTGGCCTAGAATAATTTAATTTTGAACTTTAGCCAAACCACTACAATAAAATCCAGTTGTGAACAGATCAAAAGAACTGCCTCACATGACTATTCAGAGGCCAATTTTAGAAGAGCCCACACTTACCCTCCATATTCCACTTGGAAAGTTATTAAAATCATAAATCTGCATCCTAGAATTACAGCATTTTAAGATTACCTTAAGATCTTCCTTCTTTCCAGAGAAAAACTGCAAAGGTCAAAGAGCTAAAGTGACTTGTTCACAAGGCAATTGAGTAGTGAACCAAGATGAGTAGACCAATTCCCAGGCTCTTCATCTTTCCACAAGTTTCCCTGATTTTCCACTATTCCCAAGTGTGGGGCCCTAAATGGGAAACCTTGAAAAAGAAAAAGGCTAGCATTGCGGACGGAAACTAAGATGGCGCCTGGGGGAAGAGATGGGGGCGTAGTCTATATTGTTTGTCAAAACTTCTGATTGGCTTTCTTGATTTCTGTGCACATAGACAGTGCGTGATCACCATAGACTCCTGTTATAATGATGGCACATGACGATTTGACCTTTAATGTGATTGGTGTAACTATGGAAAGTCCCTTGCAAACCCCTCCCCACTTGCCTTTATAAGCAGGGAATTTGTAACAATAAAGCGGAACTGCACTAGATGGAACCCCTGTCGCGTCTGACTGTCTCTCGCTTGCCGAGGGGCTGGGTTGGCGGACAGCAGGCTCACCTTTCCTCGGGACCCCTCAGCTCTCTGCTGAGGGAAGTTCCACTGCCTCTCTCTCTTTCTGCGGAGCGCTCCCCACACCAAGAATGTCTTTCCTATTCTTGCGTCATTAACCAAATTCCCTAGGAACATCTAAGTGCTTGTAAAGGGGATATGGTTTCCTCAGAAAGGATCATCTCTTGCAGTGCTCAAGATACGTCTTCTGGCTGAAGGTCCTTAAACAGGTCTTTCCTCAAATCATACTAAGTTTGTTTTAGCGTTAAATTTGGTAACAAGGAGTTGAATGGAATGTTTCCTGTTATCCTGGAATTGTGGCTAAGGCTCAAGGCTTAGGCTAAAAAAGCACACATTCTAAAGCAAATATCCTCATTCTAAAGAAAGCCATCAACAAAGGGGCCAGAGATCTCCCAAGGTCTCTTTGAGAGGTAGCTGAACTGGTAGTACTGAAGTCAACCACCCTCTTCCTATTAGTACAGAAGAAAAGAGCAAGGCAGTTGCATGGTTTTGGGGGTGAGACAAAGACACTACCACCTCAGCCAGGTGCCACATGCAAAGTACAATGTTTAAGGTCCTGCTTCCTTTTCCAAAGGCAAATTGAGAGCGAGTTCTGAGGATGCACTTGAAAAGATTAGTAGACTGCAGAGTAGAACCTGTTACTTCTCCCCAGCTGGTTGTTCCAAGAGATGCAAATTTTGTATGTCCATCATTCTACTGTCATTGGGAGCAAAGAACATAGGAGAATTGTTGGGGGCCCTTGTCATATGTCCTTTATAGCTTGGGTTTTAATGTGAACATAAGACTGGTCTTGACATGTATCTGTAAATTCCTGGAGACAGAAGGTGCTTCCAGTAGTCAATACCAATAGGCAAAGAAATCATGGGATAACAACCTGGGAATAAAATGGGGGCAACCCACAGCTTCTATTTGAGAGGGTACAGAAGAGGAACTACGCATTCACTTGGTTCCGTGTGAAATATCATGGAAGTTAGCAAAAGGGGATGAAGTTTCTGGATAACAATATACTATCCAAAATATTGGATGAAAATATATTCCCATAGAATATATGAAGCCTAAAAGAAGACACGCCTGTTCCATACAGGGCTCGAACGTACAGCTAAGCCCCGCTGGAGAGAACCATGCACCACATTCTAGGGTCACTCTGACACATTTTAACAGATGCAGATGGAGATAAAGCCAAGCAGACCAAGATGAAAGCAGAATGAGGCCAAGAGCAAGAATAGAAATGCAGTGATACAGGACAACCTCTGACTCTCCAGTCCTTACTTCTTAACCCAAACACCAGGAATCTAGATCCAGAACAAGGAGAAAAGAGAAACATTCAATCCTGCACTCTCCACTTCCCAAGCTTCTTACAACACAGTCAGCCAGTAATGGGGCAACTAGAACTTTTGAGATTAGCAAGATTGACTATTTTATAAACATAGGCAGAATATTGGAAGGGAAAGAACGTTTTAATATAATTGAAGGCAATAATTTAAAATATATTAGTGTCTTGTAAAGGTACAAACTGTTTATATTTTGTTTTTATACCATTCCTTTCAGTATTCAACAGGGTATAAGTACCTCATAAATATATGTTGAGTTTAACTAAATTTGTTATTTTAAATATTTAGATGGAATTTAGGGGTTTCTCACCTAAGAAAATAAAAATGAGAAATCTGTAAGCAAAATCAAGAGTAACTGAGAAATGATGCTTGGCAGAAATCAACACAATACTGTAAAGCAATTATCCTTCCATTTAAAATAAATGTTCAGTAGGAAGAAAAAAAGAATAAGGGAATTATTAGATAAAGTGAATAGCTATGGTAACTATGTCTGTTAGCTAAAACAGTAAACATATAAAACTCTCAGGATTAGCACAGAGGTCTAGCATGAACACAATTATCAATAAATGCTAGTCCTCTTCAGTATAAGACTCGATACACTTTTACCTGCTCTAAGCTTTAAATACTATGAAGTGACTAAACAGCAGCAGCAGCATAGATTCAGGTATGATTCTTCTTCAAGACTAGGAAACTGACAGTGGTACATGCAATTTTTCCTTTTCATTGGTTTAAGTCATCTACTCTCATTCACACATCCTTACACCCTCCTGGATGTCTCAGAAGAAAAGGTGCCAAAGTCAACAAGTCATCAACGTCCCCCAACCCCATCCTCATCTCCTCCTTATTCTGCTCCAGTGTTTCCAGCCACAGTAAATAGCAGCACCATCCACCCTGTTAATCAAGCCAGGAATCTGATTCATCCGAAACCTTTTGTTCCTCATCCTACTTTCCAACAGTCACCTTGTCCACCTACTTTAACTCTTAAATGTTTTTCACACCTACTACCTTCTTCTTGACTTCCTACACAAGAGAAGACTACACATGGACATCACCAGATGGTCAACACCGAAATCAGATTGATTATATTCTCTGCAGCAAAAGATGGAGAAGCTCTATACAGTCAGCAAAAACAAGACCGGGAGCTGACTGTGGCTCAGATCATGAACTCCTTACTGCCATATTCAGACTTAAATCGAAGAAAGTAGGGAAAACCACTAGACCATTCAGGTATGACCTCAATAAAATCCCTTATGATTATACAGTGGAAGTGAGAAACAGATTTAAGGGCCTAGATCTGATAGACAGAGTGCCTGATGAACTATGGAATGAAGTTCGTGACACTGTACAGGAGACAGGGATCAAGACCATCCCCATGGAAAAGAAATGCAAAAAAGCAAAATGGCTGTCTGAGGAGGCCTTACAAATAGCTGTGAAAAGAAGAGAAGTGAAAAGCAAAGGGGAAAAGGAAAGATATAAGCATCTGAATGCAGAGTTCCAAAGAACAGGAAGAAGAGATAAGAAAGCCTTCCTCAGTGATCAATGCAAAGAAATAGAGGAAAACAAAGGAATGGGAAAGACTAGAGATCTCTTCAAGAAAATTAGAGTTACCAAGGGAACATTTCATGAAAACATGGGCTCGATAAAGGACAGAAATGGTATGGACCTAATAGAAGCAGAAGATATTAAAAAAGAGGTGGCAAGAATACACAGAAGAACTGTACAAAAAAGAGCTTCACGACCCAGATAAGCATGATGGTGTGATCACTCACCTAGAGCCAAACATCCTGAAATGTGAAGTCAAGTGGGCCTTAGAAAGCATCACTTCGAACAAAACTAGTGGAGGTGATGGAATTCCAGTTTAGCTATTTCAAATCCTGAAAGATGATGCTGTGAACGTGCTGCACTCAATATGCCAGCAAATTTGGAAAACCCAGCACTGGCCACAGGACTGGAAAAGGTCAGTTTTCATTCCATCCCAAAGAAAGGAAATGCCAAAGAATGCTCAAACTACCACACAACTGCACTCATCTTACACACTAGTAAAGTAATGCTCAAAATTCTCCAAGCCAGGCTTCAGCAATACATGAACCATGAGCTTCCAGATGTTCAAGCTGGTTTTAGAAAAGGCAGAGGAACCAGTGGTCAAATTGCCAACATCTGCCGGATCATCAAGAAAGCAAGAGAGTTCCAGAAAAACATCTATTTCTGCTTTATTGACTATGCCAAAGCTTTTTGAACTTTGTGGATCACAATAAACTGTGGAAGATTCTGAAAGAGATAGGAATACCAGACCACCTAACCTGCCTCTTGAGAAACCTGTATGCAGGTCAGAAAGCAACAGTTAGAACTGGACATGGAACAACAGACTGGTTCCAAATAGGGAAAGGAGTACGTCAAGGCTGTATATTGTCACCCTGCTTATCTAATTTATACACAGAGTACATCATGAGAAATGCTGGGCTGGAAGAAGCACAAGCTAGAATCTAGATTGCCGCGAGAAATATCAATAACCTCAGATATGCAGATGACACCACCCTTATGGCAGAAAGTGAAGAGGAACTAAAAAGCCTCTTGATGAAAGTGAAAGTAGAGAGTGAAAAAGTTGGCTTAAAGCTCAACATTCACAAAACTAAGATCATGGTATCTGGTCCCATCACTTCATGGGAAATAGATGGGGAAACAGTGGAAACAGTGTCAGACTTTATTTTGGGGGGCTCCAAAATCACTGCAGATGGTGATGGCAGCCATGAAATTAAAAGATGCTTACTCCTTGGAAGCAAAGTTATGACCAAAATCAGTTCAATTCAATTCAGTCGCTCAGTCATATCCGACTCTTTGCGACCCCATGAATCGCAGCATGCCAGGCCTCCCTGTCCATCACCAACTCCCAGAGTTCACTCAGATTCATATCCATCAAGTCAGTGATGCCATCCAGCCATCTCATCCTCTGTCGTCCCCTTCTCCTCCTGCCCCCAATCCCTCCCACCATCAGAGTCTTTTCCAATGAGTCAACTCTTCGCATGAGGTGGCCAAAGTATTGGAGTTTCAGCTTCAGCATCATTCCTTCCAAAGAAATCCCAGGGCTGATCTCCTTCAGAATGGACTGGTTGGATCTCCTTGCAGTCCAAGGGACTCTCAAGAGTCTTCTCCAACACCACAGTTCAAAAGCATCAGTTCTTCGGTGCTCAGCTTTCTTCACAGTCCAACTCTCACATCCATACATGACTAGTGGAAAAGCCATAGCCTTGACTAGACCAACCTAGATAGCATATTAAAAAGCAGAGATATTACTTTGTCAACAAAGGTCCATCTAGTCAAGGCTATTGTTTTTCCAGTGGTCATGTATGGATGTGAGAGTTGGACTGTGAAGAAAGCTGAGCACCGAAGAATTGATGCTTTTGAACTGTGGTGTTGGAGAAGACTCTTGCGAGTCCCTTGGACTGCAAGGAGATCCAACCAGTCCATCCTAAAGAGATCAGTCCTGAGTGTTCTTTGGAAGGAATGATGCTAAAGCTGAAACTCCAATACTTTGGCCACCTCATGTGAAGAGTTGACTCATTGAAAAAGACCCTGATGCTGGGAGAGTTTGGGGCAGGAGGAGAAGGGGATGAGAGAGGATGAGATGGCTGGATGGCATCACCGACTCGATGGATATGACTTTGAGTGAACTCTGGGAGTTTGTATGGACAGGGAGACTTGGTCTGCTGTGATTCATGGGGTAGCAAAGAGTCAGACACGACTGAGTGACTGAACTGAACTGGACTGAACCTTCTTCTTATCTCTGTTTTTGTTTCCTCAGTGGAAATGGTCAATATCCCTGGTGGCTCAGACGGTAAAGAGTCTGCCTGCAATATAGGAGACCTGGGTTTGATCCCTGGGTTGGGAAGATCCCTGAAGAATGAAACGGCAACCCACTCCAGTATTCTTGCCAGGAAAATCCCATGGATGGAGCAGCCTGGCAGGCTACAGTCAATGGGGTCACAAAGCGTCAGATACAACTGAACGACTTCACTTTCACTTTTTCTTTCACTCTGGCTTTGGCTCCTTTAAACCATCCTCTCCACATCACCCAGAGAGGAGGACCATGGCACAACCCTGCTTGAATACCTCACTGAGTCTCTACCATTCTAAGCATAAAAGCCAAACTCCTAAGAAGAGCATCATCACGAGAGTGCTCTTCTCAATTCACTTCCTATTCTCTCCGTCTGGCTTCTTACTCTCCGGAATGCAGCAGTTTTTTGTTACACGCATACAGCAGGGTGGTACATGGCTCTTTGTCTCTGCTTAAGCTATTTCCTTCTAACCTCTAACAGTTAGCTTTCAGGATTACCCAGGAGATCTTTTCAGATTCCCCACATTGCACAGTGTACCTACCCACTGCATGCCTTTTTCATAGTATGGTGAAATAAGCTGTTTTCTCCTTAACCAGATCTTTATTGAAGGGCCAGTATTTGATATCTTTCTAATCTAAGTTCCTCACAGAAAAAGAGAAATAAATATTAATTAAAAAAATAAATAACAAATAAAAATAGAAATAAATAAAAGGATAAACTGAACTAAATATTAGAAAGTAAAAATTAACAACAGATAGCATGTTACACAGCCCCTTAAACCTGCAGATATTGTGCTAAGAGTTTTCTACCCACTCTTTGATCTTTATAACGTCTCTGTAAGGTAAGTGGTCTTGTGACCCTTATTACACAGATGAGGGGCATGGGGCCCATGGACTTAAGTAGTTGATCTAAGGTCACACAGGCATTTATGGCTAAAGTCAGAATTCCAAAGTTTGACTCTCAGGCTTCAGTGCTCAACTAACATGCTGCTGGGTGACTTGCAAAATTACTTTCTGTAAGTGACTAAACTACAAATTCATGAGATGAACTGCCCTGCCCCAATGCAGAGACTCTTTTAGGAGCTGAATCAGTCACTGCTGTGTTTGTGTAATATTAGGCCTTTTCACTACCAGAAAAGGGTGGCGTGTTCAGTGAAAGTCACCCAGTCATATCCGACTCTTTGTGACCCCATGGACTGTAGCCCACCAGGCTCCTCTGTCCATTAAATTTTCCAGGCAAGAATACTGGAGTGGGTTGCCATTTCCTTCTCCAAGAAGAGGGTGGACTTTACTCTAAACCATTTAATTATGCTCAGTTTCATCAGCAGTCAGGCTGTTAGCTTCCATTATCTCTGACTGAAAAAGCATGCTTGAATGGCAAATTCCTACTTATAGAAGAAAGAGTAAAAAGGTAAATTGCTAGGATCACACCTATGAGTTAAGTTGACCCCTGGCTCAAGAGAAGTCCAATTACAAAGTGTAAGCAAACCCCAAAATGATAGCCCTTCCTGGTTTCTGTGAGCAGTTAAACATAGAAGAGAAGGAGCCAATACACACTGAAAAACTCCCAGAGAAGATTGACAGGTACAATGAACGGCAAGCCTACAAATGGAGAAGTTGAACAATATCAGACAGGCCTTGAAAAGGAATTCAATCAGAAGCATCTCTGGAACATGTAAACAAATATACAATATTCCTCACAAAACATGTCTATGGACTTTCAGACTTCCCCATGGCTATATTTTAAGCTTTTGAAAATGTTTTAGTAAGCATAAAAATCTAACGTGGAGTTAAGACTGTAAACAAATTATCGTCATCGCATAAAATGTGTTCTTAGAAAATCAGACTTCATGGTAGCAAATCAATGCTTTCAGACACATTGCTAATATTTCCTAAAATAAAACCACCACCTGGAACTTAACATGAGTAACTGCCATAGTAGTGGTCATGGAAAATACTACAGGGTTCATCAATCTGGGAATTTACGTTGATGTGATGGGAGGCCTTTGGGTAGATGGCTAGGCAAACTCATCCAGAACAGAAAAGCTTGCAGACCAAATGAAAACACTTGATTCACACAGCTTATTGAATCAATCTTCAAGCATAGCAACAAGCAAGGGGAAAGAGAGAGGGGAAGTTAACGCACATAGGATAGGGTACAGGAAATTTCTGAACCCTTCTCCATGTTCTCTTGTTTTGAATGATTCATGACTGTTTTTTGTCTAAGCCCTTCTGTATTCATGTTAGGAAAGCAGAAACAAGGTATCAAAACTGGGGAGCTTACACAACAGAAATTTCATGTCTCACGTTTTGGAGACTAGAAGATCAAGGTTCCCTGTTTACGTCCCAGTGCTGGTGGTTTTGTGGCAATTTTTGGCATTCCTTTCCTTCTGCATCACCCTGACCTCTGCCTTCATCTTCACTTGGTGTTCCCCATACGTGCATGTCTGTGTCTCAACGTTCCCTTTAATAAGGACTCCAGTCATATCAGATGACGGACCTACTCTACTCCAATATGAACCCATCTGAATTAATACAACTGCAGCAATCCTATTTCCAAGAAAGCTATCATTCTAGGCAACAGGGGTTAGGACTCCAACATATTAATTTGAGAGGGTGCGATGATTAATTTTATGTGTCAACTTGATTAGGCCATGGGATGCATGGATATTTGGGAAAACAATATATCTAAGTGTGTTTGTGAGCGAGGGTGTTCCCAGAAGAGATCAGCATGTGCTCTGGTGAACTGAGTGCAGCAGATGACACTCCCCAGTGCGAGTGGGCATCATCCAATCCCTTGAGTTCAGTTCAGTTGCTCAGTCGTGTTCAACTATTTGCAACCCCATGAACCACAGCACGCCCGGCCTCCCTGTCCACCACCAACTCCCGGAGTCCACCCAAACCCATGTTCATTGAGTCGGTGTTGCCATGCAACCATCTCATCCTCTGTTGCCTCCTTCTCATCCTGCCCTCAATCTTTCCCAGCATCAGGATCTTTTCAAATGAGTTAGCTCTTCGCATCAGGTGGCCAAAGTATTGGAGTTTCGGCTTCAACATCAGTCCTTCCAATGAACATCCAGGGCTGATCTCCTTTAGGATACACTGGTTGGATCTCTTTAAAGTCCAAGGGACTCTCAAGAGTCTTCTCCAACACCACAATTCAAAAGCATCAATTCTTCAGCACTCAGCTTTCTTTATAGTCCAACTTTCACATCCATATGTGACCACTGGAAAAACCATAGCCTTGACTAGAGAGACCTTTGTTGACAAAGCTTTTTAATATGCTGTCTAGTTTGGTCATAGCTTTTCTTCCAAGGAGCAAGCGTCTTTTAATTTCATGGCTGCAATCACCATCTGCACTGATTTTGGAGCCCCCAAAAATAAAGTCTGTCACTGTTTCCATTGTTTCCCCATCTATTTGCCATGTAGTGATGGGACCAGTTGCCGTAATCTTTGTTTTCTGAATGTTGAGCTTTAAGTCAACTTTTTCACTCTCCTCTTTCACTTTCATCAAGAGGCTCTTTAGTTCTTCTTCACTTTCTGCCATAAGAGTGGTGTCATCTGCAAGCATATCTGAGGTTATTGATATTTCTCCTGGCAATCTTGATTCCAGCTTGTGCTTCTTCCAGCCCAGCGTTTCTCATGAGGTACTCTGCATATAAGTTAAATAAGCAGGGTGACAATATATAGCCTTGACATACTCCTTTTCCTCTTTGGAACCAGTCTGTTGTTCAATGTCCAGTTCTGTTGCTTCCTGACCCGCATACAGGTTTCTCAAGAGGCGCGTCAGGTGGTCTGGTATTCCCATCTCTTTCAGAATTTTCCACAGTTGATTGTGATCCACAAAGTTCAAAAGGCTTTGGCATAGTCAATAAAGCAGAAATAGATGTTTTTCTGGAACTCTCTTGCTTTTTCCATGATCCAGTGGATGTTGGCAATTTGATCTCTGGTTCCTCTGCCTTTTCTAAAACCAGCTTGAACATCTGGAAGTTCATGGTTCACGTATTGTTGAAGCCTGGTTTAGAGAATTTTGAGCATTACTTTGCTAGCGTGTGAGATGAGTGCAATTGTGCGGTAGTTTGAGCATTCTTTTCCAGTCCTGCGGCCACTGATGAGTTTTCCAAATTTGCTGGCATATTGAGTGCAGCACGTTCACAGCATCATCTTTTAGGATTTGAAACAGCTCAACTGGAATTCTATCACCTCCACTAGCTTTGTTTGTAGTGATGCTTCCTAAGGCCCACTTGACTTCACATTCCAGGATGTCTGGCTCTAGGTGAGTGATCACACCATCATGATTATCTGGGTCGTGAAGATCATTTTTGAGTCCCTCGAGCGCCCCACTAGAAAAGTTGAACAGATCCTTCCTCCCCTCTCCTCTCTCTATCTCTCTCACCCTCTCCCTCTGTCTTACTGTTTGAGCTGAGACAATTTGTTTTCCTGCCCTTGGGCTACACCATCAGCATTCCCGATTCTCAGATCTTCTGACTTAGACTGGAACTCAAACCACCAGCTTTCCTGTGTCTCCAGCTGACAGACAGCAAACCATGGGACTTTCCAGCCTCCAGCACTATCACAGCTAATTCCTTATACTAACTCGATCAACCTCCCTGTCACTCTCTTTCTCTGATAGTCTTCTAATACTGTTTCTCTGCAAAACTCTGACAGATTAAGAGGCTAGTGGCACAACTCAACCCATATCATCTTCCATCCATTGTCTTATACCTGTACTGCTCATCACTGTCCACGCATCCCACAAGTTATGAATACTTGCTTCCATAGCATATGGCACCCATCTCCCTTTCTTACTTCTCTTATTTCAATAGATAAAATATTCTTAAACACTGCAGCACATATGTATCATAAGCCCAAATGGTTTCATCTGTAAAATACCACAAAATATACAGGACACCACTGACCTACAGCTTTTAGTGATTCTGCCAGGTATATGAAAATTCTGTCATTGAATTGCCATCACCCAGAATGTCTCTTTATCCATTATTATCAAGTGATCTGGTTCTTGTAACAAGGGTGACACTTTTCACCTCTACCCAGGGACAGGAGTCTACAAGACAGCAGGTTTCATATCCATAAAATTACATAAGTCTTGTGAAGCTCATAAGGAGATACAGTGTCTATTTCATAAATGAGATGAAGGAAAAGAGATGGAAGGAAGAGAAAGTTCTTTTCAAGAGATGTTTTTGATCAGTTCTTTGCAAATACTGAAGGATAGCCTGTTTCCTCTGGGTCTCCAAGCTTAACTGTCTATTTTTCCTTTCATTAAACATTGATTTTTATGCCAGAGGAACTGTGACACACCATAAAATCTGGGCAGTACCTAGGAAATGATTCTTCTCAGTAAAGATAAAACACTACAAAGAGTAATGAGATAGAAACTGTAAGTCACAGCCCTTTTGAATTATCCAATATTTGGAAACCCACAGCACAGGTGCAAAAGTAACACACTATTTTACAGCATGGAGGTTAAAGTTACATATAAAGACAATCTACCTAGGTCATGGTTTGTCTGAGAAAAACCCTGCAATAAATTTAAGATTCTCTTTCTGCTTTTCTACCTGCATTTCCTTCCTCTTCCCTGGAAATTCTCTTATATATCCTGGCCTGTAATTGCTGAACTTGTAAAGACAATAATTCATAGCTACCTTATTAACTGCTAAGAGTTTAAGTTAGTTCTCAGCAGGTTTGCATGTCAGAATCATCCACAGAGGCTGCATTCCAATCCCCAAAATTCTAATCCAGCAAATCTAGGACTGTGTTTAGCACGATTTTAAAGAAACTTCTGCAAGTGGTCTTGACCAGCCAGTCTGAGAACCTCTAGTTCAGTCACTTAGCAGCTAATATCATCATCTATAGTCATTCCAAGGAAAGAAATCCCTCCCCCAAACCACACTGTTCTCCAGAAAACTGTTTATCAGAATACAGGTTTCCAAAAGTTTCTGTTCCAAGCTCTACTATTAAAATAGTTTCGAGCATACGCTGCCAATGTGAGTTGTCTCATTTATAAACTATACATTTATGATAGTGTATTAATAAGTATCACAGAACATACACAAAGGCCGGGTTCAATAGCAAGAGATAAAATTAGTGCATTTGGCAGTAAGTGGATCATTCTGAGACATCAAGAACTGGATACACTCTACGTGGGGTTCCCTTCACTAGTGCTTTTGAAGACTAACACAATTCACCTTTTCTTCCCCTCTCTATGGCTTTTGGATGATGCCATCTTACATTTCAACAGCATTCTACAGCACGCAGAGCATGTTCATGTCCACAATCATATGTTTCACTCAAGCACTCGAAAAGAATTTTTATTGGTGTTGTTGTCCAGTTGCTAAGTCATGTACAACTCTGTGATCCCATGGACTGCAGACCTATAAGAATAGATTTAGTTAATACTAATAATCTGTCAAAGAGGGGGACACTAACCCTCAGCCAGGACATTCTCAAGGTCTAGCAGTTAAAAATGGTGGGACTAAGACCAAAATCTCAGTCTTTTATCTCAGAAGAGTGCTTCATAATGCAGGGCTCAGCTCGGTTGTCCATAATGATTGTGTTTGCCTTCTACTCTAAGGCAGAAGACAAGAAAAGGTTGCTTTTTAACTACGCTTATTTTAGAGATTAACAGAGCTGCCGGCTGGAATTATATGCATCACCTGATGAAGAATTGAATCAAATTTTATAAGCTAATTAAAAACCAACAAACCAAAAAACCCTCCATGCACAACCTATCATGCAGTGTGTTGCTGTTGTTCAGTCACTAAGTCGTGTCCGACTCTGAGATCCCATGAACTGCAACACCCCAGGCTCCTCTGTCCTCCACTATCTCCTGGACTTTGCTCAGTTTCATGGCCATTGAGTCAGTGATGCTATCTAATCATCTCATCCTCTGCCATCTGCTTCTCCTGTTGCCTTCAATCTTTCCCAGCATCAGGGTCTTTTTCACTGAGTTGGCTCTTTGCATCAAGTGGCCAAAGTATTGGAGTTTCAGCATCAGTCCTTCCAATGTATATTCGGGGTTGATTTCCTTTAGAATTGACTGGTTTGATCTCCTTGCAGCAGTGGTTCTCAACTTGGGATGACTTTGTCTCTGGGGAAACATCTGGGCATGTCTGAAGATATTTTTGATTGCCAACATGCAAAGGAAAGTTACTACTGACATAAAAAATTTTATAGCCTCAAAATATCAATAGTACTAGATTGTGAAACCCTGCTGTAATAGATCTGAAAGTTGTAGTTACAAATCCCTGTAAGTGGCTGGTGAAATCTATTCAGTCTCCAAAAGCAAATGTGTATACAGTCCAAATATTACACATTTCCAATGTATTTACTGGTTTTCATAGACCATAATGTAGAACCCCAGATCTACACAGTAAAAATAACAATAGGTCCAAGACTTCATTGAATCAACTTTGTTTTTTTAAATTCTCAGAGACATGAATCACTATCAGACGTGTTCCGGGACCCAAGTTATTAAACCAGAAAGTCAGAAGCTCATAAGCAGCCTATGGATCTGATGTATGCTTTGGGGGATATTAAAGTCATTCAGTGCCTAATCAAGTAATATGGGAACATTTTAATTGAGAAGGAGGTTCATATAATCTCATTCCACAAGATATTTTTAATTAAAAAGTAAAAGACCACTAATCTCAAAGTGGACTTGGTGAGTTATTTTATTGCTTCTAGTCCTTTTGAGAGAGATTAGAGGATTTGCTTCATAAAGTCTATCAGGTAGTGATTAAGGGGGCCCCTGGTGGATTATAATATTTTGTCTCATAAGGATGAGAATGAATATTCTATTAAAGACTTGTCACCTGACTTCCTGAATTTAGGAGTCAGAAGGGGAAATTATGAAGCAGGCAATTTGTCTTCCGTTACCTTTACTGTCTTCCTCTACCATTTCTTCCCTTTTGGGTCCAAATTCTGTCTGTCCAGTTCCTTCATGCTTCCCCCATAGAAATCTGTCAGTTGTATACTAAGAACATTAATTCAAGCAGCATGCACTCTTCCTATAAATATTGCTGAAGCTTAAAAAAAATCACAAAATGAAAGCTATTCTTGTGTTCCCACTATTAAGTATTATAAGCCTAAGTACAGGGTTAAGAAATATCTCGGAACTGGAGGTACCTAATCTAACAGCATGAAATATTGGTCCTGCCCAAGACATGCAGTGATTTAAAAGCCAAAAACTGAAAAAAGCATAGCTTTTAGGCTTCCCTGGTGACTTGGTGATAAAAAAAACCCACCTGCCAATGCAGGAGACGCGTGTTGTCGGGAAAGCATGTGGAAAGCTCTGCGCACGCTGCAGAGCAGCTAAAGCTTCTGCACCACAACTATGGAGCCTGTGTTCCACAGCATGGGAATCGCAACTACTGGGCCCATGCACCACAGAGCCCACGCCCCTCAATAAGAGAGGCGATGGCAATGAGAAGCCTGCTCACCAGAAACAGAGAAAAGCCCATGTACTGCAAGGAACACCCAGCACAGCCAAAAACAAATCAATAAAATTATTTTTAAATGTATCTTTCAATGTATCTTAAACCTTATAATACCATATGTGAAATATACATTATATATAAATTAATATATGTATGATATATATTTGGGCTTCCCTTGTGGCTCAGCTGGTAAAGAATCTGCCTGCAATGCGGGAGACCTGGGTTTGATCCCTAGGTTGGAAAGATCCCCTGGAAAAGGGAAAGGCTATCCACTCCAGTATTCTGGTCTGGAGAATTCCATAGAATGTATAGTCCATGGGGTCACAGAGCGTCAGACAGGACTGAGCGATTTTCACTTTCATGATATACAGAGTGATCCCATTTTATCTTAGCTAAAAGAAGTCAAACATATTTCTTCATTAGCATATTAAATGACAAGTAAAAAATTTACGCTTTAAAAAATTGTCCTCCTTATCAGTAATTGAAATCTAATTTGATATCTCTCATGTTACTTGGGGTTAACAACATGGAATCTTTGCATATCTATTTAAATTCAACTATTTTTGAAGTTTTATTATCTGTAGGATCTTCAGATCCAAAATATATCCCAAATCTAAATAGGTACAGAAATATTGATCATTCAAAAACAAGGCACTAAAAGGGAGAATTTGATTCAAAATATAAGCAAAAGCATTAAATAAAAATATCCTTATTTAAGTCTCTCATGTGACAGAGAAATGGAGAAAGATAAATTCAGCATGCACACAGGCCAGGGAGAAAGCCAAGAAGCTCAGGGTCTCCTCTTCTAAAATAACAACACTCTCAAGTGCTTGAGATGCATAAAGCTTTTATGAAGTTTCAGAACCAGTTTCTTTGCATTTGTGTTGGCAGTTCAGTTCAGCTCAATCACTCAGTTGTGTTAAACTCTTTGGAACCCCATGGATTGCAGCACGCCAGGCTTCCCTGTCCATCACCAACCCCAGGAGCTCACTCAAATTCATGTCCATCGAATCAGTGATGCCATCTAACCATCTCATCCTCTGTCGTCCCCTTCTCCTCCCGCCTTCAATCTTTCCCAGCATCAAAGTCTTTTCAAATGAGTCAGTTCTTCTTCGTACCAGGTGGCCAATGTATTGGAGTTTCAGCTTCAACATCAGTCCTTCCAATGAATATTCAGAACTGATTTCCTTTACGATGGATTGGTTGGACCTCCTTGTAGTCCAAGGGACTTGCAAGAGTCTTCTCCAACACCACAGTTCAAAAGCATCAATTCTTCGGTGCTCAGCTTTCTTCACAGTCCAACTCTCACATCCATACATGACTACTGGGAAAACCATAGCCTTGACTAGACGGACCTTTTTTGGCAAAGTAATATCACTACTTTTTAATATGCTTTCTAGGTTGATCATAGCTTTTCTTCCAGGGAGCAAGCATCCTTTAATTTCATGGCTGCAGTCACCACCTGCAGTGATTCTGGAGCCCAAAAAAAGTCTGTCACCATTTCCATTGTTTCCCCATCTATCTGCCATGAAGGGATGGGATCAGATGCCATGAACTTAGCTTTTTGAATATTGACTTTTAAGTCAGCTTTTCACTCTCGTCTTTCACTTTCATCAAGAGGCTCTTTAGTTCTTCACTTTCTGCTATAAGAGGGGTGTCATCTGCAAATCTGAGGTTATTGATATTTCTCCCGCCAATCTTGATTCCAGCTTGTGTTTCTTCCAGCCCAGCGTTTCTCATGATGTACTCTGCATATAAGTTAAATAAGCAGGGTGACAATATAGAGCCTTGATATACTCCTTTCCAGATTTGGAACCAGTCTGTTGTTCTATGCCCCGTTCTAACTGTTGCTTCTTGACCTGCATACAGGTTTCTCAAGAGGCAGGTCCGGTGGTCTGGTATTCCCATCTCATTCAGAATTTTCCACAGTTTATTGTGATCCACATAGTCAAAGGCTTTGGTGTAGTCAGTAAAGCAGAAGTAGATATTTTTCTGGAACTCTCTTGTTTTTTCCATGACCCAACATCTGGAAGGTCTCGGTTTACATACTGCTGAAGCCTGGCTTGGAGAATTTTGAGCATTACTTTGCTAGCATGTGAGATGAGTGCAATAGTGTGGGAGTTTGAGCATTCTTTGGCATTTTCTTTCTTTGGGATTGGAATGAAATTTGTGTTGGGCAACACTATAATGAACCTATCACAATTTATTCCTTTTCAAGAGACCTGTTCCAATCACTGCTACACACACACATACAAACACACACACACACACACACACACACAAGGTTTAGGGAAATATACTTTATAATGTTACCGTTTACCAGCCTCACCAGTGTAACCCAACCTTCAGGTGGTGTCCCACTTCTGTGATGACCCCACTAGATATGAAAGTCCACCCCCAAATGATGACCTAAAAAAATTCAAAAGTTAACAGTCAAAAGGAAAGACTATTTGTTTTTCCATCCCAGACTTTTCACTAACATTATTATATACTCTTCTCTAAATACTCCTGCTGCTGCTGCTAAGTCGCTTCATTTGTGTACGACGCTGTGCGACCCCATAGACGGCAGCCCAGCAGGCTTCCCCGTCCCTGGGATTCTCCAAGCAAGAACACTGGAGTGGGTTGCCATTTCCTTCTCCAACGCGTGAAAGTGAAAAGTGAAAGTGAAGTTGCTCAGTCGTGCTCCACTCTTAGCGACCCCATGGACTGCAGCCCACCAGGCTCCTCCCTCCGTGGGATTTTCCAGGCTAGATTACTGGAGTGGGGTGCCATTGCCAAATACTCTTCATATTTATACAAATTACTCTTGATACCAGTTACCTCCCTCATACAACTCTCATGCTCTTTTTCTTGTGGTGGACAATTTCCCAAGGGATATATTAATATATGGAAAGCAGGGTAATATGTCCTCAGGCAATCAAAAATGTCTCCAGTATTCCACTGTGGATCTGAGTGCAGATTTGGCCCCTGGTTCCTAGGGCTTTCCTGATAGCTCAGCTGGTAAAGAATCCGCCTGCAATGAGACCTGGGTTTGATCCCTGGGTTGGGAAGATCCCCTGGAGAAGGGAAAGGCTACCCACTCCAGTATACCTGCCTGAAGAATTCCATGGACTGTATAGTCCATGGGGTCGCAAAGAGACAGACACAGCTGAGCGACTTTCACTTCACTTCACTTCTTCACCCTCACGTATCCATGTCTGTCCAATATGCGCCAAATAGGTCCACCATATGGTGGGCCAGCTACTGCCCTGCTTACTTTGCATCATGCCAGTGTTTATCACTTCTTTCTCCATCTTGATTACATCTTCCTCCTCTATGCCCTTTAGTTCTTGTTTCTACTCTGGACTGAATCAGGAGGATACAAAAGTGTTAAAGATTTTGGTAAATCTGGTCAGTTACTATGATTACCTAATATATAACAAAAGACATTAAATGTATAACCATGCTTGAACCTTGACAACCACGCCCATGGTTTGTGACATAAGTTGCGGTTCCCAGTGCCACATGAACAGGCAGGGTTTCTTGTTCAAAGGGTAAGAAAAACTGCCAAAGGCACTGAGATCTGAACTGATTTCCTTTTTTTTTTTTTTTTTTTACAGCTCCTCTCAAATATTCATAATATTCATGGCGTTTTCCATTTGTTTGCTGAGAGAGTGAGGACCTTCACGAGCACACTGGGAACTTTGGGCTGCAACTCAGGGCACGTGTGTTCCTGGCCCATCAGCTGTGGGGCTCCGTTCTTAACCAGGCATCAAATGAGACCTCCACACCCACTTCCTCATAAGTGTTCAATGCCAAGTCTACCAAATACGGGTCTCAGGAGAGTACTGGAACTTCATCAACACAGGGCTGATAAATGAGTAAAAGAGAAAATGAGATGAAAAAGAATAGCCTCCAAATTGCAAAACTTCCTACTTGAGCCTAGTTTCACTGTGGTGTTTCTCACCAGTCTAGCTGACCTACACACCACTAAGATCCATTCTGTCTGAGATGCAGAACGTCCTACAGAAAAGGGGAAAGAAAGAATGGGGAGAGGGACCACAGTTCACTGCAAAAGTACCACAAAGATCACACTGAAATGTTTTGTCACCATAAAACACCTATGGGTTATCCACCAGTCCTTAAATTTAATGCTGTATCGACATAAACATTTTAACTAAAAGCTGAAAATATTTTTCCAGTATTCATGCTTTTGGGGAATGTTGAGTAAAATAATCCGCAAGCTCACTTGGTATGCTTCTGCTTTAAGATCTCCCAGAATTGAGCATGCTTCACCCTCTGAGTGAGACTGCACATTGATTACTTGAGGGAGACGATGGGATAAGATGGGAGAATGGCATTGAAACATGTATACTATCAAGTACAGGTAATCTTATTTGTGATAATGTTTTGATTTACAATAAACAGGTACTAGTTTAAAAAAATAAATAAATAAAGGCTTTGTAATGGAAATTTCTAGACCAGAGGAGAGAAAAAGTGGGTGTGTGTGTATGAGAAAGAGAGACAGACAGACAGAGAGATAAAGGGTTTCACCAGAGTATTTCTTATATAAACGAAGGTCCAAATTACATTTAGCTATTATGCTCTCTGCTGTAATTCAATCTTCCAAATACTCTAGTCCCCAGACCTAGAAGGGTGCCTTTCCAGACTTGAGGCAGACAATAACAGTATGTTTTCCAGGTTTATCATTGACAACATCATGCAGGACTAACTCGGACTCCCCATACATCAAACAGACATGTTGTCCCTTTTATAATGAACTTCTCATGCCTTGGATTGATTTAAACTAATACAACAGGCAAACCTCCTAGACTTCACTCTCATGAAGACTTTCTTTTACCTTATTAGGGAAACAAAAAAGAAAGTTATTTCCCAAAATAGACCACAGAGACAGGCATATAAAAAGTGTTTCAGGCAGAGGATTTGCATATGGTCTTAATTTAATCCCCCTCAGTCAATGCATGGAGCTGTCCCCTAGGCAAAAGCACATTGATGGAAGTTGGCACCTTTAAAGGACCATGGCCTTGGTCTTTTATTGGCCTCTTGATCATCTTTATAAAAACATATTTCATTAGAAATGTAAGAATTTTTTGAGCCCACGCTGGAATTTTCTTAAGGATCATTCAAAATACCCTCTATGGAAAGAAAACAAGCAATCTGACACACTATAAACAGTTTATAAATAATTACATATAACAGACTTTAGCAGTGAATATTCCCAGATTTTTTTTAACTCTAAAATAGTTAATTAGCTTATCTATGTCACAGAGTTCTAAATATCTAAAGATATTTTGTGCTACAGAGCTCTNTCTAAAGAGATGATTAATACTTGCTTGAACAGTAACCAGATAAAGGATTTCAAGTACACCTTTAATGGAAAATATTTTTCCCTTTTTCTCCCAGGTTACAAGAGATAATTCTTTATGTATTAACCAGCCAGTAGGCAAACGAGAATTGGGAGAAATATGATTACTGTAATTTTCCCCTAGATATTAAAAAAATGTTTACTCTGACTTCTATGTATTAAACAAATAAAAGGAAACTATTCTCACTATTATACCTCTGAAATGACTTACTAGTTAACAAAAATATTTAGTGACAGTATATATACAAAATCAAGTAGCACAGATTATACTTACATATTTAAATCTGATTTTACTAATAGGTTTAATTATTTTTTAACTGTGTTAGCAAGATTTCTGAATAAATTATTTCACAACAAAGGTTTTCAGGAGAATGCTGCTGCTGCTGCTAATTCGCTTCAATCATGTCCAACTCTATGTGACCCCATAGACGGCAGCCTACCAGGCTCCCTGTACCTGGCATTATCCAGGCAAAAACACTGGAATGGGGTGCCATTGACTTGCTACATATATGAAATGTTATCAGAGTTCAGGGATAATATTTTTTAAATGTCAACTATTAAACAACACAAATTTTACATATAATAAAAATTACATTATAGCCTATAATTTCTAAGAACTCTTATCAGACATATATTTACTATGAATATTTTAAAAGTGTGACAGAAAATACAGCATGCCTGTGATGCTAACACTTTTATTTTGAGGTACAATTTCTCAGTTTCCACGTTTTGGTAAATACAGAGTCAATGGCTTAATTTTCTTCACATCTGGTATTCTCTCTCACCCTTCCACTTCCCCTCCCTCCCTCTCTCTCTCTCTCTGTGTGTGTGTGTGTGTCTCCTTTCCAAAATGAAGGCAATATCTTCTACACAGGTAACTCTTCCTATTAACATCTAATATATTATACATATGGGCTTTCCTGGTGGCTCGGTGGTAAAGAAACTGCCTGCAATGCAGAAGATTCACATTTGATCCCTGGGTGGAGAAGATCCTCTGGAGAAGGAAATGGCAATACACTCTACTATTCTTACCTGGAAAATTCCATGGACAGAGGAGCCTGGTAGGCTGTAGCATGCCTAGAGCCATGGGGTTGCAAAAGAGTCAGACATGACTTAGTGACTAAACAACTCAACAGTATTATACATACACTTCTTTTAAATAATATATGACACGTGAGCATGTACCTATTTGTTTAACTCATAATAGCTGCTTCCTTCTGAGGCCCCATTCTTGCTATTTACTTCCTACAAACATCCTTTCCAACTGCTGGTGAAATTATTGCATCTCTGCCTATAAGAATTCCCAACCAATCATTCAGCTTAACAATATAACAGGAAGAGAGATCATTTAGTTTAAAAATTAGTATTGTTTCTGTACAATTATTAAACCCCACTAAGTATTCCCTGAAGTCAAACTCAAATGTTATCAATCAAAATCCAGTCATAGATTTGGAAAAAGAGGATGGGTTATTAATGACTGAAAGCTGCTGTATTTATTGAACCACTGTGACTTTTAAAGCTCTGTTTCAATAAACATGAGGGAATAACAAAGAGATAAGATATTCTTTTAATTCTTAAAGGCTTTAAATTTGAATTCTTAGAGAGGCTGCATAAAGAGAGATGTTGTATAAATATAGCAGATACTAGTGGAAAAGGAGAGAGAGAGGCAGCAATAAGAGATAAGTAATTTTTAGGATTAGCAAGTGGATTGTAACATGACATAATAGGAAACAAAAAGTGGGAGGAAATTATGATTTTAAGACTAACATATTAAAGTAGGCAGCAAAGGAACCAACAAATGAGGTTGAATTGGAGGTGACTGAAGGAAAGATCCAACCAGTCCATTCTGAAGGAGATCAGCCCTGGGATTTCTTTGGAAGGAATGATGCTGAAGCTGAAACTCCAGTACATTGGCCACTTCATGAGAAGAGTTGACTCAATGCAAAAGACTCTCATGCTGGGAGGGATTGGGGGCAGAAGGAGAATGGGACAACAGAGGATGAGATAGCTGGATGGCATCACTGACTCGATGGACATGAGTCTGAGTGAACTCCGGGAGATGGTGATGGACAGGGAGGCCTGGCGTGCTGCGATTCATGGGGTCGCAAAGAGTTGGACATGACTGAGCAACTGAACTGAACTGAAGGAAAAGACTTGAAAAGAAGATGACATCTTATAACTAAGGGTGTCATTTTAGGCATTCTGTAAGCATGGGAAGATGGTTAAAACCACCAAAGTCACTTCTTCCCAGAAACTCATATTAGAGGCACGAATTAGAGTTCAAAAGCTAAAAGGGAATCTCCAACCTCAACAGCAGAAGGAATGCAGAGCAGCCCAGAGAATTAAATAAAAGAGGGCAAGAATTAGACAGCACTGAAAAGGGTTTGGTTACTAAGCTAAACACACTTAGAATAGAACTGATAGAGAACTAAGAAGAGATAAGCAACAGGTTTAAAGCTAAGCTTACATCTTGCATTTCATTCAAACTCCTATTCTAGGAACTACAATCTGGCTCAACTGAGCTAAACATGTGAAAGAAAATGACAAAACAAAAAAGTCACTGATCAAATATAGAACCCTACTGTCTATGAATTTCCTAGTCATGAATAGTCTACTGATGATTACTCTTTGGAGCTATATGAAGCACCTATTTCAAATGGAATAAAAGAGGAAAATATAGGTAATGTTTGATAGATTTTAAATTTAATTATATTTGCAAATCTGAGTTAACATAGAAAAAAGTTTTTGATTCTGGGAAGTTTGTTGCATTTCTTATTATGATAAACTCTCAAATTATCATTTTTTTGGTCTACTTCTTACATTTACCACAAGCAACAGGTTGAAGAAGATATAGATCATTCGAGCCTAAGGAAATACCCTGCTTTTAACTGATATATAGATTTTTAGTTTTCAAATATAATTAATCATTCGCCAGATTGTTGCTTTACTACTCCTCTACAAATTGCTCTGGGAGAAACTAACCTGCTATTTAAAGTGCATTGATTCCTTTAAATTAATTTCCTTTTTAGATCCCTCATTTGTTCATGCTTCTCTCAGTTCTTGGCATTCACACCTACAATTATCTTCTGCTTGGAATTATCTAGCCCCTATTAGAATCTGCATGATTTCCCACACTTCAGATTTACATGAGCATACTTGAAATTATAATTATAGTCTTGTATTTTTGTTCAGTAATTTTAAAATATCTGAAAGCAATGAATCTTTTGCCAACAGAGATTCTGGAACATACTCTACATAAATGGCTCTTTATCTTTTGGGGCTTTTAGACCTCTTCTAAAATTGGATAAATGTCTGTTTTTCTCTAGTAAAATGCATGAATGCACACAAACACACATTTCCAAATACATTTAAACTATTTCCTTAAGCAAATTTATTTACTTCCTTATTTAATTTAGGCTATTATAAAACTACTACACTAAATGTTTTCTAGGTTATAAAAAAACAAACCTCTTTCCACACACCACTTTACGAAAGTTCCATAATAATGCAAAGTGTCTTCTTAGACAAAGCTGGTGTCCATGGGTAGCGTCCTTCATTCTACCTTATTTCTATATTTTAATAACACCAAACTGCAAGAAGAGCATTCTATGCTTTTTCTTTCTTCTGTGCCATTTCTTAATGCCTATTATGTCTTCTTTTGTGACTCTGTGGACAGAGTGCTGAAGAATTGGTGCTTTCTAATTGTTGATTGCAGCCATGAAATTAAAAGACGCTTACTCCTTGGAAGGAAAGTTATGACCAACCTGCTGCTGCTGCTGCTAAGTCGCTTCAGTCGTGTCCAACTCTGTGCGACCCCATAGACGGCAGCCCACTAGGCTCCCCCATCCCTGGGATTCTCCAGGCAAGAACACTGGAGTAGGTTGCCATTTCCTTCTCCAATACATGAAAGTGAAAAGTGAAAGTGAAGTTGCTCAGTCGTGTCCGACTCAGCGACCCCATGGACTGCAGCCTACCAGGCTTCTCCGTCCATGGGATTTTCCAGGCAAGAGTACTGGAGTGGGGTGCCATCACCTTCTCCTATGACCAACCTAGACAGCATATTAAAAAGTAGAGACATTACTTTGTCAACAAAGGTCTGTCTAGTCAAGGCTATGGTTTTTCTAGTGGTCATGTATGGATGTGAGAGTTGGACTATAAAGAAAGCTGAGTGCTGAAGAATCGATGCTTTTGAACTGTGGTGTTGGAGAAGACTCTTGAGAGTCCCTTGGACTGCAAGGAGATCCAACCAGTCTATCCTAAAAGAGATCAGTCCTGGGTGTTCATTGGAGGAACTGATGTTGAAGCTGAAACTCCAATTTTTTGGCCACTTGATGCGAAGAGCTGACTCTTTTGAAAAGACTCTGATGCTGGGAAAGATTGAAGGAAGGAAGAAATGGGGACAACAGAGGATAAGATGGTTGGATGGCATCACTGCCTCAATGGACATGGGTTTGGGTGGACTCCAGGAGTTGGTGATGGACAGGGAGGCCTGGCATGCAGCGGTTCATGGGGTTGCAAAGAGACGGAGATGACTGAGCAACTGAACTGAATTGTAGTGCACAAGAAGACTCTTAAGAGCCCCCTGGACTGCAAGGAGATCAAATCAGTCAATCCTAAAGGAAATCAACCCTGAATATTCATTAGGAGGACTGTTGCGGAAGCTCCAATACCTTGGCCATCTGATGCAAAGAACTAACACTTTGGAAAAGGCCCTGATGCTGGGAAAGATTGAAGGCAGGAGGAGAAGACGGCAAAGAGAATCAGATGGTTCAATAGTATCACCAACTCAGTGGACACGAATTTGAGCAAACATGGGGTATACTGGAGAGCAAAGGAGTCTGGCCTGCTACAGTCCATGGGGTTGCAAAGAGTCTAACACAGTTTAGCGACTGAACAACAGCAATACATCTTCTTCCTTCTGTACCCTTTACCTCAAGAAAATAGCTTCTACCCCACTGCTCCTCCACTATCATCAAAAATCTTCATGATTCTACATCTCATAGATGGTCTTTGGTCTATATTGTACTTGACTCTGCAGTAGCATTCAGTGTTGCTGCCAATCACTTCAAATTTTAACTGCTTTCCCTTTCCGACATCCATAATCCCTCACTTCATGTTTTCTTCCTCATCAGCTGCTTCTCTTCTTTCACACAATTTAATTTGTTCATTTTAAGTAATACATGTACTATTTTCTAGGGTTGCTCATAGATCTGTTCATATTACACATTCTCTTCCTAGACAATTCATTCTAACAATAGCTTCTAACTGATGACCCCTATCTTATTTCCTAGCCAATTTTTATCCTTTTCTGAGCTTTATGTACGTATATCCAAATTCCTCTTTAGTGTTTTTTACACCTAAGTTAATCAAGTCCTACCAAACAAACGACCATTTGGTCCTATACCTAAACTTTGTGCAATTATTTCAAACCAGTGAATTACACTTCACAAAGTAGAAGCCCAGGGATTATTGTTGGGACCCTGTTCTCATAGTCTGGGTTCCACAGAATGCAGAGCCTAAAGCAAAGAGGTAGGTGTTACCTCTTTATTAGGGAAGAAAATCAAATGAATCTACATTGAAAAACACAGGATGTGAGACAGAAGGGATTAAAAACCAACGTGAACATGTATACTTAGTGCCAGTAACTGTTCCATCTCCCAGACAACTCTCTCCAGCAGACATAAATTGCATTTCAAGACTATTCATCCAGAAGGAAAAGGGAGAAAGATTTTACCCACTAAGTTCACTTTTCTAACAGTCAAAGAAACCAAACCTTTAACCTGGATAAGATTGAGTTTGCAAGGATGGGAAACATAAACTCTGCTTTGGGGTCACTGGCAAGATAGTAAGAAGAACCAACCAGAATTCCACTCATTGGTTACCATACCTGTATATTTTAGGTGTTGTAGACAGAGTACTGCATATCACCTGTTGGATTATTACACAAATCCACTAATGGTGGCAGGGTAAGACAGTGAATTTCTGGAGAAACAGACATCATATTTTCATTGTTATAAAACGTGTCCCTTGTTCTCAAACATATTCCCTGGGCTAAAATTTTCAATGGACCAGTCATTCTGTAAGTCTTAAATATAACCAAGGCTAAATTTACAAATGAACATTACAGGACCCTATAGAAAAATAGAACTCTAGCTCACAGTCTGAAGCAACCAGTCTTGTTTAGCTAAACCACAACCTCTGTAGCAATTACCTCAAAGTGGTTAGGACTTTATCAATAACTGTAAACTTCCCAAATTTTTGCTTCACTTTTACCTTAGCATGAACTAAAGAAAGCCAAATATGCTGCCCTAACCAATAACAAAGGATGGCTGCTTCTAGTTACCTGTTTCCAAGTTTCCAATGTCAAAACCCTCTAATCAAGGTGTGTGTTTAGTTGCCCAGTTCAGTTCAGTTCAGTCTCAGTCGTGTCCGACTCTCTGCGACCCCATGAATCGCAGCACGCCAGGCCTCCCTGTCCATCACCAACTCCCGGAGTTCACTCAGACTCATATTCATCGAGTCAGTGATGCCATCCAGCCATCTCATCCTCTGTCATCCCCTTCTCCTCCTGCCCCCAATCCCTCCCAGCATCAGAGTCTTTTCCAGTGGGTCAACTCTTTGCATGAGGTGGCCAAAGTACTGGAGTTTCAGCTTTAGCATCATTCCTTCCAAAGAAATCCTAGGGTCAGTTGTGTCCAACTCTGCAACCCCGAGGACTGTAGCCCACCAGGCTCCTCTGTCCATGGAATTTTCCAGGCAGGAATACTGGAGTGAGTTGCACCTTAAGCCTATTTTTATGGTTCTGCCCTCCCTTCTCTGCCTTTCAGTGTTGACCAAATGGAGTAAACTTCACTGAGTTCCTTGCTATAGCAATCTCTGAATAACTGATCATTGCTAAGCACTGATCAGAAACAAAAAACAATTTGCTTATATGCATGTCTTCTAGCTTGATCATGACATTTTCAAGGATAGAAGTCTTATTTGAATTTATTTGAAATCCTTAGTTATGTGTTTGGTAAGCAAATTCACAGGTAACCAGTATTTTGTTAGCTATATGAAGGAAAACAGAAAATGAGCAAAAAGAATAGCTGTTCACATATAATAGCAAAGCATGAGAGAGAGCAAGAAACAGAAGTTGGGAAAATAAGTTATATAATTATAAAAATGTTTATATATAAAATAAGAAAATTATATAAATTAAACTCTAAGTTATAATGGTGGATTAAACAAGTTAAAAAGTGGAGAAGAAGATGATGAAAGTGAATTTTGAGAATATTGATGACTGAAGTAAACAAAGAGTTCATTAACCATGAAGAATTATGACTCAGTTCACCACAGAGAGAATGGTGTTCTCAAAAGAATATGGATTTTAGCATCAAAAAAAAAACTCTGGTTTGAATCCTGACTCTGATATCAACAGTTAGTAAACCACTATCATCTCCAGTAATTTAAGGAAGAAACAGAAGATATTAAGAGGTGGCAAGAATACACAGAACTATAGAAAAAAGACCTTAATGACCCACATAAACACAATGGTATGATCACTCACCTAGAGCCAGACATCCTGGAGTACAAAGTCAAGTGGGCCTCAGGAAGCATCACTAGGAACAAAGCAAAGTGATAGAATTCCAGCTGAGCTATTTTGAAATCCTAAAAGATGATGCTGTGAAAGTGCTGCACTCAATATGCCAGCAAATTTGGAAAACTCAGCAGTGGCCACAGAACTAGAAAAGGTCAGGTTTCATTCCAATCCCAAAGAAAGATCAAACTACTGCACAGTTGAACTCATCTCACATGCTAGCAAAGTAATGCTCAAAATTCTCCAAGCTAGGCTTCAACAGTATGTAAATTGAGAACTTCCAGATGTTCAACCTGGATTTAGAAAAGGCAGAGGAACCAGAGATTAAATTGCCAACATCTGGCGAATCACAGAAAAAGCAAGAGAATTTCAGAAAAACATCTACTTCTGTTTCATTAATGGTGTTAAAGCCTTTGACTGTGTGGATCACAACAAACTTGGAAAATTCTTTAAGAGATGGGAACACCAGACCACCTGACCTGCCTCTTGAGAAACCTGTATGCAGGTCAGGAAGCAACAGTTAGAACTGGACATATAATAATGGACTGATTTCAAATTGGGAAAGGAGTACGTCAAGGCTGTATATTGTCACTCAGCTTATTTAACTTATATGCAGGATACCTCATGCAAAATGCCAGGCTGGATGAAACACAAGCTGGAATCAAGATTTCCGGGAGAAATATCAATAACCTCAGATATGCAGATGATACCACACTTATGGCAGAAAGCGAAGAGGAACTAAAGAGCCTCTTCATGAAAGTGAAAAAGGAGAGTGAAAAAGTTGACTTAAAACTCCACATTCAAAAAACTAAGATCATGGCATTTGGTCCCATCACTTCATAGCAAATAGATGGGAAAACAATGGCAACAATGACAGAATTTACTTTCCTGGGCTCCAAAATCACTGCAGATGGTGATTGCAGCCATGAAATTAAAAGACACTTGCTCCTTGGAAGAAAAGTTGTGACCAACCTAGACAGCATATTAAAAAGCAGAGACATTACTTTGCCAACAAAGGTCTATCTAGTCAAAGCTACGGTTTTTCCAGTAGTCATGTATTGATGTGAGAGTTGGACTATAAAGAAAGCTGAGTACCGAAGAATTGATGCGTTTGAACTGTGGTGTTGGAGAAGACTCTTGAGAGTCCCTTGGACTGCAAGGAGATCCAACCAGTCCATCCTTAAGGAAATCAGTCCTGAATATTCATTGAAAGGACTGATGCTGAAGCTGAAACTCCAATACTTTGGCCACCTGATGCAAAGAACTAACTCATTTGAAAAGACCCTCATGCTGGGATTGACTGAAGGCAGGAGGAAAAGGGGATGGCAGAGGATGAGATGGTTGGATGGCATCACTGACTCAATGGACATGAGTTTCAGCAGGCTCTGGGAGTTGGTGATGGACAGGGAAACCTGGCATGGCGCAGTCCATGGGGTCGCAAAGAGTTGGATATGGCTGAGCAACTGAACTGAACTGAATTTAATGGTTTGGTTTTTAAACATGGATCTATAATACCAAGAATATAACCAATTAATACACAGAGAATGTAACCTGACACATTGCTTATCCTCTTTTTAAAATACTGATAAGAAAAAAAATCCTCTGATCTTCAATATTCTTGTCCAAAAGGTAGACTTTTACCTCTTGATACTATTTATGAGGATAAATATTTTATAATGAAAGAAAGTGAAAGTGAAATGTTACTTGTTCAGTTGTGTCTGATTCTTTGGGACCCCATGGCCTGTATTAATGAAAGTAAAACACCTGCAACGTACTTTAACCTGTGAGGCACTTAATAATATTAGTTTCTGTCTCCCCAAAGACACCAACTAAATGTAGATTTTAATTATGAATCCTATCTATTCATGATTGTTTTTGATAAAATTTCTATGAACTCCAAGTGACTCTCAATTAATACTTTTGCAAACATTCTATCACAATAAATTATCCTTTCCCTTCATAAAGCTTTTTTTTAGAATAAGATAAAGGAGTAGCTAATTTTAACTTGAGAAATTGTCCAAGGTTTCCCAAAGCATTTTAACTGGATATTGAAAAATTAGAAAAATTAGAGTCATGTTGATAGATTAAAATTTTAGGAAAGAGCATTTTTGGCTGAGGAAATAGAATTTCTAAGAAATGAAGACAGAGATGTGAAAGAGCAGTCTAAAAGCACAGTCTAAGAATTACTCATTTTAGTATGAGTAGTTTATAGGATGTGTCTGTTGTCTAAGAGAGAAACAGGTATAAATGATGTGGGAAGAAACCATTTAATTAGGGATCAGATGATGAAGAGAAATGAAGCTGCCAGGGGTTTTTCTAAAGGCAGAAAAGAGACTCCATAGGTTTCTAACCACACATGTTTTTTTAACAAGTTTTTAAGAGATAATCCATGAAATCCTAAATTCAATATTTTATAAGGAAAAGAATTGGAAATTTGGTGATAACAAGTAGAGTATAAAGAAACAATTTCAGTCTTAAATAATTATACCATAATTTTTTTAATGGAGAAGCTTAACCAATAGTGTGTATGAACCTGCCCTCAAGATAGGAACTACTGTTTTAATATAAGCAAGCTAATCTAATAAAACCATACATTGGTTTGGTTATTTCATTTAGGTCTCAAAGAATCTCTAGCAGTGTTTTTCAACCAAAATATATGGATCCAAATAATAAGATCCAATGACTAATTCCACTAATCTCATGGATCCAAGTAACTGTCACAAATTATTACCTTGGTACCCAAGAGTGAGGGTGGGGTAAATAAGCACTCATTGGATATTCAGGATGACAGAAACTTTTCCAGCACAAGGTCTCATTTATTTTCTTTCAAAGACTCTTGTTTTTTGTATTTCATACATTGATATGAAAATATCTTAAGATATCAGCTTCAGTTTCTCCAAATTTATGAATATCTGTTGTTCTTAGGGCACTCACAGATTCTTCTCCTAACTGGCTGCCTTGTCCCTGCTTCTCTGTTGCAGATGGATAAATTGATGCAGATATTGGAGGGCATTAGCATTTACCTGTTACTCTGCTCTCCTGTTTTGGTAGTTGCCACAAACTACAAACAGAGCATCATCTCAACTAAATTCTACCTCTTCAAAATAAAGAGACTCACAAGTTTCTATACAAATTTAAGGAAATGTACTACAGCCAAGAGTGCCATAGCTGTTTAACTATATGATGAATCAGACATCAAATGAAATTAAATGGGGAAGACTTTAAGAGTTTTGGATCTGATTCAGGGCTCAGTTTATGATACTTACAAGATTAGGATTTAATGCAGATATGTATACTATAGCATATTAACTATAGTTTTTATGGTTTCCTTCTTCCCAGGCTATTATTTCATGCCAATATTGTGATGAATGTAAAGAATGACATATGTGTGTGCAAAAAGTAACATAACCATTGTAATAGAATGAATTATTATTACAATAAACTGTCAGTCTCAGGATGGGAAAGACTACTCACTGAAGGGATTGTGTGAAAAAAATTAGTACCAGATAGACCATTGTGTTGATCTGCATGAATTCAATAGGATTTAACCCTGAAATGGCCAATGTCCCTCTTTTGTTTTGTATTTTAACACCTCAAGGGTTTCTTCCTTTGCTGCCTTTCTAGTCTAATATGTCAGAAAGAGCCCCAGAGGCACTGGCACCACCAATATACAGGACTGTGATTATCAAAATGCATTTAAAGAATTCAGTGATATGTCTATAGCTCTCTGGAGTCACATACAAATATAAACTGTCAAATCCAACACACTGATTTAATGGATAAAATATATGTGGAACTAAGAATCAAGTTCTGTTCCTGACTTTCCTAGGAACGCGATGGGTGTCTGGAGAGGAATTTTTTAAATTATATAGTGATGCAATTTTCTTCACCACTCCAATAGGAACACAGATGATTAGGTTCACATGACTACAAATGTAAACTATGTGAAGTCCTACAGTCAGTGGGCTGTAAGTAAACATATTTAGGATAAATTATTCCAAAGGAGTAAAAAAATATAATACTTTGTCATGCTAACGAGAATGATCTGCTTAAGAAAATGTCTCTGTTGGTTAGAATTAGGTTTTAATTATCTTTTGCCTCTCCCCCCGCCCCCCATAATCGGTAGGGACGTTCTTATCTAGGGGGTAATGCAATGAAATCTAATTCCATCAGAACCTTACAAAGTTGAATCAATATGTCCTTTTTATTCTCCCTTAACAGATATTAAGAGCATTCCTATATTCTTTTTTAAACTGTTTAAATAAATATTAGAGTCTTTCCAGTAAAGTCTGTTTTGTACAGTACTCTACTTAATGGCTCAGAATGCTTCTAGCAGGAGAAAGACAAAATTGAGACCCACCTTGGGAAAAAAAATGTGCATCTTAGCTTACTTTCACAATAATTATAAACACATTTTACTTCAGATTCTTCTCCCCTGCAGAGGAGTCATGAGAAACCTCATAAAAACCAACTTTCCTAGTTTAAAAGAAAAAAAAGGAAAAAGAAAAGCAAATTCTACATGTTCTACTCACCCTCTCTTAAGTTTTCAGAAATCATAGACAAAATTTTAAAATATCCAAAATTTTGTTTCTGGCTGATCTAATCACAAAATCTTCTTTTAAGAAACAGCTATAAGCCTTCTTCATGACAATTCCATGAAAGCCATTTTGAGATTTATTAATATGAAATTTGGGGGCTTCCCTGATGGTTCAGTGGTAAAGAATCTGCCTGCCAATGCAGGAGACACAGGAGACCCAAGTTCAATCCCTGGGTTGGGAAGATCCCCTGGAGAAGGAAATGGCAACCTACTCCAGTATTCTTGCCTGGAAAATCCCATGGACAGAGGAGCCTGGCCGTCTACAGTCCATGGGGTCACAAAGAGTTGGACACAACTTAGTGACTAAGCAACAAGAACAAAATATGACATTCTAGCACTTTCAAAACATATTTACATTCAACTTCACATCTGAGCCTCAAAAAATTCACTGTATTAGTACAGCAACCAACAAAGGAGATAATTTTTTTTCTGCCTTTTAATAGTGAGACTAGAGCAACTTGGGTTGCAAGCTGAGACATTAGGTTTATAGACTCAATGTGAAATAAAGTCAGTTATCACTGACTGAGAATCTTTAGATATTACGCACTCTCATAGAGAGTTAAATTTATTAATTCAAAATCCAAAGTATATTTCAAGATATGGGTATTTTCACATGATGAAACTGAACCTCTGAAAATGTAAGTACTTTGCAGACATTGAGTAGATATGGAGATATTAATAGCACGTCAACGTTAGTCTATTTGCCTCCAAAATGCAAATTTTTCTTCACTTACATGACCACCCAGTGTCTCTGCATCAGGCCTGATGGCGTGAACGCTCAGTTACAGGTAGTTAGAATAAGAAGATGAGGAGTTTTTTCCAACTGGGTTTACCTAATAAGATAGTGCAGGAAAGGGCTTCTCAACTTCTGGGTTTATAATGAGGAGGGTAGGCTTCCTTATTGGATAAACTAATTTGCCCCCTTTTATTCCCAAAGAAACGACAGAAGAGGAGTTGACTTTCCCATCTTAAGGTTCTGCTCTCCAGAGTTCTCCCTGCCAACCCAGTGCCACCCACCCTGCAAAGTAGTCTCCATCATTTTGTCCCGTGAAATAACCGCTCCCTCGGTGGATCTCAGTGAAGGCTAAACAGACTCAATTGTTTTTTTCCCTTTTTAAAACATACTTAATATCTTCTTCGATGGTCCCATGAAGATTGATAAGAATGAGATACACTGAAAGTGAAAAGGAATATGTTCTTCTGATTCAATTATAAAAATCTGTCTTTGATCCTCTATTATAAATCTTTCCTTTCGTTCACATTTTTCTTTTAAAAGCCTTTTCTCAGTGAGAAAATGCTCCCATGATTCTGACAGTCAAAATATGAGAATCATTAAAAGTCATAAGTGAGAGTAAATATAGATATTTCTGATACTGAACTCTATTTTGAAATAACTACATATCACATATTTATTTATATAAATATGTATTCTGTTGATTGCATATTTTAACATGTTGCTAAACTGTGGGGAAACTGTCAATTTTTTAAAAAAAAACTTATTTTATTTTAATTCTCCAATAAAAGAAGATGCTCCCTTGAGGAAGGAGAAAGGAGAACTTATCTTCATTCTTCTGACAAATCTTTCATGATGTTTTCTCTGCAGAAGCTTCCTAATATTGATAGTTATTTGACATGTTATTAAGAGACCGTTCAAGTACATTAATTCCTAAGAAATATGTTACTTACTGAAATAGCTGAATGAACAAAATGATATTTGTTTTCTTTTAAGGAGGCATTAGTTGGCTTTCCCCCAAAATTAGCTTTCTAACCATAGCCAATAGTGTCTGTTTAAGCAAGTCCCAGAACAAGGTCACAACTACTGCTAAACATTAAAGAGTTGAGCTGCTATTACATGTAGAAACTTGCATGCACTAACAAGGCAAGAGCCATGTGGAAGTTATTGGTTCAAAAAAGTTCCTCACAAATAATGTTTTATATGCTTCAAAACTGCTATGAGACTAGATTCTGAATGTTCTCACCACAAAAAAGAAATAAGTATGTGATGTGATAAAGACGTTAGTTAAAACTACTGGTGTTAACCATATGGCAATATATAAATGTATAAAATCAACACACTGTATACCTCAACTTTACACAATGTTTAATGTCAATTATACCCAAAAAAATAAAGAAACACTAATTTAAGCAACTATATCATCAAAATCTCAAAAAAATTGTCATGGAATTTTTCAAACGTAATAGTGGTCACATTTTTTATAAGCTAATACTACATCAAATATACTCTCAGGATAATTTTCCATGTTCAAGGAAACAAGGTTAGGATTTTTTTTAAGTTTGGGAAACACTGAACTAAAGAGATGTGTATTTAATATCATATAAAAAGAAAAACAATATGAGTGAATTTATTCTTTAAGTTTCAGTATTCAGTTTTATTTTCTACATTTGGGGTACACAGCTTACTCCAACTACAATTACCCATTAAGTTTTTAAGTTGATTAGAATCAATTTTCAAAACATAAAACATAGCTTGGTTATCAGTCTTTCTGCAGAGGATGTGCATTATTCAGGGTTCATGGAGGGAGTGGGCAGTGTCTAGACAATCCAGGTTATCTCATAAAAAGAAGTTAACAAGGAAAAATAAAGCCGCTAGAAGACCTGAAAAGAAAACCTCAGGAGAATGAGGCAGCCTAGAAAGTTGCTAATACCCTTAGGAACAAGGGTGGGAGTGGGTATCACTGGAGCCAAGGGGCTGGGGCCATCAGCTGTCCTGTTGGATGGGTGCTGGGACCAGTGAGAGAAACTGCCCCGATGGAGCTGAAACCCTGGAAGTTCCTCCTCAAATAACTTTTGGGAATTCTTGAAAAATGAATTACATTAGTCCACCAGGAAGGTTTTTTCCCCTTCAAGAAATCTTGTTCAAAATGGTCACTTGTCTACCGTATGATTTTCCCTGTGTGCTCTACAAGTGGACAGTGAAATGAAGTGAAAGTTGCTCAGTGGTGTCCAACTGTTTGAGACACCGTGGGCTATACATTTCATGGAATTCTCCAGGCCAGAATACTGGAGTGGGTAGTCTTTCCCTTCTCCAGGGGATCTTCCCAACCCAGGGATCCAACCCAGGTCTCCCGCATTGCAGGCGGATTCTTTCCCCAGCTGAATTATTAGGGAAGCCCTTCAAGTGGACACTAATGATAGCAAACTAGAATCATTTATCATCTGATAACTGGCTTCATTAAACTATTTGCTGGCCTTTCACATTCCTTCTCCTACAGTGATTCTCAAAAGGCCAGCTAAATCCAGGCAATGCTTTAGCGAAGATTTACAGAAAGCTCAGGGACACTAATGGAAAAAGAGGACAATTTCAAAGTGGATATTTACCAGCAGTCCCAGAGTCATCTGGAGCACATATTATTACAAACAGCGTTCTGCCCAGGCTACCCCTCAACTTAGGACCTACCAGCCATTATGTTCAAGAGCTGGTATACATTCTGTTATGTCACCTTGTACCCGAGTACAAGCCCCAGACCAGACAACACAATTCAGAGGCGCTACTCAAATCCACAATGAAGACACATCATATAGATGTGCAAAGTAATGTGATTCTTTAGTGCTCTGAATGAAGTGATTTCAAAACGACATTTAAACTTTCTCTTTAACGAAAAACTCCATTAGATCATTTTTTCCCCCAATACCCACCAGAAAAGATCAGTCATCTTCTTCTAAGTAAGAGTAGTAATAAGAGTCGTAATAACTATATTGCTAACATCTTCAAATTAATTCCACATTTCTCACCCATACGGTTCCAGCAGTACTAACCAGACTCAGAGTATCTCTTCATGCAGTCAGTTACATTGTTAGCTTTTTATGTACATTCTTTTTGGGCCTGCCCTAAAGTTGACAGGGAGAATTACAGGGATTAACAATTAAAAAAAAAATAAGCATAGTTCCTTACTATAGAATTTATTTCCATACAGATATGATGCCAGTATAACAGAAAAGAGAGACAATCCAAGATGTGGCTAAATTTTATTTGGATTTTCTGAGAGGTTTTCTTAGGAGGTGACCCTTGAGATGGACCTGGTGGGAAAAAAGAGCCAACTAGTTGAAAATATAAGGGAAAATATAATTGTTAAGAAAGGCAAAGGCTTTTGGATCACAAGTAAGCTTGTTATAAATGAAAAGCAGAAAAGGGAAGTAAAGGAAGAAAAAATGTAGTAGAATAGATAGGGAATAAAAACGTAACCAGAAGAGGAATAATACAAGTCCTTGTGGAAATGTTAAGGGTCTGATTTTTTTACCTAAAGTGTAGGTGAAAGTCAACGGAGGATTTTAAGCAGGAGAGTGATATGGTTTCATTCTCAGTTTTAAATTATTACTCTGACTGCTGAGAATGGATTGTGGGGGAGGGGGGAAACTAATTATTTAAAAATCTATTACATAAAGTAAAGTGACTGATGACAATTTCTTGGGCTAGGAGGGAATAGTGAAGCTCAAGAGAAACACAATTGTTTTGGAGGCAGAGCTGACAATCCTTAATGGGTTGATTGCATGTGGAATGTGAGAAGAATCAAGATGTTTTTTGCTTTTTTATTTTTTCTATTTTTGCTTGTTTGGGGCTTGGTATCTGAGTAGAACAGAATCAAGTATGAACAGGTTTGGGAGGTAATATCAAGATTGCAGTTTTGATCTCTTTACTTTGATACCTATTGAAATTTGAGTGAATATGTCAAGTAGGCATTTGATATTGACGGAAGATTTACAACTAGAGGTATACACCGGTGAGTCACTAAAGTACAGACGGTATTGAAAGCCAGACATTTATAAAAGACTTTTTAGAGAGTGTGCAGTTGAGAAAAGTATAGTGTTCAAGACTAAGTCCGAGGTCTCAGAATTAGAGGTTATGTGTGGGAGGAATACTAAGTAAAGCAAATTGAGCTAAAGCAGTTATTTGGTAGCAAGAAGCTCAGGAGAATGTGAAGCTCTCAAAAATAGGATAAAAAAAAAATTCAGTAAGAATGAAATGGTCTACTAATTGTCTGTTGTTGAAAGACCAAATAATATGAGGAGTGATGAAAAGTGATCTCTTTCTTCGGCAAAATGGAGATTGTTGATAACCCTGACAAAAGTAGTTTCAACAAAGTGTATGCGAAGAAAGCCCAAGAGGAGAGCAGACACCAGAATCATCATTAAGACCCTACCTGCCTGGAGGTCTTTCTAACAGAAACTTCTTCACATCATGCCTTTCCTAACAAGGAACCTCAAGGCAACTCATGTATAACTTGGAAACCTACTCTTGTCCTCCAAGACCAGAAATGATTGGGTTAAGACTTTGAGGTGGTTTGGTCTAATTTATGTCAAGGCCAGTGATAAGAGGCAAGATCAGTCAAATTCTCTTTCTGTGGTCTGACTCTGAAGTGTAAAATATAAAGAATCAGTGCAAACTGAACTTACCAGATTGGCAGAGCAAGGCCTCAAGACTGGAGCTTTTGATGGATCTTTGTTAACAGACATTAGCTATGAGTTACACAAAAACCATTCAGGATGGAGGATAAGATATCTACTTCTTAGCTCATAAGACCCACAGTGACTGGAAGAACAGAGATGAGGACATTAACCAGAGCTAAATGTCCACAAACCTCTTGATACTAACATCTCTAAGAGGCCTCAGAATCATGAGTAATTGCATTCCCAGCTGGTATTTTGGTTCCAGCTTTCTCATAAGTCTTGTTCCATGGATCTCATAAGACATGAGGTCTTGTTTCATGGATCTCATAAGACCTCGATTATCTTACTGCTGTAGCTCTTGCATCCTTACAACAAACCATTTACCCTTGAGGTTTCTGACTATGGTTTTCTCCTAAGCAGTCAACAGATTCTCACTAACATAAGACACTGTACACAAGGAATTATTCATCATATACTTAGAATAAACAAGTCAAATCAATAAGCACTGATATGGGCATTCATAAAAACAACAGATTCAAAGGGTGATTTTAAAAAAGAAAGTGTTAATGTACTTCTTGGAGTTGATGAGTATGTGTTGACTCATTGAGTTACTTGCACTGTAGTCATTCACTTTACACTAGAAAATTATGAAGTGTTGAAAACTAGAAGACAGGGCAGTTGATTCTGTATAGCAGGAGTGGCCAGAGCTATGTTTAATTTTTGCTCTTTTGCTAAGTGCTGCTGTTACTGATCACAGGGAGACACTGAAAAGTCTAAGTATCATCCAATTACATGTATGTGTCTGGAGTGGGAAAAAGATAATACAAGGGAAATGCCATAATACGAAAGTTTTTTTTTTTTGTTTGTTTTTTAATGATGTGCAATTAGCTACCTCATTCTTCCTTGTTATCTTTTTCCAAAACACTGGTGCCATTTTTGCTGACAGAATTTTTTCTTTATCTAAGTGTACCTGATACACTTTAAAACACAGATAAACTTAAAAACACAGAAAGGAACACAGAAAAAGTGTTCTTTCCTCTACCAAAAAAAAAAAAAAAGAAAGAAAGAAACTCTATATACTATGATTAAAGATGCAAAAGGTTATTAGTTAAACTTCTCTTTTCTCTTGGCAAAAGTAATGATGCTTGAGAAAGACACCTTCTAAACTCTGGTAACATGGTGGTCAAAAAAAGAAAAGAAATAAGAATACAAAATATATGTAAGTGTTGAGAGATTATCCAAATATGCCTCCCAAGGCTGTATTATGATAAAGCTGATGATTAGGACCATAAAACAAGGCTTCTCAACCTTAAACATATCACACATCTCTTTAGGATGCTAAATATACTCTGGCAGAATGTGAGCAGGCTTTTTCCACTGCCCAGATAATGGGACCTTGAGCCCCTCCAGCTGAGCTCACCATTAGAGAGCCCAAACAGCTGCAGGGCAAAAATCAGAGATGCCTCTTTGTTTTTAATCACAATCTAATTAATAAAAACTCAAAGGGATACCACAGAAAGTTTAAGTTTGCTAAGGCAAGATGAGAAATACCAGTATTTGATATTTCCTTCCTGTTCTATTAGTAAATCTCAGAGAAATTATTAAATTGCTCTCATTTCAATCAACAGAATAATCAAGAATGAATAGGATTCCCCCACATTCAGAAAGAGGTAATGGGTAAATGGGGCTTCCCTGGTAGCTCAGCTGGTAAAAAATCCACCTGCAATGCAGGAGACCCTGGTTTGATTGCTGGATCAGGAAGATCCCCTGGAGAAGGGATAGGCTACCCACTCCAGTATTCTTGCTGAAGAATTCCCGTGGACAGAGGGGCCTGGTGGGCTACCGTCCGTGGGCTTGCCAAGAGACATGACTGAACAACTAAGTATAACACAGCACAGTGGGTAAATACTCAATTTCACACAATAAGCATTTACACAAAATTCATTTTTTCAAATTTCTATGCCCTTTGTCCTCTGCTACTCTTCTCTTCCTCTTCTTTCTGGATTAACCCATCTATATATATGAAACTGAAAGTCGCTCAGTTGTGTCCAACACTTTGTGACTCCATGGACAGTCCATGGAATTCTGTAGGCCAGAATACTGGAGTGGGTTGCCATTTCCTTCTCCAGAGGATCCTCCCAACCCAGGTCGCCAACCCAGGTCTCCTGCACTTCAGGTGGATTTATATTTATGCATATATGTATACATATATGTATATACATATACATACACAAGTGCACATATTCATATGCATAATAAAGAAAATATAGTATGTATTTTTCTGTCAATAGGCAACTAGGCTCTTTCCATGTCTTCGCTATTGTAAACAAAGCTACAATAAATATGGGAATAGAAATTTCTCTTTGAGATTCCAATTTAATTCCCTTTGGTTACATACCTAGTAGTCAGATGACTGAGGGCTTCACAGGTGGTGCCAGTGCTAAAGAACTCACCTGACAGTGTAGAAAGTGTCAGAAAAACATTCAGCTCCTGGGTTGGGAAGATGCCCTGGAGGCGGGCCTAGCAACCCACTCCAGTATACTTGCTTGGAAAATCCCATGGACAGAGGAGTCTGCTGGGCTGCGGTCCATAGGGTCGCAAAAAGTCAAACAAAAGTGATTTAGCATGTGTGCATGCACAAGATGGCTGGATCACACAGTAGTTCTATTTTTAATTTTTTGAGGGGCCTCAATATTGTTTCCCATTATAACTATATCAGTTTTTATTCCCACCAAGAGGGTACAGGGTTTCCTCTTCTCCACAGCCTGGCCATTACCTGTTATCTTTTATCTTTTTGATAATAGCTATTCTAACAAGTGTGAAATGATACCTTCATTACAGCTTGGGGCAGGCTGGGGAGATCTAGGTAAAGGGTACACAGTTTCTATCACACAAAACGAATAAACTCTGGAGATCTACACTGCAGCCTGGTGACTGTCATTAAAAATACTGTGTCATATACTTGAAATTTTCTAAGCAGATATATCTTAAGAGTTTTGATCATGAAATAAAGACAAAAAAGAAAGAAAAAGATATGTATGGGGATAAATATGTAAATTAGCTTGACAGTGGTGATCCTTTGAGAATGTATACATATATCAAAACATGAAATTGTATATCTTAAATATATACAATTTTTATTTATCAATTATACTTCAGTAAAGCTGAAAAAAAATAAAAAGAAGCCTAAAGGATATAAGCATCTTGATGAAAGCAAAAGAGGAGACTGAAAACGTTGGCTTAAAGCTCAACATTCAGAAAATGAAGATCATGGCATCTGGACCCATCACTTCATGGCAAATAGATGGGGAAACAGTGGAAACAGTGTCAGACTTTATTTTGGGGGCTCCAAAATCACTGCAGATGGTGACTGCAGCCATGAAATTAAAAGACGCTTACTCCTTGGAAGTAAAGTTATGACCAACCTAGATAGCATATTGAAAAGCAGAGACATTATTTTGCCAACAAAGGTCCGTTTAGTCAAGGCTATGGTTTTTCCAGTGGTCATGTATGGATGTGAGAGTTGGACTGTGAAGAAGGCTGAGCGCCGAAGAATTGATGCGTTTGAACTGTGGTGTTGGAAAAGACTCTTGAGAGTCCCTTGGACTGCAAGGAGATCCGACCAGTCCATTCTGAAGGAGATCAGCCCTGGGATTTCCTTGGAAGGAATGATGCTAAAGCTGAAACTCCAGTACTTTGGCCACCTCATGAGAAGAGTTGACTCATTGGAAAAGACTCTGATGCTGGGAGGGATTGGGGGCAGGAGGAGAAGGGGAGGACAGAGGATGAGATGGCTGGCTGGCATCACGGACACGATGGACATGAGTCTGAGTGAACTCCAGGAGTTGGTGATGGACAGGGAGGCCTGGCATGCTGCGATTCATGGGGTCTCAAAGAGCCGGACACGACTGAGAGACTGAACTGGACTGAACTGAACTGAAGATTAAACCTAAAAGAGAACTTTGCCTTAAGACACAGGCTGTGTTCATTTTCTTTCAGTCAGAAACCAAACAGAAGCAAACATAATGTGAATTTTTGCCACATACTTGCCTGCCATGTCTGCAAAAGTCCTTGTGGGATATAAACCTAGGACCTACACATAAAAGTCATATTTACCCTATAATTGTTTAAAATGCATGAGTACAAGACCATTTATTTGAAGTTCTTTTACTTTGGTTTTTCTTTTTCTTTTTTTTTTTTCAGATTAATGATTTATAGCTAACAACAACAACAACAAAAACCCACCAAAGATAGTCACATTCACAGGTACTGGGGTCAGGACATGGACACATTGTTTTAGGGGCCACCATGTACCCCACTACAGCATCTCACAGCGTTGTGATGAGGATCTAATCAGAAATTGTATGTAATAGCAGCTACTGATGTACCATAGGGGCAACGCACTTTCACTTTCTTCTTTCGTAGAGCAACATTTCTATGTGTTCAACAGACCTGGGGGAGCAATGGGAAGACCCAGGAAGCAAGAAGGCTTTTTCCCACAATGATACAGGTTTCTTTTTCTTCCAAAGAAGAAAATCTAAAAAGTCACTTAGATGACGGTTCCTGATGTACATGCATGTTAACTGCATGATAAGTCGCTTAATCGGGTCCAACTCTTTGCAGTCCTATGGACTTCAGCCTGCCAGGCTCCTCTGTCATGGTTCTCAAATGTCCGAGTGCCTCAGAATCCAGGTGGGAAGATAGTCTTAAAAGGTCGGACTCTGGCCTCAATCTCAGTTCTAATGAGATGGATGAAACTGGAGCCGATTATACAGAGTGAAGTAAGCCAGAAAGAAAAACACCAATACAGCATACTAACGCATATATATGGAATTTAGAAAGATGGTAATGACGACCTTGTATGCGAGACAGCAAAAGAGACACAGATGTGTAGAGCGGACTTTTGGACTCTAAGGGAGAGGGAGAAGGTGGGAAGATTTGGGAGAATGGCATTGAAACATGTATACTATCATATAAGAAACGAATTGCCAGTCTATGTCCGATGCAGGATACAGGATGCTTGGGGCTGGTGCACAGGGATGACCGAGAGATGTTAGGGGGAGGGTGGTGGGAGGGGGGTTCATGTTTGGGAACACATGTACACCCGTGGTGGATTCATGTCAATATATGGCAAAACCAATACAGTATTGTAAAGTAAAATAAAGTAAAAATAAAAATTAAAAAAAAAAGTAAGCAGAAAAAAATAAATTAATAAAGATGCAGCTTGTGGGCCTGGTTTTTCGTTTGTAGAAACTCATTGATTTGCTTCCTGATATGCCACTGATAGTGAAGTGTTAGTCAATCAGTCATGTCTGACTCTTTGCAAACCCTGGACTGCAGCCCGCCAGGCTCCTCTGTCCATGGGATTCTCCAGGCAAGAATACTGGAGTGGGTTGCCTTGTCCTCCTCCAGGGGGTCTTCCCAACCCTGGGATCAAACCCAAGTTTTGTGCACTGCAGGCAGATTCTTTACCGTTTGAGCAACCAGGGATATACCACTAAGTGGCTGAAAAATATAGACTTACTTTTTATAAATAAATGCAAAGCCGAAAACCTTGAATGAATGTCATGTGTTTCCTCTCTACAGCATAAGAAAAATACACATTAATTATAAAACTATTATTTTCAAATGTCTTTTAACTATAACATAGTTATACATAGGTATGTGTATATAAGTATATATACACAAAAAGATATTCTCACACTTGTGTATATAACTACATGTTACACACATGTATATCTATATGGTATATATCAGTTCAGTTCAGTCACTTAGTCATGACCAACTGTTTGTGACCCCATGAATCGCAGCATGCCAGGCCTCCCTGTCCATCACCAACTCCCAGAGTTCACCCAAACTCACGTCCATCGAGTCCGTGATGCCATCCAGCCATCTCGTGCTCTGTCGTCCCCTTCTCCTCCTGCCCTCAATCCCTCCCAGCATCAGTCTCCAATGAGTCAACTCTTCGCAGGAGGTGGACAAAGTATTGGAGTTTCAGCCTTAGCATCAGTCCTTCCAATGAACACCCAGGACTGATCTCCTTTAGAAAGGACTGGTTGGACCTCCTTGCAGTCCAAGGGACTCTCAAGAGTCTTCTCCAACACCACAGTTCAAAAGTATCATCAGGTCTTCAGTGCTCAGCTTTCTTCACAGTCCAACTCTCACATCCATACATGACCATTGGAAAACTCATAGCCTTGACTAGACAGACCTTTGTTGGCAAAGTAATGTCTCTGCTTTTGAATATGTTATTTGGGTTGGTCATAACTTTCCTTCCAAGGAATAAGTGTCTTAATTTCATGGCTGCAATCACCATCTGCAGTGATTTTGGAGCCCAAAAAAATAAAGTCTGACACTGTTTCCACTGTTTCCCCATCTTATTTCTCATGAAGTGATGGGACCAGATGCCATGATCTTCATTTTCCGAATGTTGAGCTTTAAGCCAACTTTTCCACTTTCTTCTTTCACTTTGATCAAGAGGCTTTTTAGTTCCTCTTCACTTTCTGCCATAAGGGTGGTGTCATCTGCAAATCTGAGGTTATTGATATTTCTCCCGGCAATCTTGATTCCAGCTTCTGCTTCTTCCAGCCCNAAGTAATGTCTCTGCTTTTGAATATGTTATTTGGGTTGGTCATAACTTTCCTTCCAAGGAATAAGTGTCTTAATTTCATGGCTGCAATCACCATCTGCAGTGATTTTGGAGCCCAAAAAAATAAAGTCTGACACTGTTTCCACTGTTTCCCCATCTTATTTCTCATGAAGTGATGGGACCAGATGCCATGATCTTCATTTTCCGAATGTTGAGCTTTAAGCCAACTTTTCCACTTTCTTCTTTCACTTTGATCAAGAGGCTTTTTAGTTCCTCTTCACTTTCTGCCATAAGGGTGGTGTCATCTGCAAATCTGAGGTTATTGATATTTCTCCCGGCAATCTTGATTCCAGCTTCTGCTTCTTCCAGCCCAGCGTTTCTCATGATGTACTCTGCATAGAAGTTAAATAAGCAGGGTGACAATATACAGCCTTGACATACTCCTTTTCCTATTCTGAACCAGTCTGTTCCATGTCCAGTTCTAACTGTTGCTTTCTGACCTGTATATAGGTTTCTGAAGATGCAGGTCAGGTGGTCTGGTATTCCCATCTCTTTCAGATTTTTCCACAGTTTATTGTGATCCACACAGTCAAAGGCTTTGGCATAGTCAATAAAGCAGAAATAGATGTTTTTTCTGGAACTCTCTTGCTTTTTCCATGATCCAGCAGATGCTGGCAATTTGATCTCTGGTTCCTCTGCCTTTTCTAAAACCTGCTTGAACACGTGGAATTATATATTGCTTCAGTAACAAATGCAAAAAATGTTATTCAAATAAATGTAATGTGAATAATATAATAACTACCAAGAATGGCAATTTGCATAACAGTGAGTAGAATATCAATATCATCTGATTTAACTTATATAAAAACATAAAATTATAAACCTGCCATCACATTAAATGCGTAGTAAATGATAACTCAGAGAGTTTCATTATTTTTAACTTTAGAGTTATTCACATCCATACTCTTTTCTTTCTTTTCCATCTCAGGACCCCCTTTGGCTATTCAAGTGCCCCATCCATACCTCCCCCTTACTTCACAGACCTTCCGAGATCTTCACAACTAAGTTTAAATCTCTGGCTTCTGATTTTCCAACTAGACATTGTCTGTACTTCAATTATGAAATAGGCTGCACTCCAAAGATTATCATTCATGCATCTGAAAATCACTACAGATATTACCGTAGGATCAATAATCATGCACAATACTGTGTACAATTTTTAGTTCCCAGATGAGCCTGCAAATATCAATTAGTCCATGATGTTTCAAAGCATTATATATGCATATGACGAGAGGGTCATGGGTCCCATATATCACAAGTTGAAAACAATTTTGCTACAGAAAACTACTCAAAGAGTAGCTTTCTCATCTTTATAATGAGATGAAAACATCTATTTTCCTCTTTCCTAATTCTCTGATTTTTAATGTGTTTCCTGCTTCCCGCATACATTTACCATTAAAGATACAGTGGAGAACAAAACTATGTCTCTCCTCCCTGCATCTTGAATTTCTGTTAGGGAGATAAAATTATACAAGTAAATTAAATAGCTACAGAAGATTGCAATTGCAATGTCAAAATAAAAATTTCTTTTTAATGTAAATGTGAAATTTCACATTAACTTAAGCCAGGAGTGTCCTTAAATTTTACGTAGTATTGGAATAATATGAGATACTCTATTTTGTAAGTTGGAAGAGTTGGGCTTTGATGGAGCAATGTTATTAGGAATGCCTCTAAACCCCAAAATTTTGCTGAATATCCTCACTCTCAGGATAGAGCTTTTCAGTGAAAAAGCATTCAGGAGGAAGTGGGACTCATGGGATTGAGATTTCTATGGAGCCAGGATGAACAAACTTCATTATAATGTAAATTTCTACCATGTGCAATGCCAATCAGCTTCCTAAGTTTCCCAGTATTGTGTTTCTTTGTTTCGTTTTTCATGCCTTCAAAAACTGGCCTAATGTTTCATTTTTATCAGTTGCTCAGTCATATCTATCTCTTTGCAACCCCATGGATTGTAGCCCACGAGCCTCCTCTGTCCATGGAATTTCCCAGGCAAGAGTACTGGAGTAGGTTGCCATTTCCTCCTCCAAGGGATCTTCCCCATCCAAGGATCAAACCCATACCTCTTGCATCTCTGCACTGGCAGGTGGATTCTTCACCACTGCACCACCTGGAAAGCCCCAATGCTTCCTTTCCCTTACCCTATATGTTACTTTTTTTTTCTTTTTTTTTTAATTGGAGGCTAATTACTTTACAATATTGTATATTGGTTTTGCCATACATCAACATGAATCCACCACGGGTGTACACATGTTCCCCATCCTGAACCCCCCTCCCACCTCCTTCCCCGTATCATCCCTCTGGGTCATCCCAGTGCACCAGCCCCAAGCATCCTGTATCCTGCATCAAACCTGGACTGGCGATTTGTTTCTTATGATATTATACATGTCTCAATGCCATTCTCCCAAAACATCCCACCCTCTCCCTCTCCCACAGAGTCCAAAAGACTGTTCTATACATCTGTGTCTCTTTTGCTGTCTCACATACAGGGTTATCATTACCATCTTTCTAAATTCCATATATATGTGTTAGTATACTGTATTGGTGTTTTTATACGTTACTTTTAACAGAAGGTTTTCTTCTTTAACCCCAATCTGTCTTCACAACAACAACAGCAACAAAAATGATCCCACACTTCCATTCAGGTTTTGTGTGAATTTTTATAGCTAATAAGCTGGGAGAGAAGTGGCATGCAGCAAGACTGAGCATTTCTATGCTTTGTTTTTTTCCACCACTAAGTAAAACCAACACAGACAATAAAAGTAAAAAATAATACATTTAACTTCCACTTCAGGGAAAATTATTGCTGAGATAGTAACAAATCTGAGAAAGCTACTGAAACAATAGTCAGCAGCTCACATAGCAAAACAGAGCAGCTTAGGGCTGCTGCCAGCCTTTCCTGCACAGCGGGGAAAAATAGAAAAGCGTACCTCATCAGAGAGGAAAACATGGAAAAAGAAAATTTCCTGGAAAAAGATATTTCCTCTTTGTGGACAGAACTGAAAAACACATAGAGCCCTTTCCAGTACACAGTCCCCTTTCAGGGCCAACTGCACGGAGAACCCAGACAGAGACATGATTAAGGGCAGTGAGGTGAACTTTTGTGCTTAGTCCTGCCGCTCTTTGGGGCCCCACGGACTGTAGCCAGCCAGGCTCCTCTGTCCATGGAATTTTCCAGGCAAGAAGACTGTAGTGGTTTGCCATTGCCTACTCCAGGGAATCTTCCCAACCCAGGGACTGAATGCACGTCTCTCGCATCTCCTGCATTTGCTGGTGGAGTCTTTATCACTGAGCCAGCTGGGAAGCCCAGGGTGAACTCAGCCAGGCCTTGGAAACCAGCCAGCCCTGGCCCACTACGCTTTAGCAGACTGTTGGAAAAGGCAAGGAGGAAGAAATATGGCCCTGACCTGAAACTAGACCTACTAACCAGTGACAAATAGAAAACAGAACTTCGTGCAAGCATTTACATGTAGAGATGGGTACATCATGACAGTAGGGACTCCAGTAACAAGATTCTCAGGGGACATGGTGCCAGGGGAAGTAAGACCTTCAAATGCCAGTCAGAACTCTACACAAAAGCAAAGACTAGAAGGGGAGCTGGATAAGCAAGGTGAAAACCTGACCCAGAAGGAATGTGGAGTTTGAAAGATTATCAAGACAGACATTCAGCCACAGAGGAACAAGCCAGAGAGCTTTGATTAGACAATTGTACGGGAAGTAGGTCAGCTGAGTCCCAGTGGATGGGTTTTAAGCTTCTCAATTGTCTCCTACCTAAAATTAGGTATTATCCTAGGGATCAGAAGCGAGCTGAGTGGTGATTTAATTGCTCCTATCCCTTGGACATGACTGAGTGAATAACACACACATCCCTTGGACAGAGGAGCCCGGCAGAGTTGCAAAGAGTCAGGCACGACTGAAGTGACTTAGCACGCATACATCACAAGGTAGAGAAAACCAGATAAGGCTTAACATTCACAGCTATTTGTAATCTTTTTAACCACAGACTGACAATTCAGTTCTTCTATGGCTGAGTCAGGATAGAGGTACGGCAGAAAATGGAACCTGAGATCATGAATAGAGATCATGAAGTGGGGAAGGAGACACCCTCAGTAAGGAACAGGCATAAGCAAAATGAATAGGGGAAACTATTTTGAAGTCACAGCCAAGAGGAAGAACAGCTGATGGGAGTTAAGCATAGTAAGCTGGAGATTACCCCATAGCATTATTTTTCGTATATGTCAAACCTTGGTACACAACCCTAGAAAATACCAACTCCATTGTGCTCTTTATAATACTGACATGTCCTTCTAGCTACAGTCTGAAAAAATAAACAAGGAAACCCTTCAAAGCAGGCAGAAGAAATAGACATTGACTGGCAGTCCTACTTTCCAAAGTATTGATATCAAAAGGAGAGGAGACAGTTAAACGCAGGAGGGTACTATCTCCTGGATAGTTCAGCAGATGACAATAAACTCGGTTTTGCCATACACTGAAACAGAGACTCACTACTTTCTAATCCCGCCTTTTTGTTCTGAAATTGAGTCCTATAAAATAGCGGTAACACGGTCATTTGAAAAAATACGGTTCTACTTCTACAATATCAGTACCTTTTCATATCACGGAGATAGCCTGTAGCAAAAAGAAGCAAGACATTGTAAGGTTAAGAGTCAACAGCTATTCCATTTCATATAAGTACATGGGTAAACCTTTCTTTTAATCAAAGATAGGTTTTTATAGCTTCTATTACCTTTACACCACAGCTGCAAGAGTAAGAAGACAGAGACCATAGATAACTTCATGATATCAGTCCCAAATACTAGCACAGTAAAATTTAACTTTTTCTCATTAGGAAGAAATGGTGAAAAACAAACAAACAGTAACAGGCAAACAAAAACATTGACTTGAAATTCTGTTACAAATCCTAAGGCATCTAACATGGAAGTGTTTGTCACTCAGTTGTGTCCAGCTCTTTGCAACTCTATGAATCATAGCCCGCCAGGCTCCTCTGTCCACGGAATTCTTCAGGCAAGAATACTGGTGTGAGTAGCCATTCCCTTCTCCAGGGGATCTTCCCAACCCTGCCATCAAACCCAGGTCTCCCACATTGCAGGCAGATTCTTTGCTGTATGAACCACCAGGGAAGCCCAAGAATACTAGAGTGGGTAGCTTATCCCTTCTCTATGGGATCTTCCTGACTCAGAAATTGAACCCAGGTCTCCTGCATTGCAGGTAGACTCTTTACCATCTGTCAGATCAGACAGTAAAGAATCTAACGTATACCTGCCTATCTGAGACCTAAGCCTAAGGAAACGAAATGAAAAGATCTCTAAGACAAAATTTTTTCACATGCAATTTGTTAAATTCAAATAAGTATTTTTTCCTAAACCTAGATGTTCACGTTAACTGGTGATCTGACTTCCAGTATGTTTAGTGTTCTGAACAGACACATTTAAGAAGACCTGCAGTACAAAAATTCCAATGGTGACTTCAGAGAAATCTGAGGATTATTTAATAAGTTATAATATGCCTATCCATATATTTTGATCAATAATATCATTTTTATAGGAAAGAAAAACCATTTTATATGATATTATTCTATTGTGATACAGGTTTTGATTATCTAAAGTACTTTTATTAGTAACGAAGAATGATTTTTAGAACCCAGCGAATGTATATTGGTCTTATTTACTTCAAAATGATAAGTGTTCTCATGACTCAATTTAATTATTTAAGGACTTAAACTATTTTTCAAACTCTATTAAGTTTTCCTGGGGTTGGTTATTTTCTCTAATTATCTTTACATCTAATGCAAACCAAAAAATTTCACCTTATTAGCTTGCTGTTGCCTTTACTTATATATTAATCGTTTAAATAAACTATCCTTGAATTTGGGAAAAAATTCTCACTAAAGCAAGCAAAAAAACCAGAGAGTCAATAATAGTTTAACTATTTAAACATATTTTCTCTTTTTCCATTGTATACTAATGTTTCACATATACAGGTAAGATACCATTTAAAGCAACTTCTCAGTGAAAAAATTCAACTACATAATATTATTATATAAAAATTATTTCACAGTTTGAGGGATTCTGCATTATTCTATTCACATTATTTTATGTCTTCTTTATTTGCGTTTACAAAATTTTACTTTCTATGGTAAAAATGGCACCTTACTCCTTCAAATATTGCTGGTTTTAGGAAATGAACTTAATTACCTATTCAATAAAACAGAAAATGAGAGTCATTATTTTTCTTGTTTGTTTTTGCCCAAAATGAGAATCTGAAGTTAACATGTTGAATGTGCTGGAAGGGAGAACAGTCACTGAGAAGGTGATTGTAGCATTTCTGCCATAATGTTAACAGAGACTGACAAAGTTTCCAGTCTCTATTTTCTATTTAAAAAATAGACAATGCATTGGAATAATCATTACTTTTTAAAAGTTCCATTCCCATCTAGGCTATCGTTGACCTCTTGTCCCTAAAGAGCAGTTTAGTCAACCAATTTCATCTTAGGATTGATTAAATTTATATTTATATTTAGTTTTAAGTATTCCTCTCTCTGAAGAAGTTTTGAGGAGGTTAGATAGGACACAATTGAGCAACTAAATACAGCACATTAGGCAAAAGGCAATTACCAAATACGTAACAAATACTTTGGTAACACAAATGTGTTTCTAAATAACACACACACACACAAATACACGCCTCTGAATTAACATTTTAACCAGATTACAGGGAAAAAAGTTGAGATGTCAATGAGTTTATTTTTATTTTTCTAATAAGTCTTCCTATCAGAGAATAACTTCTTTTAACAAGATAAAGTCATGTTTATTTCCAGAATATTACTCTTCTTAATGACCTGTATAATTTCAAGTTAAATAATATTTTTATGTGCTTATATACCCTGATTACAAAGAAGCTAAGGAAAAAAATGGTTTAATTCCATATACTTGTGCAATATAAATATATATTTTCTTCCCTTGCTATAATACTTATTTTTAATTTCTATATTTTTCTTTAATTAACTGAATTCTCTAAAAATATTTTGCCTTAGTTCAAGGCTACTGTCTGTAGTTTTGGAAAGAGAAAGATAAAAAATTAAGTAAATACCCAATGAGTCAAAGTCCAGAACATTCAGCAACAAAACATTGGCATTCAAGATATAATGCTATTATACTTACCAAGCATTTCAAAAAATTTCCCCCAAATTCTTTTTAGAACTATTTTAATGTGCTATTTTGGTCTTCCATCACCATGGTTACCAAAATAAAACCACAAGAGTAAATTTCAATTTGATGTTAATTTCCTTCCAATTACTATAACTTTGCTTGGCACAGAATTCCCATTGATTGCATAAGAAGCTTTACGTGTGGGACAACAGTGTGGTATTAAAAGCAGAACAAATACTTATTCCACTTAACTTTTGTTTTCATAGCGGCTTTATTAGACATTAATTTTCTGAAAGCAACAGAAGATCCTAAATAGGGCAAAAAATAGCAAAAGAAAACAGAACATTATCTGTAGAGATTGCACTGTCCTCTTTCTTTATTAGCCTTCAGAATATTGTAACATTTTCAAATAATCTTGCCATCCATTCAATTTTCTTTCATAAATCTTCAGACTTAGTTAGCAATTGTATTTGAGAGCTACAGAATCAAGTCAGTTGACAAAGAGAGCATATTATCTGTATGTATTTATGTTTATACATTTTACATATATAAATAAATCATAAGAGTGTATGTGTATATACATATATAAGTGAATAAGTACATTATATATATAAATCCAGATGAAACATGTGAATCTATGTCAAGTTTTATATCATCACCCATACAAAGATCCATGTATTAAATAAGTTGTCCTCAGCCTAAGACCTATGTCAAAGTGGTAATTATTTTTAATGTTTTATGTATATTTATATAAATATAATATTTGAATATCTTTTTTAATACTTCATCAGGGGACTCCTAAGCAGAAACTATGAGACAGATGATGCCTGGGTATGAAATTAGGAAAACTAAAATAGCTTTTTAGAAAGCTGAGGAACACTGTTCTGTGCTTTCTCTTAATATCAGGTACAACTCTCTCTGTGACAATGGTTGTCAACTCAGGACGATGTTGGCTGGAGACTTACTAATGGTCACGACCTGGGGATAGGGATGGGAGAAGTAGTTGCTACTGGCTTCTAATGGCTAGAAGCTGAGTATGCTATTAAGCATCCTACAATGTACGGGGCAGACACCCACAACAAAGAGTTACCTGGTTCATAGTGTAAACAGTGTGAGTGTTGAAAAGCCCTGCACTAAGTCAAAAATAACAAGATATTTTAATTCTAAGAGTCCCTTAAAATCAACAGTGGCTAATGGAAGTGTTTTCTCCTCTCTCCATTTTTTAAGAAAGATTTTGAGGATATTTTCAATTATGAGGGAAATAAATCAGTAGTTCAGTGATGACTGCCATGTGTGAAGGCTGAGGATCAGATGGGGGTATATTTTCTATTTGCATCCTAAACTCTATATATTTTAGAGTTCTAATTGTTTACCTGTGGTACACCAAATGGCTAAGAAGCTAAGTTCAGTTCAGTTCAGTCACTCAGTCGTGTCCAACTCGGTGACCCCATGGACTGCAGCACACAGGGCCTCCCTGTCCACCACCAACTCCTGGAGTTTATTCAAACTCATGTCCATTGAGTTGGTGATGCTATCCAACCATCTCATCCTCTGTGTCCCCTTCTCCTCCCGCCTTCAATATTTCCCAACATCAGGGTCTTTTCAAATGAGTCAGTTCTTCACATCAGGTAGCCAAAGTATTGGAGTTTCAGCTTCAGCAATAGTCTTTCCAATGAATATTCAGGACTGACTTCATTTAGGATGGACTGGTTGGATCTCTTTGTTGTCCAAGGGACTCTCAAGAGTCTTCTCCAACACCACAATTCGAAAGCATCAATTCTTCAGCACTCAGCTTTCTTTATAGTCCAACTCTCACATCCATACATGACTATGAGAAGAACCATAGCCTCGACTAGACAGACCTTTGTGCTTGCTATTTGGTAATTCCTTATCTTCTGGTTGGAGCTTCCCAGATGGTACCAGTGGTAAAAGAATCTGTCTCCCAATGCAGGGGACATACGAGATACGGGTTCAATCCCTGTGTCAGAAAGATCCCGTGGAGGAGGGCATGGCAACCCACTCCAGTATTCTTGCCTGGAGAATCCCATGAGCAGAGGAGCCTGGCAGGCTACAGTCCATGGGGTCCCAAAGAGTTGGACGGGATTGAGATGACCTAGCATGCACGCACGTCTTCTGGATACCTTTGCTTTCCTATGTGTTTAGGCAAAGTAAAGCTAACTTGAGGTGTGGCAAAAAAAAGTCTGGAATCCTTATGAGTCTGGAGACCCTTTACCTCATAGTCTGTAGGAGTAACCTCATTCCATTCTGAGTTCCATCAGTCACCTTTCATGTGCACTTATACACACCCGAAAGTCAACTGTCCTTTTTCACTGTATAAGATAATATAACAGTTAAAGCTACATATTTGGAAAACTTAACAGAAGATCATTAGGCTTAATAACTTGTTTTATATTTAGATCACTACTGGTTGCTTGGACTGTTAGTTTTTCTTTCTCACTACTGATTGTTTATGATAGAAAAACAAGACAGAAATCAACACAATAATAACACAATAAAGTGTAGCAGGGTTTCTGGAAAGTATTTTCTAGGTTATATTTATTGATATACGGAAATTAAGTCATGGTTCCTTTACCAATCACAGGGAATATAATATTTAAAACTATCCAAAAATAACATCTTGATTATTATGTCCAAAATTCAATACATTCTGCTTCCGAAATCACCAAGCAACAAAAACATGTTTTGCAGAAAATGATACAGTATATGCCAAGAGGGGGTGGTAATTATCATCAGCTTTTATGTTTAACCGTGATAGGATGTTATTACAGCCATCATATCTAGTAGCTGTCTTATAATCAAGTTTAAACATAGTCTTGGGGACGCTGAGCCCAGCTCTGTGATTTAGTGGCAAACAAAAAAAAGAAAAATTTCCTGAAAGGTTCTAAACATACTAAAGAAAGAAAACAGAGTCACGCACATAGAGATACAGCTAAACACTCAGTTCTCCCCATCAGGTTTCGCTCTCTGAAACTAATGCCTAGAGAAAGAAAACTGGTCTCTTTCTAACAGTACATCTATCATTGTTTCTATGATCAGCACGTCATTTTCTTCTTTCTAAGGTTTGTCTGCCTATCTATTAATTTATTTAGGCTGCTCTGGGTCTTCGTTGGGGCCCTCAGTCTTTCTCCAGTTGTGGTAAGTGGGGCTACTCTATAACTGCTTCTCATCATGCTGGCCGCTCGCGCTGGGAAGCACAACCTCTAGGGCACGTGGTTGCGGCAGGGGAGGTCTTCCCAGACCAGGGGTCAAACCATGTCCCCTGTATTGGCAGGTGGATTCGTAGGCACTGAGCCAACGGGGAAGTCCTAAAGCCATTAGCCACTAGACCACCACGGAAGCCCTAGCACATTTTCATCCTTAAAGTTTGCAGTGGTTTTCTATCCCCTAGTGAAACAGAAGTCCTTATGCTGGTCACAGAGTCCTGCACAAGCAGCTGTGCACCAGCTCCCTGACTTCACTGCACTGTCCTCTTTGGAATGCCTCTAAAACACTAGACGGGCTCCTATCTCAGGGACTTTCATTTACTACCTGCCTTGGAAGAGGCATTCTTCCTCTAGATTTCTGCATTATTCCATCTCTCAGTTCTTCACGGTCTTCTCTAGTCCCTTGGCCACTTAAGAGTGTCACTGTCACTCCACGCCCCACCCAGCTTCATCAAACCCTGGTCATCCTTTCTCCTCCTTCCCCGCCTCACATTTCTCCAGAAGGGTGTATTCCCTTTCTTATTATATTTTCCTAGATAGTCTGAATAAGTTATGCATTAATTCAAACCTTTCTTATCTGTGTATTTCATACCATTACTCATAAGGTATTTTAATACTAGTATCTGAAATGCTCCAATGATAATGTTCCGATCTGAAATAGATCTAAAACTATTAGTCTTTGTGGGATTTTTGTTGTTGCTGTTATTTCCCTTACGCAGCATATGATAACTTTGGTGAGTTTCCCTGAAATATGAAGGGTTTCTTTTTTTCTTTTACTAGCCAAAATAAAGGGTGAAAGTCAACCATTTGCAAAAATCATGTGATGGCAAACATTAGTGACTTTCCTGTTATTCTTATTTTGTTTCCCTCATTTTAAAAATTATTTTTAATTACTAAATGAAGAATATGAGAGCATTTAATTGATATTTATATTTCCAGCTTCTTCTACTGTCCCTAGCACATACTGGATAATCAAATATGCTGGTTACATTAAAGAATAGATTTAGTAACAGAAATACTTAGTAATTAGTAGCTAGATCTAGTAGTATAATAAAACATTTAAATCCATCTTTTAAAGCAAGCACTCTCTGATTTGATTTGTCTGTTTCTCTAGTTTCAAATACATGTAAATGATGAAACAAGTACCTCCTATGAATGATCTTTGTTTCCAAAAGTAAACTGATCGTTTGCTTTCTAGTTAATTTCTTACTTAACAGTGATGTCAGCAGGAAGTGCCTTTCATCTCAACTTTAATTTAAAACCCTATTAGGAAAACTCTCTTTGCCAGAAGACTAGAGTCCTTACATCTCTTAGAATGGCATGCATTCTCACTAGCTGACCACACGATTACATTACAGATCTTCTGAATTTAGTAACTGATTCTAAAAATAAAACTAGTATACTATCATGTAAGAAACGAATCGCTAGTCTAGGTTCAATACAGGATACAGGATGCTTGGGGCTGGTGCACTGGGGTGACCCAGAGAGATGATATGGGGAGTGAAGTGGGAGGGGGGTTCAGGATTGGGAACTCATGTACGCCTGTGGTGGATCATGTCAATGTATGGCAAAACTATTACAGTATTGTAAAGTAAAAAAATAAAAAATAAATTAAAAAAAAAACTGTACACCAAAAAACAAAAATGAAGCCTTCCTCTAAGTTTCTAAAGATAAAAGAATCTATGAAAATTTTAACTTATTATTTCACATTTTGGTACCAACTTTCCTGCAAGCTATATCAGTTTTTGAGGACCACTGTAACAAGCTATCACAAATGAATGGCTTAAAATAGCAGAGATGTACTGTCTAAGGAGTTCTCATGGAAGCTAAAGCTCCAATACTTTGGCCACCTGATGTGAAAAGCTGACTCATTGGAAAAGGCCCTGATTCTGGGAAAGATTGAAGGCAAAAGAAGAAGGGGGCAGGAGAGGATGTGGTGGTTAGAGAGCATTATTGACTCAATGGACTTGAGTCTGAGCAAGCTCCGGGAAATAGTGAAGAACGGGGAAGCCTGGCATGTTGCAGTCCTTGGGCCTGCAGAGAGTCAGACATGACTTGGTGACTAAACAGCAGCAATGATGTATTGCCTCACAGTTCTGGATAGTAGACGTCCAAAATGAAGCTGTCAGCAGAGCCATGGGACCCCTGAAACCTGTAAGAATTTTCCTATAAGAAAATTCTTCCTTGCCTCTTTGTAACTTCTGACAGTTTACTGGCAACCCTTAGCATTCTCTGGCCTGCAGTTACATTACTTCAGCCTCTTTCTCAGATGTCACACAGCATCTCCCCTTCAGCATCTCTGTGGCCTCTTTTTATAAAAACATGAGTCCTATTGGATATAGGCCCCCTCTAATCTTGTGTAACCTCCTCTTAACTAATTACATATGCAGTGGCCCAATTTCCCAAAAAAAGTTCTAGAGGTTAGGACTTTAACATATCTTTTGGGGAAGCACGATTCAACCCGTGTGAAAGAAGTGAAAGTGTTAGTCGCTCAGTTGTGTCTGACTTTGTGTGACCCATGGACTGCAGCCTGCCAGGCTCCTGTCTCCATAGGATTTCCCAGGCAAGAATACTGGAGTGAGTTGCCATTCTCTTCTCCAGGGGATCTTCCTGATCCAGGGATCAAACCCATGTCTTCTGCATTGCCAGCAGACTCTTTACTGTCTGAATCACAAGGAAAGCCCATAGCATCAGCATTTTTCTAAGAGGGATAAAACTGTAACACCCTGGTATTAGGGATACATCAAATGAGGCTGGGCATCGGGATGCTATATAATGCAGTGGTTAAAGGCACAGAACCCAGTAGAGATGTTTGACTGATTCCTAAAGGAGCAAGAGCTAACACAAGTGGAAAAAAGACAGTTCTAACAGCAAGAACGAAGTCACAGAGTTCTAAGGGGCACCAGGGAAATGATGTTCTGAAGTCAATAAGGCAGAAAAAGTGGTGTCAAAAAATAATGAAAATTCTTCCTCAAAGAAGAATCCCAAGTAATAAATATAGAAGGAAGAAATGAGAAAAGTTTTAATATATTACCATTAAACACCACAGTGATAACCACTGCAGGGAAAACACACTAATGAATGCTAAAATTGGTGAGCAAAACTTAAAGGAAAATAGGATATTTGCAAAGCCCCAAAGTACCTCCCTCAAATTATTAATTACTGTGTAGCTTTAACATATCTCCAAATGCTAATATTTCTCCCTCCAGGAGACATAGCTTAATTCTCTTACCCTTAAGCATTAACTGAACTCAGTGACTCATTTCTAATGAATCTAATGAGGGAAGGGAAAGCACAGGAAGTTTATGAAAGATAATCCCGGCAAATATTGCCTTATAACCAAGTGATCAAGATGAACATCATCTTTAATAAGTCTTATGGATATCATATACCTCAAAATGATATGAGGAGAAGGGTACTTCAAACCTCTGTAGTATTCCCTCCCAGATTTCATAACCCAGTCCAATCATGAGAAAATATCTGATCAACAGGTTGAGAAAATAAAAGGACTTCTAATATGCAAGAGCAGGGGTGAAGTGAAGCCATTTTCATCTAAACCATGATCATTTGAGAGGAGAGTGTGGTATTTCAGATTAATTTCTTCTCCTCTGAGTTTGGAACCATTCTAGAAAATAATATCATCCAAGAACTGAAACCAAGAGATGAGATACATCAATCTGACATCATTACTTCAAATCGCAGTCCTCATGTAGTGGATGTGGTGCCTACTCCAGTTCTCAGGTGTACAAAAGGGAAAACTTAACTTTATAAATGATCAGTTCCTATTTTAATCCACAAAGGGAGTAGAACAAATCCAATGTCAACCAATCAAGGGCTCCTCATTTTCCCAGATCAGGTCAAACATCCAGGGTCTTTACCAAGTTTGGGGGACTGATAATGGTTCATCAGTTAACAACTTTCCAACACACCTAGGCACTGCAACAGATAATTTTTGTTCTTTATGTAATTTAATTATAAAACCCATATGAGAGGTGAATTCTAATTTACTGAGAAGGAAACAGAGGGAATTGTTATTGTGGTAAACTATGCGTAAAGTTTACCATTCAACAATTTAAAATGTATGATTCAGTGGTATTACATTTACAATATTCTTCAGCCACCATCACTATGCATCTTTAAAACTGTTTCAAAATCACAAAAAGAAAGTCTGTACTCAAGCAATGATTTCCCTTTTCTCCATTTTCCTAGCCCCTGGCAACCTCTGTTCTACTTTCTCTATCTGTGAGTTTGCCTTTTCTAGGTGGCTAACATAAATGGGATTTCTTTGGAAGGAATGATGCTAAAGCTGAAACTCCAGTGCTTTGGCCACCTCATGCAAAGAGTTGACTCACTGGAAAAGACTCTGATGCTGGGAGGGATTGGGGGCAGGAGGAGAAGGGGACGACCGAGGATGAGATGGCTGGATGGCATCACTGACTTGATGGATGTGAGTCTGAGTGAACTCCGGGAATTGGTGATGGACAGGGAAGCCTGGCGTGCTGCGATTCATGGGGTCGCAAAGAGTCAGACATGACTGAGCGATTGAACTGAACTGAATGTAAATGGAATCATACAGTGTTTGTCCTTTGATGCCTGAGGACATTTAGCATTATTGTCAAGGCTGTGGTGTGTATCAGAATTTCATTGTTTTTAAGGTTGAATATCATACCAATGTATGTACATTTCACATTTTGTTTATTCATCCACCAGTGGATGGACACGTGTTTCTACTTATTGGCTACTGTGAATAGTAGTATGAACACTGTTGCACTAGTATCTGTTTAAGCCCCTGTCTTAATTCTTCCATGTATATACGTAGAAGTAGAACTGGTGGGTCATATGGTGACTTTATGTTTAACTTCTTGAGCTAAACTGTTTGGTTGTGCTACCTGTACCACTTTACATTCCCACCAGCAATGCAGAAGGGGTAATCCTTACCACACTTGTTATTTCCCTTTTTCTATCCCTTTAATAGTAATGGGTGTGAATGGTGTCTCATTGTGGGTTTGATCTGCTTGTCTCTAATGACCACTGGTGTTGAGCATCTTTCATTTTCTTAATGGTCATTTGCGTATCTTCTTTGGAGAAGTGTCTATTTAAATCCTTTGTCCGCTTTTGAATTGGGTTGTTTGTTTTCTAAGGAAACTGAGTTTTAAAGCATTTGTAATTTGCCCAAGATTGTTCAATATACAAGTGGCAGAAACAGCATTCAAAATCCATGTGGTGGGCTGCCAAGCCCTTGCTGTCTTTATAATTCCAAAAGGCTTGCCTTCAAGCCAAGGGAGTTTAGCCAAAATTCATTCTCCCTGACATGATGGACTCCATCCAAGAGGGAAAACAAACATTCATAAATTATAACAGCTGCGGCCCCCACTGTGACTAACTCTCAAATAACAAACCGCAGCATCACTGCTATAAAAGTGATAAGCACCCCTCCAGGTACTAGCTCAATTTTCTGGTTTTTATTCAGAAATAAAGCTTTTCAAAGGTTATTACCTAATTTAGGTAACATTTTTATTTTACATAAAATTCCTACTAGCACAAATATCTTTTCAAATGCCTCTCCAAAGCACAAATGTGTACCAACCTTCTAAGTACAGTGTATAAAAAGTATCCTACTGACAGCAAGTGATGGAGAAAACTCTCCAATGAAGGCAGTAATAATAAGCATGGGGTCAGTTTTTGCTTTGCTTCCATTCAGTTTCCTATGTAGAGGAAGAACAATGTATGGAGTCAAGCATTTTATCTAAAAAAGCTAAAATCCAGATTCTTTATTTCTTATTCAGGCAAACAACATGTCATACATAGGGTTGCACAGAGTCGGACACGACTGAAGCGACTTAGCAGCAGCAGCAGCAGTATATATATATGTATATGTATATGTATGTATGTGTGTATATGTATATATGTATATGTATGTATGTATGTATGTATATGTGTATATATATATAAATGATTGACAGATTGGTTTTAAATCATCTGTAGGGAACCAAGATCTTTTTTATATGGAAATAAATGTATTTTCTGGGGAGAGAAAGCCAACTTAATTTTGGCTGTAGAGACACTGGTTTTGAAGGAGACTTTGATGGCAGTGGCCAGGGAAAAAGAATTATGGTGCATCATATAAAGACTTGATCAGGCTTTAAAGAAGGAGGCCACAGAGGAGTCTCATTTGAAATTGCTGCCTGAGCCTGGGGACAAGAGTGGCACTCCAGGCAACAGGGGGGGCTGGTCTCTCAAACGCTTCTCAGCAGGTGGCCCACAGCCGTCACCTCATCCGTCTGCAAATTAATAGCGTTGCAGCAATGTTCCACTTACAGCACAGTCTGACTTCTTTTCCCCAATTCCCATGAAAACGGTGACTATTATCAGAATGACAATGAAGAAGGTCACCAGAAGGGTAATTACAAACAGAGTCAAGAAAGGCAGAGCCCTACAACAAAAATAAGGCCATCAAATAAAATACCGCTTGATATTTCCAAGTGTGTTTCTTTACAGTTGGGGCTATTTTTAGCCTGCCTTCTATTTTTTAACTGTAGCTATATATTTTAATAATTAAACTGAAGCTCATTCATTTGGGAATGCAGCGTAAATCAGCATGCCTGCCTTCATTGTCTAGAGACTGAAAGAGTTCAAGTCAAGCATGAAGGCAGCCAGGAGACAATGTGTCCTTAAGAAGAGTGTCACTTGGCTAAGGAAAGATACATCTAAAAATCCTTCCAGCAATGTGTGCCTCAAAGCCCCCTTACAATTGTTCAGTCCAAGCACCAGGGAACTGGTTTTTATCATGCAAAATTTTTCCCAGCCTCTCTGGAATGATGCTTGCCTTTCTTTTCATAGTATCCCCCCAACCCCACCTCAGTGCTGTCCCTTTAGCAAGGCAGCTCTAAACCTGTGAATAAATGAAAGGACTCTGAGCCTGTTCTCAGCAGACATCTGTCTTTGCAGAATCACTTAGCTCCTGCCCCTTTCTGATTGATATATGTTTAAAATCCAGTTGTCAAAGATAGTAACATATGGTTATACATAGTGGATATTGATTTTCCACTGCTAATTCCAAGTTGTTGCATGCATGCTCAGTCGCTCAGTAATGTCTGACTCTGCACAGCCACCAGGCTCCTCTGTCCATGGGATTTCCCAGACAAGAACACTGGAGTGGGTTGCTGTTTCCTTCTTCAGGGGATCTTCCTGACGCATGGATCAAATCGGGGTCTCCTGCATTGGCAGGCAGATTCTTTATGACTGAGTCACCTGGGAAGCCCTTAATTCAAAGTTATCAATGAAAAAAAAGTGAGTTTTGACCATAAAATCATCCTGGGCATATGTGAGGAGTCAGTATATAAAATCTCTGGTACATTCCTTGTGTGTTAGTCACTCAGTTGTGTCCGACTCTTTGCAGCCCTGTAGACTATAGCCCGCCGCCAGGCTCCTTTGTCCCTGGAATTCTCCAAGCAAGAATTCTGGAGTTGGTAGCCATTCCCTTTTCCAAGGGATCTTCCTGACCTGGGGATTGAGCCCAGCTCTCCTATATGGCAGGCAGATTCTTTACCATATTAGCCACCTTGCTGCCACAACTCCACATACTGGAACTGCTCTCAGAACTATTTATTAAGAAAGAAAGAAAGTGAAGTTGCTCAGTCGTGTCTGACTCTTTGTGACCCCTTGGACTGTAGCCCACCAGGCTCCTCCGTCCATGGGATTTTCCAGGCAAGAATATTGGAGTGGGTTGCCATTTCCTTCTCCAGGAGATCTTCCCAACCCAGGGATTGAACCCAGGTCTCCTGCATTATAGGCAGATGCTTTACCGTCGAGCCATGACTCACTCACAAAAATCAATCTAATCAGCATAATTAAATGTAGGCTTGATCAACCACCTTATCCACCAAGCTTGGCTCCAAATATCTGCTTTTTCAAATTGAATTATTGTTTAAAATATGAAGATTTTCATTTACTGCCTCATTGTAGACAAATTTGTAAATGCCACTGGCAAATTCCCAAGGAACAGCTCAAAAATAATTGACACAAAGGCAACATCTTTTGGCCAATAAATACCAATGTCCCCAAAAGACATCAATTTGAAGTTAGCTCACTCATCAGGATGTATATTTTGCCATGATACTTTGAATGTAATACTGAGGCAGGAGTAGATGGAACTCAGGTTAAAGAGTTTCTCCCCTGTGTACCAAAACTCCATTAAAGCAGAAGGATGGAGGGGGCTGGACCCTGCCCAGATAAGAGATAAAACACCCCATATTTCTTATTCTTGGAGTTAAGGGGAACTCCCCAATTATACATTTGCAGAAAAGTTCCTTGGAGGTCAAAAAGGGAGGAGGTACTATATCAAAATAAATGATATCAACTACCCATAGGCTTTTTGGCTAGATTCCACCTTGGCTGAGACATGCACACACACACACAGGGAAGGACCCTGATATACCAAACACAGACTCAGATGAAACGAGATGACTGGCCAAAGGAAACCCAGAAGAAATGGCCCAGAGAAGTGATTCAAACTACCACGAGGGTGCAACTCTGTCTCTGAGCCCACCTACATGTCAAGCCACATATACTGTACTACTTTTCCTCCTAGTAAACATTTTACTTACATCACACCTTTCTTGTTCTATGTGGAAATTCATTTCTATACAGCTTATGGGCCAGGGTCTTGTCACTGGCCACTGGTCCTCGGTGGTCTAGTGGCAAGGATTCAGCATTCTCACTGCAGCTGCCTAACCTCAATCTCTGGCTGGGAATGGAAATCCTGCTTCAAGTTACTGCAGGTCAAGGCCGCCCGAGATAAGCATCCTGACTTTGCTAAGCATACTTGTATTTTAGCAGAAAGGAGTTCATTTGCTGTTGAACATTTAGATGATATTAGAGGTTAGTAATAACACACATGGTAGAAGTTTCATAAAAGATAATACATATGCAGTTTACCAAATCTAATATGGAATATAGCAACAATCCTGTTGCCAAATGCAAGTTCATGTGCTTTTAGTTTCAATCTCACAAATTTTGGAACATACTTGCATGTACGTGTGCTTCAGTCGTGTCCGACTTTTTGCAACTCCATGGATTATAGCCCACCAGGTTCCTCTGTCCATGGAATTCTCCAGGTAAGAATACTGCAGTGGGTTGCCATTTCTTCTTCCAGGGGATCTTCCAGGCCCAGGGATCAAACACATGTCTCTTATGTCTCCTGCACTGGTAGGCAGGTTCTATACCACTAGCATCAACTGGGAATATACACCTTCAGCTAATAATAATCTTCAGTGTTATATCCCAGCTGACTTATTCTGGGTTCAGTTCAGTTCAGTTGCTCAGTTGTGTCCGACTCTTTGCGACCCCATGAATCGCAGCACGCCAGACCTCCCTGTCCATCACCAACTCCTGGAGTCTACCCAAACTCATGTCTATCGAGTCGGTGATGCCATCCAGCCAGCTCATTGTCTGTCATCCCCTTCTCCTCCTGCCCCCAATCCTTCCCAGCATTAGGGTCTTTCCCAATGAGTCAACTCTTCTCATCAGGTGGCCAAAGTATTGGAGTTTCAGCTTCAGCATCAGTCCTTCCAAAGAACACCCAGGACTGATCTCCTTTAGGATGGACTGGTTGGATCTTCTTGCAGTCCAAGGGACTCTCAAGAGTCTTCTCCAACACCACAGTTCAAAAGCATCAATTCAGCACCCAGCTTTCTTCACAGTCCAACTCTCACATTCATACATGACTACTGGAAAAACCATGAGTGAGTAAGTGAAGTCGCTCAGTCGGGTCCGACTCTTTGCGCCCCCATAGACTATAGCCTACCAGGCCCCTCTGTCCATGGGATTTTCCAGCTAAGAGTACTGGAGTGGGTTGCCATTTCCTTCTCCAGAGGATCTTCCCAACCCAGGGATCGAACCCAGGTCTCCCGCATTGCAGGCAGATGCTTTACCGACTGAGCCACCAGGGAAGCCCTTTAGCTTTGACTAGACGGACCTTTGCTGGCAAAGTAATGTCTCTGCTTTTGAATATTCTATCTAGGTTGGTCACAACTTTCCTTCCAAGGAGTAAGCGTCTTTTAATTTCATGGCTGCAGTCACCATCTGCAGTGATTTGGCTACTGGTTCAAAATTACTTACATGCAGAAAAGTATATCATTCATTCATACCATACCACACTGGTTATTTTTGATAATTACATTCAAGTTACAGAAAAAAGCTACATAACTTAGAGAAACAATGTAACTTACAAAAAGTTGGTAAGCTGTTTAAATACAAGCAATCTGACCCATCAGGGATGGCTAAAGTGGGTGATGGCTGGATGGCTACAACATCCTTTGTTTACTGATATGGCAGATGACATTTTTGTCCACACACCAGTATTCAGAAAATGTAATAGTCCTAATGAGCTCTGATTATGATTTTATAAAGCAGAAAGATGTAGTTTCCAAATACTTTTCCTGTCTTCCACCAGTGAAGCCTAACTAGATTCATTTACTGTAAATTCTATGTTCTGGGGAAGGAATACACTTCAGGTAAGCAGAACATGCATGAGTTTGATATCTTGAGCTCAACTTGAGCTCAGGGCTGAGCTCAAATTTAGATTCTACTACTAAATATATTTTGAATATGCTATCTAGGTTGGTCATAACTTTTCTTCCAAGGAGTAAGCGTCTTTTAATTTCATGGCTGCAATCACCATCTGCAGTGATTTTGGAGCCCCCAAAAATAAAGTCTGACACTGTTTCCACTGTTTCCCCATCTATTTCCCATGAAGTGATGGGACCGGATGCCATGATCTTCGTTTTCTGAATGTTGAGCTTTAAGAAAACTTTTTCCCTCTCCTCTTTCACTTTCATCAAGAGGCTTGTTAGTTCCTCTTCACTTTCTGCCATAAGGGTGGTGTCATCTGCAAATCTGAGGATACTGATATTTCTCGTGGCAGTCTTGATTCTAGCTTGTGCTTCTTCCAGTCCAACGTTTCTCATGATGTACTCTGCATAGAAGTTAAATAAGCAGGGTGACAATATACAGGCTTAACGTACTCCTTTTCCTATTTGGAAGCAGTGTGTTGTTCCATGTCCAGTTCTAACTGTTGCTTCCTGGCCTGCATACAGATTTCTCAAGAGGCAGGTCAGGTGCTCTGGTATTCCCATCTCTTTCAGAATTTTCACAGTTGATTGTGATCCACACAGTCAAAGGCTTTGGCATAGTCAATAAAGCAGAAATAGATGTTTTTTCTGGAACTCTCTTGCTTTTTCCATGATCCAGCGGATGTTGGCAATTTAATCTCTGGTTCTTCTGCCTTTTCTAAAACCAGCTTGAACATCAGGAGATTCATGGTTCATGTATTGCTGAAGCCTGGCTTGGAGAATNTTCCAAACCCAGGATAACTTCTGATAATATCCATCACATGTAGGGATCAAAAATCACAGTTATTTGGTGGATCTAGACATTAAAAACAAAGGAAAAAATTGTTCAAAGACATCCTCAGGCTGGGCTCAGCAGATTCTGTGTTAGAACACGTCCCAGTTCATCACTGTTTCACAATGCCTTAGGGAAGCCATGTTTAAAATGAAATGTTTTGGAACCACCAGTGGTCTCGTTATATAACAGTCTGAACAGACAATGATATTAGAAGCCAAGAACTTAAACTTTCTCTGATTACATGATATACTTCAGTTTCATGATGAACTCCCATTACGATTAAAAATTAATAAACAAAA